>VXBQ01015078.1:69132-189685 GCA_013400175.1 Phainopepla nitens | reverse complement strand
CCCGCCATTTTATTTTATTTTATTTTATTGCACCAGTGCAACTCTCACTGGTTGCACCAATCTGGTTCTTGTTAGGGAAGGAGTCCCCATGTGAGAAGGGGCTTGGGGATCAGAGGCTATTATTGTCTTGGGGCAAAACAGGGTCCTTTGTGGGAACAACACTCCCAATTCCCAATTGCCTCAGGAGAGATGCTGTGGTGCCTCTCCCACAGCAGAGAGAGCAGAAAGCCACAGCTGGGTAAGGGCTTAAGCACCTTACACTTCAGGAAGTTGCTTACACTTCAGGAACATCAACACCTCCCTGGGCTCCTGCAGAGCTCCAGGGAGGATCTGAGCAGTGGTGCTTGTACCTGGTATTCCCAGCATTTTTCTACTTTCTCTCTGTTTTGGGATTACCTGCCTTCAATGCCCTTGAAGCCTCTTACAGCTACTTACACTTCCAAGAGAAGCCAAACTACCGACAGCTGCTGGCGGCTGCTCAGTGAGATGAGGCAGGGAGCACCATCCCATTTACTCACTCTAAATAAACTCCCCATAATTCCCAGAACCATGTGGGGATGCAGAGCCACACTTGCTGCTCTTGCCCCCCAAAATTGCCTGAGTGATTACAGTTAGGTTTACAGCCAAGGGCCCCACTGGATTTTTTTGTCTGGTGAACAGCTATCATCACCTTATATATCGGTTTATGATCACATCTACACCCTGTATGCCATACTAGCATTTCTTAGGACTCTGAGGACCCTGCCACCTCTTCCTGCTCTCCTAGTAGGCAAGGTCCAGTGGTTGGGATAGCTTTTTCTTTTGGCAAAGAGATTTTCCACCCTCTGCCACATCAGACACCCTCATTTCCTGCTCCTCCTGTTTTAACCACAGGTCACAACAGCTGATGAACACCAGTTCTGTCCAAGTCCCTGAGGCCTGGGAAGAGATCTGTTATAGCAGGGACTATATAAAATTAGCTCTTTATGGGAAACCCTGAAAAGATAAAGCTTTTGCAGGGTAAGCTCATGGGATCCTATTTAAGTGTAAAGCAGAGGAGCTCATCATCCATTATTCCCCAGTGGCACCCAGGCTGCAGCCCACCTCAGGCCATGGCATTGGTTACTCATGGGCTACAGAGGCCCTGGAAGCCACAAACCAACATTTTTCTGATTTGGGGCTGGTGTCTGGAGCTGTGGACACAGAGGAAAAGACATAATGAGTGCTGCCCTTGTGCCTCAGCAGGAGATGTGCTATCTGAGGACTGCACAGGGACAGAGGAGTCTCTGCCCTCATCTGGGACAGAGGAGTTCCCAAGGGATGCTCTCATGGAGGGAAGGCAGCTGGAGAGATGGTGGGAAGGGAAGGAGGCACGGGGGAGGGCAGAACAATAGTTATTTATCTTGATTTGAAAACCCAAAATTTCTAGTTTGTTTATCCTGCGCTCTGGGGAGGGAGCATAGATTCCCATAAAAAGTGTCTGGGAAAAAGAGGCTCCCATGTCTTTCAACCGTTCAAAGAATAGGACTACAGTGTTTATTTGAATTAAAAAAAAAAAAAAAAAAAAAAAACAAAGCCAAGCAGCAGCCCCAGTCCTCATCCACACACATGGATGCTGGGCACTGCTTGTCTGGATCACAGAATCACAGATGGGTTTGGGTTGGAAGCCCATCCTATTCCACCCCTGCCATGGGCAGGGATACCTTCACTATCCCAGGTTGCTCCAAGCCCCATCCAACCTGGCCTGGAACACTTCCAGGGATCCAGGGGCAACCATAGCTTCTCTGGGCACCCTGGGCCTCACCACCCTCACAAGAAACTCTTCTTCAAGCCTCCCCTGGTCCCAGAGCAGGTCTGGGTCCCTCCACCTTTTATTCACCACCACAAGATTTTGGAGGGAGGATGGAAACAAATGAACAAGTACCCTAAGTGACAATCTTGGGCTTAAATCACGCAAATCCACAATTTCAGTGTTAAAGAGGGAATCTCTCCTCAGCTGCTCAATCACTTGCATGAATCCTTTCCCTTTTCAGAGCAGCTCACCCTGGTGCCCAAGCTGACAGCCTGTCTCAGGAGCTGACCACACTCTGAAGGTGTGAGACACACCAGGTGGTGAAAGGGAGAAGTCTATTAACAAAAATCGCACAAATGTTGGAATAAGGGGTACAAAAAGGCACTGCATGTGTTTGTACTCACTACCATTAATTCAGGACATAGAGCAGCCATCAGTCTGGATGAGCAGCCAAACACCTCCTGCCATTAGACCCATCACAGAAATCCAGAGACATCAGAATTAAATTTATTGCATTTTTCTTGGATAGCTTTTAGCCAAAGCAACAGCTTAACTCTTTGGTGTCCTGTAGCAGGCACTACGGAATATTATACATATTTCTGATGTGTGAGCTAAATGAAAAAGAGCCTTTTTTTGGCTTACGCCTCAGACTGGGGAGGTTTGATCTGGCACTGCTTTTCAGTAGGCCTGAGGCAAGAAAACACCTTTGAAATCAGACTCATTGCAAGTGGAGAAGGAACCTCGCCTGCCATTCTTCATGAGCAGCTGTGTGGTACATCGAGCTCTCCTGGGGACAGTGGAATTTGGTCAAATTTTGGTTCTCAGCAGGGGCTAAAGGAAGGCAGGGAAATCACACACCAAGAGGTACCAAAAGCTATTTTTACCCTGTCTGGGTTTACACCCACATGGGTAGGTTTGTTGGTTTGGTGCATGAGCCAATTCTCAGCTGGTTTGCTGACAAAAGCAAGGAAAAACTCATTTGGAATGGAAACACCCTGGTTTAAGACCATGAGTGATCTGGTCTCTGGCATCTATTGCAATAATAAAAGAGGGCATTTCTTGCTTTGTGGAGAAAATACATTGACAATAAAAACTTATTTCAGTGTCATTAATGTCTTTATATATTTAGCTTCATAAAAGGAAGCTATTGAAAGAATTTCTGGAATGTAAAATGCTGTCAAGTAGAAAAGGACCATCCTAAAATTTATCTGTTAGCCATCTCAGAAAAGACTAAAGTGGACTAAAGATGTAGACACAACCTTTGGGTTTTGGAGGCTCCCAGGCTGGACTGGGGAATGTTGGTGGGTCAAGCCTTGGGTGCTTCCCCTCTACACCCAACCCTGGTCTCTTGAAGAGGAAGGATGCTGGGCAAAATGAACTCTGGATCACTTAGAGATGTCCCTACATTTGGTAAACGATGATGAGTAGGCTGAGCTTTTATTGCCTTCCTCTAAATTTTCCTTTTCCCTTCTAATAAAATAACCATTACAGAAATAGCCTTAGGAAATGAACCGCAAGGAGCAGCCTTGTCTTGTTTTCGGCAGCAAAACATGAAACAGAGCACAAGCAAATTCTCTTGCTTTACAATTCTGTGCATCTTTCAAAATGTTTCCCCCACTGCAAGCAGTCCTGAGGATTGACCTTGAATGCTTCCCAGCCCATGGAAGTGCTGCAACAAGCCAGATTTACCCCATGACCTTCCTTTTCTGCTTACCTCCTCTCCCTGATAGACCTACCACTGATTATCTACCTCCAGGAGATCTCTGAGGAAGTGGAAGCTAAAAGCTTCTCCTTTGGGGAATTTTGGGCTTGTTGGCCTTCTAAATGCTTAATATCTTACCCTCCTCTATCAGAGGCAGTTCACATCCTGCTGACTCGACCCTTCACACACCAGTTCAAGCCAGAGACAGCTCTGACCACATCTAACAATGACAGCACAAATTCAAGATTGTGTACAAAGCCCCCCCAAGTTTCCATCCAGTGTGATTGATCAAATATTTGCTTTTCTCAAAGCAGATAACATTTCTGAGCTTACAGTCTTCAGCCACAAAACCTTATCCCTCTGTGCTGTTTATCTTCAGAGTACAAAGGCCAATTGATTTCTTCCATGACAGCCAGACCCAGGCTCTCAGCTTTCACCCCTGCTGCAGTTCCTGGTGTGAGTCTTTGTTTTGGACTCATTTGGAGAACAAGGGAGAATAATGGGGAGAAGAGGGTCAGTATAGAAGTGTTTAGAGTTAACCAGTCATCCAAGTACAAAGAAATCATTCAGCCCCTCTCTGCAGTGAGGGACTAATTTAGCCCATGGCTCTTTAAGGCTGTCACACCAATTTCTAGTGCTCTGAGTGGAGCTCAGCACTTGCAAAGGGCAACTCCAGCTTCTTGAATGAGTTAGAGAAACTACCAGTAGCTAAAGTTACCCAGCCAAGGAGTGAATGCCATGCTGCCAGGTGCTCCACAGACCCTGAGACAGTAAGTACAGTCATGATATCTCAGGATTAACTTCTGAACCTTGAACCACGAGGTCAAATTTCCATTTTCAATTGAGAATTGGAAGTGACGTGCTGGTCTGCGAGCCCCAAAGCACAGGAGGGGATAGCTGCAGATACTGGCAATAGCAAGAAAAGCACATCTTGGCACAGGGACAAGCTATCACTGCTTCTTAGCTTCCATCCCAAATTTCAGATGCAGGTCCACTGGGCCAGGGAAGCTGCTGGAAGAACGATACCACAAGGATCCGCAGCCTTAGGATGACCCTGAGAAATGGAATCACTTCAGGAAATGGAGCTATGAGAAAGAGATCCTTAAAAAATACAGTGGAAAAAATGCATCACTTGGCTTAGTTTTAGTTTTGAAAGTAGGGGAAAAGCCTTCAGTTTAAAAAGCCTTAAGTTTCTCACTCTTGCATTTTGTTCTTCTTAAGCTTTTGCTACAGAGGGAAGATCTCTTCTGCCCATGAACTTGTGGCTGTTGCCTGAACACATGGAAAGCTGATCCACTGCTGGTGGAGGTCTTCCTTGTTCCTCCAAAGGGCTTGAGAGCCAGGACTTTTACTCTGTGTTATGTCTGGCTTTTAAGTGCCAGGGAACTACTCCACAGGTTTCCTTGCTGCCCTTGTAACCCTCTCCGCTCTTCAGTTGAACTGCCTAGAAGAGCAGCTGGACATCTGAATTGTGACAATCCCTTTTCCCTTTTAGCCTGTTTGAAATTGTGCTTTCTTGGGCAGCACTCTTGTGAACGAAAGGAAGGCAATAAGGATTAATCCTTCCCAGGAGTGCCACAAGCACAGGAGCTGTCAGAGGCAGGGCTAGACATGTAGAGGGCTGATTATAAAATCAGGTGGGCTGGAAAAGTTGGTAGAAGTTAGAGGGCAGAGAAGCAGCCTCCAGATTCACTGACAGATGGGGAAATTCCTCTGGGAAAAGCAGCCTTTTGTGACATTAAATTTGACATCCTGAAGCTTTGGGTTCCCCCTTCAGGTTCAGCATACCCAGAAACTTCCTTTCCTCCCCCACACACCCCTGTGCCTTTCCACCAAGCTTTGGGAAAGACTCCTTTAAGTCATAGATCTGATCCAGGCTTCTCTTGCTCCAGAGAAAACTGCCAGTGGGGGAGGATACACAACTGGAGAGATGCTTTTTGTGTTTGGGACATGCTGGTGAGTCCTGTACCCACAATGTGAACACATGAGATGTTCCTGAGCAGATTTTCAGCCAATTTTCCCCAAGAGTTACTCATTATTGGAATAACAGCAAGAGTGGGTATTGTTGGAAGCTTCAGCCTTGGAGGACCATGGAATAACTTGATCCAAAAGCTCACTAAGACTTGCCTGGCACTAAGGGGCAGACAAATGATTTCCTACTCAGGCGACTCAATTTTTCCTTGTATTCTCTCATTTAATCACAATAACATCATCTGCATAACACAGATACAGGAGAAAACACCAAGCAAGAGCTACGTGCTGGAAGGAGAATATGAGAATCAGCCAAGAACAATAGTTTATGACAAACCTCTTCACTTTTCAGATGTCTTACCCAATTGTTTGAAAAGCATGGTGGAAAAGGAGACTTTTCACTGTTTCCCCCCCACAAAATCCCTTAGTTTTGCAAAGGCCACTGAAAATTGTGACTGTAGTTGCTTGCTTAAATCAAAATATAGCCAGAGTCAGGAAAAATCCCCTTAATTTCAGTTTGCATCAGTTCAGAATGTGCCCCTCAAAGTTTTAGGGTCACTTAATGCTGCTTTAAGGAGCTCTGTACTTTGGGATCCCCTTATCACCATGAAATAACATATCTGGAATCTGGGTTGTTTGCACATGAGCTCAACAGAAGAGATAAATGAAGTAGGAACTGCCCACATCTCTTGCATATGGAAATCTGTGTTTAAAAAACAAGAACACCCACACAGCTCATCAAGGGGAGATGAGTTTCTTGTTGTTTTGTGGTTGCACTCACAATAGAAACACTGTTGTGTGACAGAGCACTTTCAGTCTCAGGTCTTGCTATTCTCAGGGAACTGTTATTTGCATGTCCAATCCCACTGAAGCCAAACAAGTCATGGTCAAATGGATACTCACAGCTTATTGATTCACACTGAAGTTCTTGGTGACTCCCTTATCAGAACTATGCATCAAAGGTGGGGAAAAGGAAGCACCTTGGCTTTTGAGGATGTAAGAACCACCCTGTGTCGGATCCACGTTAAACCAGTGACAGAAATAAGTGATGGTTTTCAATCTAACCTCCCTCATCCAGTTTTTCCATTTCACCTCCTTATTTGAAGAGCTTTGTAGGAGCTGTCAAGCCCAGTCCTTGCATGAATTTTGTTAGCTGCATTTGCACCAAGTCCAGAGGCCCCACACATGTGGCAGCCAGTCATGTCCTGCTCCCCAGGCCAGTGCCACTTTTGCTTCCACTTGGTCAGGGTGGGACAAGCTGCTTTGATTGGGGACCTGTCAGCACACAGAGCTGGTTGTCACAGCGTCCCACTGCCAGTAGCATCTACTGGTGTGGGCCCTTACAGTCTCTGTAGGAATAGAAAGCATTTATCCTTCCTCATATTTTACAGATGAAGCAAAATTGAGCAGGTTTACTCAAGAAATCTGTGATAAAGAAAAAAATTCAATGCAATCTCCCCAGTTCCTGCTATTCTTAAACCACAGGTAAAGCCTAGAAGTACCACATGAGGCTAGGTTCACACTGAAACAATATTTTAAGAAGGATTTCATAAGTTACTTCTTCATTTGTGCTCGCAGTAGCACATGAGGAAAGACAGGATCCAAGAGTCTCTTGGAAGGGGGCTCTCTCAGACAACATCACTGGAGCAGATGCACCCTCAGCCCAGCAGATGCTCACGTGCTTCCAGCTGTGCTCAGGCCAAGGTGCTCCGTGGAGCCCCATGGGAACCATGCATTTCTCTGGAAGCTGGGCTGAGGTAACAGTGTTTGACAACTGGCTTGGATAAAGGGAGTGCAGCCACGTCTCCTCCCCAGCCACTCAGAGAACACAAGGAGAAGGCCTATCCTCACTTCTGGTGTCCAGACTCAGCCCTGCCCACAGCTACGTTCCTCCACGGGAGGAGGAAGGCAGTAATATCACCACTAGCACGTGTCAACAGCCCTTCAACAGCTTTCCCCAGAGAGCAGCAAAGGGTTGCTTTCAGGAAGAAAAGCACATATTTTCCACAGAGATAAACAGGAGAGGTTCTTGCCAGGCAGAGGCTGGAACAATCCCTCAGCACACGCAGCTTGAGCTGGCTGGGCCAGTGCTGCCCACCAGGGGTGGGCACTGCCCATCACCTGGGAGTCCCCGTGGAACTCCTCACGTCCCACACAAGCTCCTGGGAAGCTTGCATTAGACACAAGGGGATGGGGAAGGTGTGATTTTTCACATTCTCCTGGTTGGGGAATAAGGATCTGCTCTCAGCAGACAAATACAGCCGTGAACAGCATTTCCCTTGATCCAAAGCACTGCAGGGACCAAAGGACTGTCACCAGGGCCTGGGGCACAGCAGGGAGCACACTGCATGCTGCTGTTGTTAATATTTGTTGCCGGCTCATGGCCTCAGGTGATTTCTCCAGAGCAAAGAGGGTGTGAGGAGGAGGAGGAAGCAGCTGCAGTGAGAACAGGTGTTGGCATCCATGGTGCAGCTCCCAGGACTTGTGCATTCAAGGCTCACAGTCAGAGGTCAAGTCCACATTGACTGGTGGCAGCACAGGCACCTCTGAGAGAGGACACGGAGGTCACAACCTCTGCTTGAGTGGCTTGGTACATCTTCCAAGAGACCAGTGAGACAGCAGCAGAAAAACCAGCCCAGACAGACAGCTCCTCAGCTGCCTCTAACACTCTTCCATCCCACACACAAAGGTGAGTCAGTGGCCTTTGGACCTCTGGGGCTGTGGAAGCTCTCCAGAATGCTTTCAATTGCCTTGACCCTTCTGGCTTCCCTGATCCCAAACTCAGGCAGAAAATCCAGCATTAGCATTTAATAGGGTGGGTTTGAAGGCAGGGTGAAGATGAAGAGATGCTGATATGGCTTGAGCTCCAAGTCAAACAAACTGGAAGGAACCAAACAGAGCAGAGGAGTCTTTTTGTTTTGCAAATCATGACAGTTGCCAGCTCTCCCTTTACCTGCTAAACACATTTTAAGCTTGTGGAAAAGTATTAGAGAATGAGCTCATGACACCAGCTGATGCTGGAGTAATCTCCTCGCCTCAAGGGCCAAGCTTCCATCAGCTCCCTTGGGACGAGAGAGTGCAGAGAGGGCCAGGAGCAGGAAGGAGGACTCACTCCTGCGGGAAGCTGACTCGGGCAGGGTGGGCTGATAGCCACCTATCAGCAAGATTTCCACTGCTAGCAGCTGGCAGAGTCTCAAATTTGCTTGGATTGCTGCTCCCCTGCCTCCTCGCTATCCCAGACTTCCTCTGGAGCAACTTCTCAGTGCTCCCCAGCACAGCCCTGCCAGGCACTATCCCAGGGGCAGCCCCCTCCCCAGCCCCAGGGCACTATCCTGGGAGTAGCCCCCTCCCCAGCCTCCCCCAAAACCCTCCAGAGGGCTGCACACCCAGGAGCAAGGGCTGGATCTGCCCGTGGGAGGCAGGACCTTGCTCCTTGAGCTCCCTGCAGTCCCACCAAGGCCCACACAAATCACACATGGTGACAGGCAGCCACGTTTCACTTCTTCCAGCCTGACAATTCTTACAGTGTATATGAAAAAGAACCCACAAAACTACTCCAAAAAAAAAAAAAAAAAAACCAAAAAAAACCCCAAAAAAACCCAAAACAGCAAAAAAGGCCCAGTGGACATCTGTGCAAGCTCTGTCCAGATGTTTGTCTCGGCTGGCTGCTGCTGGGGTGGGATGTATTTGACATTTACATTTAACAAAACATCCAAAGAACTGTGATGACAAAGGGCCAGGGGAGACACACTAGAAGGGGGAAGGAAGGAGTTTTTCCTGTTTGCAGTGGATGGATTTTGATTCTAACACTAGGGCATAACAAATCCTTCAGAGACCGGAGCTCTGGTTTAGCCCATCATTCACAGCATTACAGTCAGATCACACTTGGTCACTGAGAAAGGAAAAAAACCAAAATAAAACACACCTCCCAAACATACATCACAAAACTAAATATTCTGTCACTTTTTAAAAATAGAAGCTAAGGCCAGGAAAGAACTCCAACGAGTTTCACTTCAGAGACAGCAGGAGAAAGAAACAGGAGAGGTCAATCCAGAGAAGCTGGGCAGGAAAATCCCAGAAAAATCCCTTTCAGAAATCCAGAAAAGGCAAATTTTAATATATACTTTCCAGCCTGCAGTTAAGGTAAATAGTTCTGCTTTAAGTGTTATATGAACAAATTGACAAAGGTTGAAACAAACAAAACCACAGACTAGCCCCAAGACATCACCCTTGAACACCAGAAATCCTGGTGCTGCAGAACTTGAGTTGCAGTCAGACACTCCTGAGATCCCAGCTGCACACAGAGGGGGCAAGGACATAGTGAAAGACTTGATGAAAATCTGATAAAGTTGCTTTTTAAAAAATAAATGTGTGGACTTTCCAAGGCTGCCCAGCTGCCTGGTCAGACTGCACACAGGACAAATGCCCAAGAATAGCCCAGACTGGCCAAGGATCAATCCCTAAAATATCCAGAGCAATCTGGAATCACTGAGGCAGTTTTACCACTTCAGTAAAGGAAACCAACAGATTAATTTTCCCATTTAGATTTGTCAGGTTTCTATTCAATTCGGGTGGGGGGAAAGCATTTTTAATGTGCTGTAATAAAGGAATAATGATGAGGTACTAAGAGATGCTGTGGAATAGGTTTTTATATTCACTCAGCACTGGTCTTCACCATCCCAAGTTTGGTGAAGGGATGTGGCAGAGGGATATATTCCTACAAGCTTGCTTGTCTGTGCAGCACATCTCACTCACTGCTACTCCCAGGTACAGAAATTTAATTCCAAGGACAAACCACAGCACCTGATTGGGGCCCTGTGTAGAGAGGACAGAGGCCACTGAGGGAAGAGGCAAGAGCCAAGCATCCCAAGCTAAGCATTAAACTGCCTTCCCAGAAGGAGGACAGGAATTCCCAGGCAGGCTTGGCTTTTGTTTCTTCCCTGCTTGTCTAACAGAAGAATCTCCATCAAAGAAGAAGTTCTTTTTTATCTGAGGACAATTTGAAATGTCCTCTTTTGCCAGTTTGAAACACGCACATCAACTTTTCACCATGAACCGTGCATGGCCCCATCAGCAAGATCCCAGTAATTAATTAGACAAACCATTTATTTAGCCACCAAATCTGACCAAGCAGTTGTCAAAAGTTTCAGGCCGTGCACTCGGCAGTGCAATTTCCAGCCCAGGATAACAGTGTGGCTCCTGGTGAGCAGGGCAGGCAGGGATCCAACCTTCCAGAGAAACAAGGCATCCTTTTGTGAACACAGCCCTCAGGGCTTCTCATTGTCATCCAAGAGTAATTATTTTGCATATCTCATCCTGGGTGAGTTGAGGGTTGCATTTCATTACATCCCAGGCACAGGTGTTATACCAGACTTTAAGGAGAATTTTTGATCCTGAGGGGGACAAGGAAAACTGGATATTGAGAGACTGTTAATAAAAATGCACCACTAGAAAGAACATTGTAGATAAAAGAAATATGGCCCCTTTAATTATGCATAGGCAGTAATTAATTCATGTTATTAACTAATTAATGACTCACTACAAGGACAAGGGAATATGCTCTGTTTATAGCTTAAAATGATGTTATTGCTGCTTAGAAAACAAAAACAAAACATCAGCTGAACATCAAACAGCTCTGTCAAGTCCTGAATTTGGTTCCAGGAAATCCTGTATTCTTCCCCCAAGGAGCAGTGATTCACATTTGTGTCTTGCAAAAGAGGCTGAAGCTGGGTGCTCTCATTTGCTCCACTTTGACAAGTTTTTACATTTTTTTGGTCCAAATTTGCGGATTCCCAGAGCCAAAATAAGTTGCGGAGTGTGAGACAACAATAAAAATTTGAGATTTATTACAAGGTTAGTAATATTTTAGCACTTTGGAGACCTGGTGAAGAGCCAAGATGGCCTTCTCTTTGCTCTTTGCCAAGTATTGTAAGAAACAGAACAAAACAATATGGTGCTGCCCTAGAACACTCACAGCCCAGCAAGCAGAGACATGAAAAGTGCTCTAGGTCGTGGAAAAATAGTGACTTTCCCAGGAGGCTCTGAGAGCATCACACAGACCCACACATGGGCTTGGTACATCCAAGTTTTGGAGAAATGGAGGAAGATCTTACAGACCTGTTGTGCTTCTGTCTCCAGTAAACACCTAAAAAGGTTTAGAAATGTTTCAGCTGTCTCTCAGTGTCCCATAAATTGTCTTCCCTTGAAATGGTTTGGTGCAGAGGGAGCCCAGGTTCGTGGCTGCTCCTTGGCTGGTGAAGCAATGCCTCAAAGAAATGAGTGTGTCATTTCCCAGGCAAGGGAGTGCTGAAGGGGGCTGCTTGTTGCTGGTCCAGAAGGGAGGCATGGGGCCAGAATTCCCCGCTATCCAAACCTATGTGAGCTGGAAGAACTCTGCTGAGTAGTTTGCGGGTGCTCAGGTTGTAAATAGCAGTTCTGGCCTGCTTTGTTTTTCTTCCCAATTTCTCACAAAAAGCCTTTCTGAGACAAGGTAGCTTCAGTCAATCTTGTTGCCAATCCTCCTCCTTTCTGTCTGGATGTGAATTTTGTCACCAAGCTAAGCACAACTGCCAAATAGGTCTACATAACATCACAAATCTCAACTACCACAGAAAAGAACAAAAAAAACCCCAAAACACCTGACAAACCTTCCCCACCCTCTCTAAGCTCACCCCACCCGCATTACTCCAGTTGCACTAAGAGACAAATTGGTCTATACTGAGCATCCTACAAGAAATACAATCCCTACCTCAATATCCATTGATTTCTAGGTCCTAATTAAGGGGTAATTCCAGGAAATGGAATCATAGCCCCAAAGAACATGTGTGAACACTTGCAACAGGGGTGTCAGTAGATATGCTAGTACCTGACTCCCCAAAATGCTGTGAAGAGCATCCCTTTCCTCTTTCCAGCTGAATTCATGGACTCATCACAGTTCTAAGAGAACAAACCCACAACAGACAAGCAGGCAAGCAACAGAATTAACAGTCTCCAGCCATTATTAGAAGAAAATACACGAGGGATTTCTATTGGCAACACCAGTCTTTAAAGACATTGATTATGACTAATTTGCATTTGTATTTTTCATGACTTCCTCTGCATCACTGAGGACAGAGCTTTTCTGTTAAAAGAAGAGAAAAGCCCCTCAGCATCTCAAGTAGTTCCATGACTCTGAGCTAGTAAAAGGAAGAGGAAACTTACAAGTATAGCCAGGTACACAACAGATACAGAAAAACCTTAGTAACAGCAGGAGAGAGGCCAACCCTGATTCACATTTGACCTGCTACTCCTGGGAAAAACATAGGATTGTATCATCCTCCCCTCCCAATTCCCAAGGTGATGTGTTAGGAAAATCTCAAACAGGGCAAAGTGATCACAGTAAAATCATGGAATCCCAGAATGGTTTCAGTTGGAGGGGACCTTAAAGCCCATCTTGTTCCACCCCCTGCCATGGGCAGGGACAACTTCCACTATCCCAGGTTGCTCCAAGCCCTGCCCAGCCTGGCCTTGGGCACTTCCAGGAATCCAGTGTCAGCAACAGCTTCTGTGGGCACCCTGTGCCAGGGCCTCAGCCCCCTCACAGGATATTAGGAAGAAGAATTCCTTCCCAATATACCATCAAACCCTGCCCTCTAACCCATTCCCCCTTGTCCTGTCACCCAAGGCCCTTCTTCAAAGCCCTTCTCCAGCTCTACTGGAGCCCCTTTAGGCACTGGAAGGGCTCTGAGGTCTCCCTGGAACTTTCTCCAGATGAACACCCCCTGCCTGGCTCCAGCTCTTGGAGCATCTTTGTGGCCTCCTCTGGACTCTCTTCAGCAGCTCTACATTCTTCTGATGTTGGATCCCAGGGCTGAAGGCAGCTCTGCAGGTGGGGTCACACCAGAGCAGGGTAGAGGGGCAGAATCCCCTCCCTCATCCTGCTGCCCATATGTCTACAAACAGTAATTAAGTATTATTGTGGTTTTTTTCTCATGTTTTTTAGATTTTTTTTTTTTAAAAACCTTCCACCATTATTAATGTTTGGGGGGATTAAGAGTCCTCTGTCCCCTCCCAGCACTTATCCACTCTGCTTCTTCCCAGCAGAGATGCCTAAGGCCACCAAGTCAGACCAGGAATTCCTGACCACCAAGGGGTTTTGTTGTTTTGGAAACAGCAGTGAATGACTAGAACAGACATGGCAGACCAGGGTGAAAAGAGATGATGGATGTGAGGACACTGGAAACACAACTTGGGTCTCAAAGTCTTTTCTCCTCTGAGCAAACCACGTTCCAAAGATGCTCAGAGCACTTTCCACATTAGTTTGCACTGAGAACACAGAAAAAAAGGGGAAAAAGAATCTTCCAAAGGGAAAAAAATATCAGAGGCCTTGATTTAGCAACTCTTAGAACAGATTAGCCTTCATCTTGCAAACAAATCCCAAGCAAAAACATTAGTTCAATAGGGAAAAAAATCCCACTCCAAAATAGGATTGTTTAGGAAAAAACAGCAGTTGAATGTTTTAAGTTTTCTTGTTTTCCAGAAAGCTTTGAAATATAAGTAGCTTTGAAATGTTCACAATTCTCACCCAAACTCTTTTCAAGTCCCTTTACAAGAGTAATTAGGGAAAATAACATTCAGGTCTGCCTTGCACATGGTTAGATCTGTGTGCAATACAACAAAGCATGGGCAGCTAGAGATATTGGAGGGTTTTTTCCAGATTTTCTGTAGTCTTACATCTGTTCCCAGTAGGATTAGAGGAGACAAAACACTGCCTTTCACAAGCTATACTCTTTTGGATGTAGTTTGATTTTTAAAAAAAATTTAAAAACTGGGAAATGGCTGTCAATTTAGATAATGCCAGGGGTGGAGGGTGGAGAAGAAGGGGATTGCCAAGAGGGCTGCAGTTTCCAGAGAGCAGAGCATGAGTCAGCAGCGTAATTTTTTTTTAATATATATATTGCAGAGCACAGTGATGCCCTGAAGACCACAGCAGATGAAACCTCTTTACTGTGTGTGTTTTATCAATCAGGCAGCAAGATCTCATTACTTCCTGACAGAGGAACTCCCTGCAAAAAAACCAGCTGGGATGCTTTAAAAAAAAAATCCACAAAAAACCCTCTGAAACTTGCTTATTTTTTAAGGAGAGCTTGGGCAATCTTTGCCCTTGAAGGGCTTGCCAGTATGAGCAACTTCTTCCACCTCCCTATATCTGATTTGTCACCACGATATACAAGAACTTGCTTTTCTCTCTCCCTGACCTTGCAGCTCTGTAGGATTCATGAGTCCTCAAGGGCTCCTTTTATTTGCTCTTAAATCCTACTGAAAACTTTCCCTTTTGGAAACCATTCCCAGCTCCCATAGCAGCCAGCCCCTTTTACTGGTGTTTACTCCACTTCCGTGGCACTCACACACCACTCCATGCCTACAGAGCTGAGAAAGCTGCACCATCCCCAGGCACACAGCAGCTCTACCTCCATGGGAGGCTGAAAGAGGCACACTCAGAGCCCCAAAAGTGGTGGGCACGCCTCACTCTCACCACCCCAACCCTCTGGGGTGTCAGGTCCAGGTACTGCAAGACTCCTTAGGCCAGCCAACACCTCTGAGATCTCATACAACCTACTAAAATGTCTTTTTCTTTTTCTTCTCACAGTAAAGTTGTAATTTCCAGTCCTTCATCCTGAGCATTATGCTCATTACACCACCCAAATGTCCAAGTAGGACATTGGCCACTTGGTTACCAACAATTCAGTGTCAGATTCAAGACTTTGGCTGGCAGACTCAGGCAAGAAGTATAGCAGGAAAAACAAAACACCTCCATATCAACAGAAGGAAAACCAACACTGTGAAATGATGAATTTGTACTATAAATTGCAGCTCCTAGAACATCCCAGTAATCCCTGTGCTGTTACTCACTGCTGCGCCGCTGGGGACAGCTAATTCCTCCCTCTGCTCCTGGGAAGAGGCAGCATCCAACGATTAGAGAATGGCTCTCACCCTCTGAGAAGAGCTGCCCAAGTGCCTGGTGAAGCAGAGGTGTTGGGGAACGCTGGTCCTAACACAGCTGAATCAACTCCCCCATTAGCAGCCAGGGCAGGTGTCCTCAAACACATTCCTGCTCCTCCAGCCCACCTCAGAAAGCACCTCAGGTGGGTTGTGTTTGGCCGTTTCACACAATCACAGAATCACTGGGCTGGAAGAGACCTTCAAGCTCATTGAGTCCAACCCGTGCCCAACTCCTCAACTAAACCCTGGCACCCAGTGCCACATCCAGGTTTTTTTAAGCACATCAGGGATGGTGACTCCACCACCTCCCCAGGCAGCCATTCCAGCACTTTATCACCCTTTCTGTGAAGAACTTCTTCCTAATGTCCAACCTCTATTTCCTTGCTGCCGCTTGATGCTGTGTCCCCTCGTTCTGTCAGTTCCTGGAGAAAGAGCCCAACCCCAGCTGAGCACAGCCACCCTGCAAGGACTTGTAGAGAGTGATGAGGTCACCCCTGAGCCTCCTTTTCTCCAGGCTACCACCCCCAGCTCCCTCAGTGGTTCCTCACAACATTTGCCTCCCCAGGACTGCCTCCAGCCCCTCCTTGCCTTCAGGGCTGGGCCAGGGCAATCACAGACCATGGAAATGGATGCTTTTTGGGCAGTCAGGGCTGGGCTCAGGGTGGCCTGAACTCTCTTCATGCTGCAGACAGTCTGCTGCTCCTTCACATCACAGGGATAATTTGAGCTCTCCAGATGCAACCAGACTTTCATCAAAATGACCCCCAGCTGTGACTCCCTACAAAGGTGGCCGTGTCTGGTCTGTCATTCCCTGGAGCACCAAGAGAAGCTGCCACTCTACCCCTGCCAGGAGCCTTGGAGCTGCTTTGTCCCGCTGTGTCACTTCTCAGCGTTGCCAAGAAGAGTGTTACTGTTAGAAACAGTAGAACTTCTAAATAATTTTAGTTAATGGCCTTAATGAACTTTCAAATTAATTGTTTTCATTAATAATAACCAGTCAATATTAATTAAAAATAGCATGTTAGTCTTAAATTACTGTTAGCCAACATTTAGCAAAGTTATTATAAGCTACTTTTAGAGCTTGTGGAAAACTACTGAAACTTTGAGTTTTGATAAACTAACTCTGATATGCTGCAATGAACAAAGCCTGGAAGAAGAGAGGTGTATTGTTGAAATTGGATACAAGGAGTCCCGAATTATGGACCACAAGAACATTTTGCAGAAACCAGAAGATAAAGAAAATATTAATAAAGACTCGTCATATGTGTGCTGGAAACTCCTGCTGGAGGAAAAACATACTAAAAATATGGAGTAATTAGCATGAACAGTGAAAAATCAATAACCATTTGTGACAGAGTGCTAATTAATGAATGATGTAATTTTGAACCAATGAACATTAATTTCTTTGTTTGCCAAAAATGTATAAATAAGTGGAAAAGTTTTGTATCGGTGTTTGTGTGGAGGCCAGAATTTTGTTGGCCGCACACACAAACTTTGGCCAAGAATAAAGTAATGCCTGACTCACTAACAGCAGAAAGTCAGTGATTTCAGAGGATTTGGTGACATTATCATGAGTGACAACCTAGGCAGGCTTTAGGATAAAGGGCTTGTTTTCCTGTCCCTCCTGCATGAACACATGGATTTCTTGGGTAAGCTTTTATTCTGAAGCAGAAGCTGGAGAAGCTTACCCAGCCTGGGCTGTGCCTTGCATCCCTTGGAGGATTCCTCCCCATGTCTGTGAAACATCAGAGCTTTCTGTTCAAGCACATGTGGGCTCCTGCCCAGCTCATCCTCTCCTCTCCCTCATCTCTTGACTGAGGCCAAAGAATTTTCTGCTCTATTTCTGCTGACTGAAATGGGTTTTGACCTCAGTGCTTTCAGACCTGGGGGCCTGAACGTGTGACTTCAGCACCTATTTGTATGAAAGCAGGTTGCAGTATCACGGTGAGGAGGTCCAGCCTTGACCCAAAACCTACAGGAGTCAGTGGGAAGGCACTTGGGGGATGTTATTGGGCTGTGGGTCCCAGTTGAGGGCTGAAAGCACTAGGCTCAAAAGAAAGCAGTAGAGTGGTTCTGCTCTTGCCATTTGGCTGCTGGGTCCTTCTGTATTTCACCATTCTGCTTCCTTAAACATCTTCACCATGGTACAGGACCCTTTGAAACCTTTGGGTGGAGGGAGTTCAGTCATTTAAAAAAAACAGCTCAGAAAGGGAGCCTTCTCAAATGAGCTGTGGCACTAAAATCAGTCACCAAGTAGCTGTGAGCTATGAAAGTATTGGGGAAAGTCAGGGTCAATTTGCAAGCAGAGTGAACAGTGGGAGGAAATCTGATGCATAAATAATCTGTCATGAACTCTTCACCCTTTGCTCTCCCTGTTAAACCCTCCATGAGCTAATCAGCAGTTCTGGTCCTCAGTGAAGGCTGACAGTGTGTGTGCCTTCTGTGGTGTGATGTGATCGCCCCTAATTGATTTTGGCCATGGACTGGCCGTGCGTGCTGCATATCTGGGAAGAGCAATAACTTCAACATGCAATCATCCTGGGCAGTGAGCAAGACAAGTTGTTCTCCAGCAATCACTGGATACCTTCCTCTGTGCAGCCTCAGTGCTCCAGCTTAGCTCATCTTTTGGGAGCCTTTCCTCTGCTGCCTTCAAGCACCTGCTCACTGGAAACGAGACTTTGCAGACATTTAACCTTGGATTTCAGGGTTTTGGATATTAGTGGTGAAATTTTGTATGAATTTTTCTTTGGAAAAGGGAAACTGCTCTTTTAAAAGGACTAGAAAAATCCCTGTGGAAACAGGGTCTATGTGGCAGGTTTTGCAGGTTATGTAAGGATACTGCTGAGCTGCTGTGAACACTGATGTGGGTGACACACTACAAAAAAAAGCTGGAATCCTCGCAGAAGGACAGTTCTCTCCTCTGGTACTGTGTTTCATTAGTATTCCTACCCCATCACAGCCTCAAACCTCTCCCTCATCATCAAATACTCTTTCAGATGTTCTTTCAAGATCTACTGCCTGCCTTGTTGGACTTTCACAGTGAGATTGGTCACAAAAGACATTCCATTCACTGCTCTATGAAGGACCATCCTCAGCTCATGGCATAGGTTCATCCATCACCATATTTTAGGATTTCTCAGGAAGAGTTCCCCACCAGGATCTCTGATGGGAGTTTAAACTGTTGGCCTGAGAACAAGGGTAGATAACCTTACCCAGCTTTTGTTTTGTGAATCAAAAGTACTGACTCAGCCCAGGTTTAAATGAACCCAAACCTCATTCACCAGAAAAGGTGATTCCAGCCAAGATGTGGATTGATTTATAAACCAGTCCAGGTTCTAGACCTGCTCTGGGGGAATCTCATCCTGTAGCTGCACAAAAAAGGCAGCAGTGCCCTTAGCTTCTCACCAACTGCTTTTTAGCACAGGTTGCTTGCTGATTCCCAAAGGCATTTCCATGCAAAATGCCCCTTTGGTTTTAAGAGACTTCACTAACACACAGATGGCTTTGACTAAGACGGACCAAGGGCAATTTGTGCTGGAAAAAATAGAGGATCATCTTTAGAAGGTGCTGCTGTAGCAGGCCAGGCCAGTCAAGTCTTCAGCTAGAAAAGAGATTTGAATGGACCTTGATGGCAGCTAAAGGTATAGCAGAGGACAGGAGGTATCATAGGAACAGGTCCTTTGGAGATCAAATCAAAGGTCCACCAAAGCCTCTGACCATAGGTAGGAAGAGGAGAGCCTGCAGGGATCCCTGCCCTACTCCTTGAAGGTTCCTTGCAGCAGGTCAGGGACTGCCAGCAGCACGGATGAATGACTCATCCCAAACCTGAATCCTCTTCCATTTTCAGTCCCTTACAAGGGGTTTTGTTGTTATCTCCTCCATGCTGCGTGTGACTGAAAGCCCTCTCTCATATCCCCTCAGGGCAGTCATTCCTGTACTTGTTTTCCTCCTCCATAGCTTTCTACATCCTTCTTGAGGAAGATGAATAGGATTGCACACAGAATCCCGACTTCAGGGATTTATATAATCACATCGAGTATTTTCTGTGCTGTTCACTATTTGTTTGTGATAAGTCCTGCCTTTTGGTCTCTGGTGAGCACTAAGCTGATGTTTGTACAGGCTGATCCACAGTAAACTCTCTGGAGCAGTGATAACTGGGTGTGCTTGTGGCTGGGCTCCCTTTCTGCTGTGTGCTTTAACTTGCATTTGACAAAATCCAATCTTGTCTGTCATTTTCCCAAATACCCCCCAGTACCCCAGGACATCATTCTATATCTCTTTGCGGTCACCTTTAGCTCTAAATGATCCTCCTGAGTGTCTGGAAAACACTTCTCTCTAAAATCTAAGTGTTTCCTCCTGTCCTTCGTTTGCTTATTATTCTAAGTTTGTAATTGATGAAAAATCTTTCCCTCCCGGGGAAGCAGCTTGTTAAAAGCCTACTGACTCTGTTAGCCTTAGCTAAGCATTGTTTGACACTCCAAATAGTTGTTATAGATTTGTGAAGTGTGATTTCTCCCTACAAATACCAGACTAGCTCCTCCCCAGTCTATCAGTTTCAACTAAATGCCTACTAATTCTAACATTTCTGCCAGCCTGTCTGACAGACAAATCAGGATTCCTGTTCTATGGCTCCCAGGAGATGTTTTAGGAACTGGTGACATATTTACCACACTCCAAACTTCCAGCACAGAGACTGGTTTAAGCAAGAGGTTTCACACCACAGAAGTGGAGCAGTAGTTTCCTATCTAAGAAACAGCAGAACTTCTGGGAGAGCAGCAACTCCTTTAGCAAGTTATTGCTGTTGGCTCTCTTGGCTTGGTCTGATCAAGGTTTCATGGGTTACTAAGCCATCACCCACCAGGCAAGGTGGCTGCAGTCACGTCCCAAAGATGGGGGTTTAAGCTATTGAATTTTACTTCACAAATGAATTGGATGAAGAAGACACATTTATTCCAGCTTTCTGACAGGCAGTAAATGATTTGGTAGGACAATTCTGTTGCATCAGTTGTAAATCACTGCCCTTGGCTCACCTGGTGTTCATATTCATAGTAGCTGGAAATTGCCTCAAAATATCCTAGAATCACAGAATGGTTTGGGTTGGAAGGAACCTTAAAGCCCATATTGTTCCACCCATGCCATGGGCAGGGACACCTCCCACTATCCCAGGTTGCTCCCATCCCCATCCAACCTGTCCTGGAACACTTCCAGGGATCCAGAGGCAGCCACAGCTTCTCTGGGCACCCTGTGCCAGGGCCTCAGCACCCTCACAGGGAACAATTCCTTCCTAATATCCTGTCTAACCCTGCCCTCTGGCAGTGGGAAGCCATTTCTCCTTGTCCTGTCACTCCAGTCACTTGTCAAAAATCCCTCTACAGCTCCTTTAGGCATTGGAAGGGCTCTAAGGTGTCCCCAGAGCCTTCTCTTCTCCAGGTGAACACCCTCAGCTCTCCAGCCACCAAAGAACTTTCAGCCTAAGGACAGGACAGGATGGGCAGAGGGTACAGGTGTTTTCCAACTATGGGGGAGCTGTGCACAAACCCTTGTCTTTGATGTAGGGCCTGGATTTCAGACATACAACCTCAGTCACTGAGAAAATTGTGCCATGGTAGGATAAGCTGGGACTGAGGCTGCAGAGGTGAGAGGTTAAAAAAACTCTTGAACTAGACACAAGCTTAAAGAACTGCTACCAGGTTAACATTTAGAAAATCAGCCTCAGTCCAAAGGGCTGAACATAAACTGGTGTATAAGCTAAACCAAGTGCTGAGTGGCCTTTGCTGGAGCAGCATACCCAGCCCTGCTGTAACATGGGGCCAGGCTGACATCTCATGACTGACACTGCCATCACATCATTTGGAACCGACCCCATTTGTCCTCTCTTCTTCTGCTTGTCACTTCAAGGGACAGGACCTGCAGCAGCACAGCCTGCAGAGCCCTGCTTTGATCTGTCCTCCTCTGAGGGCTGGTTCCTGCTCCCAGGCAGAAAGCACTGCCTCTTTGGGCTCTTACAAGGAAAAAAAAATGACAGAATGATCTAGTTCAGACTTTTTGGCAGGCTTTCTATACTCTGCATTATAGTGTACATTTCTAGACAATGTCTTTGCCCTTTTGTGGTCATTTCAGAACAAACTGAGCTGCCTCCTTCAACATTTTGGTACCTCTGCAAACTTGCCTTAGATCAAACAGAGGTTTGGAGTGAATCAAACTTTGGTGGAATTATTTTAACATGTGAGCAATAAACACTCTCCTTCTCTTTCTGCTTTGCTACTAACTCACATCACAGTTACTCCAGGACTTTGCTACAGGAAAACACAATTCAGCATCTCACACAACAAATGAGATGCACAACTACAGTCATGGCTGTTGCCTGTGTTTATGGGAGCTCTGCATCTATCCCACGCTTGGGTCTTTAAAACTTGAGCTGTACAAAAATGTCTGTAGTGAAACATGAAACCAAATGTCAGACTGGGATTTGGTTTTACATGGGAAAGTCAGGCCAAGTTCACCTAGAGAGTTGTGAAGGTTCATGAACCTTGTGAGCGAGCAAAGGTCCAGTTCTGAATAAGCCTAGACAAACCTTTTCCGGAAATTTCAAACAACTGTGCATTTGGGAACAGAGATCCTTTAAAATAAATACTTTTGATAGGAAATCCACTAGAGTGAAACCGGGTGGCTTCAACAATGCTTAGCATTAATATGTTGAATGAACTGCAAGTTCAAGCTCACACAGAGCCTGGGAAGTGTTAAATGAGTGGGAATGAACCACAAACTACTTGTTCCTGGGGCTCCAATTAAAAATGTGTCATCTGCAGCTCTAGAGTTAAGGAGAGGTGTATTTTGCCTTACTGGATACTTGCACTATGTCTGAAATATGGATCTCTCTAGATGGGACCTTCACATATTCAAAGCATCTCCTCATTTTTTTCCTGAAAAGGCTCTCAGGAATAATGTTTTACTGTAAAATACCAGCCTGACCTTTCTGTACCTTCTTTTGGCCCTGCTCAGCAAAATACAAACACTGATGTGTGTTCTGCAATGTAACTGAGGGTTCCCTAAGCACTACTGTTAACAGCTGAAAATCACAAATATTTCTGGGGAGCACATCCTTAGAGACAGGTCCTCTGACTATCAGTATTAAGATATCATGAAATAAAACCTGGGAATTCACCAACGTAACAGAGTTTCCCTGAGGTAAAGAAATATTCCAGCAACTTGACAGCAGTTAGGGAATTTTGCTTTGGGTCATGACTCCAGCTTTTGTTTTCCAGATTTGGCCAGGGGAAATGGAAAAAGATTTACAGTACAGCTAAAGGCCAGACACCAAATCTCTTGACTTATCGTCTGGTATCTAATCTTTAAATTAGAAAGGAACTGAAGACACGGCTTCAGATGTTAGCACTGCCGGCTTCCAAAAGTTGAGGGAAAAAATACAATAATGTAGTTTTCTAGAAGCCAGATGGGTAATCCATAGTGTTATTAACATGTGGAACACAAGCTGGTCTGCAAGGGGCTCTGCTGTCCCTTTCTCTGGGTCTGGCAGCAGTGGTGGGGCACAGATCTGAGCTCCAAATGGGAGGCATGGTGGTGGTCCTGGCCTCATGACAGGCAGCAGCAGAGGGAAATGGGGTCCTGCCCAGCTCACCCTCTCCTCTCCCTCTTTTGGAGCTCTTTTGGTGATGAACCTACTCTTGATACCCTTGGCTCCTGTCCCGCCTGCCACGCTCACTCCAGAGATGAACGGAAATGGACAGGGCAGAGCAGAGAGCTCGTCTGGCAACTTTAAAACAGAAAGGAGGAAAACTTCACAGCTAGCTTTTTCTTTGTTCAGCAGTAAGAAATGACCCTCATTCTCCCTAACAAAACTCTCCAGCCATGTTGTGACGGGCAAAGGAATAAGAATTAAGAGACAGAATGGTGGTGCACGTGCCATAAACATCACTTCCGAGTGCACTGCGCTGCCAGAGCACACATAATAAAGCTTAATTTCCTGGTGCCGTGCCCTGACTGGAGTACACTGCCCAGATCTTCCTCTTGCTCTCAGCTGAGAGCCAAGTCATTCTATAGGATTATTTTGTTAAGAGCAAAGCTATTTGATCTGAAGAGATTTAGCACCAGATTATGGCCACAGCTTTTTCCGGATCAGCGGTAGCAGAGGAAGAGGGCAGGAGTTGTCTGGTGATTTGAGTCGGATCGTGGAGCTTGTGAGACCCAGGTTCAGTCCTTTCAGCAAGCTCCCCACACATCTGGAGATAAGATACCTCTCCTTCTGTTTGCACATTGAACCTCACACCTCTCCTCTGCTAGAGGGGAAAGTAGGTTTTGATAGAGCTGCTGACTCGGGAAGAATTCCTGGTTTTGATAGAGCTGCTGACTTGGGGAGAATTCCTGGTTTTCATTCCTCACAGAATCACAGCATGGTTTGTGTTGGAAGGGACCTTAAAGCTCATGTCATTCCAAGCCTTGCCATGGGCAGGGACATCTCTCACTAGAGCAGGTCGCTCCAAGCCCTGTCCAAATCAGCTTTGAGTGCTTTCAGGGATGGGGCAAATTGCTGTCCTTCGTTTCAAGAATTGTTCAACGACAATGATTCTTCCCTGGACTCCTTAAATTTCATATGTCTTTTTTGCACATAAACATTCCCTTTATATACAGACAACTCTAGCTTGCACAGGGAATGGGAACAGTCTTACAAACTTAATAATGCCAGCTTCCCAAACCAGCCAGTTCCAGCCAGGAACTGTTGTTATTGTTTATTACAACATCCTTTGGACTTTCACATTGTTGGAAAGTGTTACCTGAGTACTTCTAGTGAAACACATGAATGGACACATGTCTGAAAGAGATTTGTACAAATGGGTGCACACACAGACAAGCTCTGCTTCTGAAAGCATTCTGTGACAACTTGCTTGTAAAAAATGAGAGTTGTTACCACAGAACTGCTCTTCTGACACACCTGCAGCTCTACAGGGAAGAATGTTTATCTCAGGCCTCTCAGTTGGGTTGGCACCAACAAAACCATTGCTGATCCCACCAAAGTCTTTCTGTAGAAAGTACGAGTCATTTTGTAGAGAGAAGATCTTTTCAGAATTTTAGATTAGCTCTACAGTGAGGGAAATGAGAGGTATGACACATCCCTTCCATCTCATGGGCTGGAATTGCACCTGGANTTTCCCCAGACTGTCTCTATTTCTCACACCAAAGCCACAACATTTTGAATGTTATGCACCTGGAGCAAGCTGCAACTCCAAAAACAGCAAGAGAAACCATAAGTTCCACAACCCAAAGCAGCCATCATGGGATGCTCTGAGTCTCTTCCAACTTCATAAAACAATGGCCAAACCTCCTTTGATTGCTCTGGGAGCAGGTTTTAGCTCTTTCTGAACCAATTAAATACTTCTTTCTCCAGGGCNCAAAGCCATATGTCTTTGAGGACAAGAATGCACTGGGTAAGCTGTTGCCAAATCTGCTTTAATTTTGGTGTGTGTGGAACTATTAAGCAGCAACAGGGCCCACCACGTGCTGGGGTACACATCTAACATGCCAAGCCCTGTGGCAGAGGGACAGAAAACATATCAGCTCATGGGGGGCTCTTTGGATCTGCAGCCTGGTGCAATCCATGGACCAGCTCTGGGTCAGTCACCCTGCAGGGTTTTGTGGGCCTCAGTTTAGAAACCACGGGACTACATCAGAAAAGTAACATAGTAATGTTTTAGACTGGAAAAGAAAAAGTTAATTTAAATGAAACATAATGGAATATAAATATAATTATGATTTTACCAACTATGTCTCCTCTTACACAGCCCTAGCAATTACTGAAAATACAGATTAACTTGAAAATACAAAACAACTGCTCTTAGAATTGGATATTCTAGTGAATCTTCCTTTCCAGCTCCATGACGAATTCTTGGATGGCTAAACAAGAAATCAGTGCTGGGCACTGTACACATTATGGACAGAAACAAAGTCAGGGTAACATGGAGTTGATTGTAAGCCTTGATTAAAGGCACTGTACTATTTCCATGGATTTGCTAAGAGCTTGGGCCGAATGATTAAATTTGTTCTGCTATTTATGGATCAGATGTTTATATTTCACTTACAGGTCAACTTCACTGATGTAACGACAACCCCAGGCCTCTGTAAGAGCAAAGCTGAAAAGCTGGCCAGGGAGACCACTCACAGGTTTTTGACAGCTTGAGAAACTTGGCACAGTCAAACATGGGCTCCTGAGACACGTGAGGAGGCAGAGGCCGGTGGTCCTGAACCTCCCCTGGCCCTTGGGAAAAGGTGGAGCTGAAAAGGGGGGAGCAGAGGCCACCACAGCGGCGCTCCCTGTCCCCTCTGCTGCACAAGTCATGACCTCTCCAGACTACAAGCAATGCTGTGAAGATTGTGGGTATCATGTTGCTTAAAACTGGATGCTGAAGCCTCTAGCTGAGGCAATTTATTGCTTTTCACAGAGGAAATGAGTACAAATTTGGCTGGGGACATAAATAAATATGAGATCATTTACTTGGTGCTGACTTACGTGATGAATGGTTTGTGTTTAACCGTTTCCATCGCACGTTGTCCAAATCCTGGAAGCAGCGTCCTTCTTCTGGGATCAACAGGAGCTGTAGGTGCTCTGCTCCTCAAAACACCCACATTTCTCAGTGCCAAAATAAGCACCAGGCACTTCTCAGCTCTCTCTTTCAGGATTTTGTGTTTGCAGCATTTGTTACTAAGAAATCAAACTGATCATTGCTAAAGCTCTGAGACATCACGACATGTCCTTTCCAAACTTCTGTCTAGGTCATTTTTCACATTTATACTGAAATGTTCACCAGATAGAAGTGTTTTGCACCAGATCTTTCTTTGTGTATCTGTGTACTAAAAGAAACCTTTAAAAGTAACAGCTGGTAGAACAAATGACAGTGTGATTTCCAATGTTTGAGATTCTGATTATTCAAAATTTCACCACAATGCCCAGATCCCAATATCCAGCTTTATGTAAGGAGTTCTGACTGAATGGATCTGATTTTGGAGGCATGACAATAAAATGTAGAATACAGCTATAAATCAGAGTTTGCAGGGTACCCAGTTAGCACTGCAAGCACAAAGTTTGGTTTCTACCATCAAAGCACTCTGAGAACAATAGAAATCTGCACTGAAGTAGTTTGTGCTGTCAGATGGGGGGAAGATGTGGATGGTCTGGGGGAAGGCTGGGAGGAGGGAAGCTTGGAGTGGCCACAGATTTGCTTTAACATAAATCTGTGCAGCATCCTTCATGCCCCTGAAGACAAACAGCCAACAGCCTTTTGAGCAAGAGGCAACGTCACAGGTCATGAAGGGAAAATTTCCAGGCCAAAGGACTATTACTGCCCCAGGAATAGCTGCAGGAATGATGTAAGCTGTTCTTAAGGTGATATATATCATGCAATCAATCCCTGCAAGAGCATCTTGGGCTTATGAGTGTTTCACTTGAAGCTTCAGTTCATCAAATCATGCATCAGAGACCTGTGGAAGGCAGACTGGGCTCAGTGGAGTCTTTTAAGTTCCTTTGTAGAATCAGAAAATGGTTTGTGTTGGAAGAGACCTTAAAGGTCATCTCTTCCAATCCCCTGCTCCAGACAGTTCCTGTGGCCCTGGCCAGGGATACTTTCATGTGAATGCCACCTGCCTCTGGTTCTGTGCACCAGGAACTTAGAATACCTTCCACTCTTGATCCTGGTCTTGGTGAACCTGCTTCCCATTCCAGTCCTGAATTTCTAAGAATAATTTACACATACTCTGACAGCAGCCAAGGGACTCACAGGCTATTCTTGCATTCCTCTGTAGGGCTTGTTCCACCAGCCTCCGAGAACTGATGTCCCCAGAGAAAACTCAGGTAAACCAGGCCAAGCAGAACTTTGTACCTTGTTATCCTTTGGGGCTCTCCTGAGATCATCCTGTTCTGAATCGTGTTTCTTTAGCCCTGACTGCAGCCAACTTGATTAGCCCACCAAGAGCTGTGAGCTGTCTCCCCCGGTGTTTGTTGTAGGGCTGTTGGGCTCTGGAGCATAATGTGCTCCTTGCAACTGGATCTCCATGCAGACAGGCCTGGGAAGAAAAACAGAGCAAGCCAGGGTTACTTCCATCCTCCTAATGCTTGTCCATACTCAGGGCTTTACAAAGAAATAAGTGCTGTTGTTACAAGGACCTTGCTGACAACAAATCCTTTCCCATACATCCTTTTAGTGCTGGTGCCTTCCCTCCAGCAACGCCGAGTGGAAAGAGTAAGGTTTCAGGCTCCATACCAAGAAATTCCTGTTTTCAAAAGGCCAGACACAACAGCTGGGTAATTTTTGGTTGTTGCTGCCTTGTGTCAGTTCTTGCCCATTCCTGGAGTGGGGTGTAATTTCTGAAGCCTAGCAGCATTTGAAGCAGGCTGAGCACTCTTTGAATAATATCTTGGCTGACATTTCCCAGAGGCAGGAGTGTGTACTAACACAGAGCTATATGTGTATTTTATGGCTGTCTATATACACACAGGCCTGGGGGGAGGAAAGGGGGGTAACTCAGCATGTCTGGCTTTCAAAATGCTGATTCAGGAGACTGGAAGCTACCCCTAAGTTGCTGTTCTAGCCTACCCTGCCCTATTTTCATCCAAGATGAATCTAGGGGAGCTGAGATGTCTGTTTAGGGTGAGGGTCCAGCCCCAAAAGCAGCAGCTGCCAGCAGCACTGCCGGGCTGTAATTATGAACAGATTTGTTTTTGTGATATTCACATTCATTCCCAATGCTCCCCCTGCCTTTCCCCCTCTCAGGGAGCTGTCTCCTCCTCCTCCTCCTCCTCCTCACACACATGCCAAGCCCCTGTGGGGACACACATTTCCATGGGCAGCAGCAGTGAAAACCAATGTCAGCCCAGTCATCTCATGGAAGCAGTCTCCTACTCTCTCCAGCACCACATTTCCATTACAGCAGCAAGGGGTTTTTGTCCTCTTATGGGTGTCTTCACCCTTGCATCCTGTCAGGAGTGACAAAAAGGTGTCGTTTTGCCTGGTTTCTCCAGTGTGGCTGCCCACACACATTCCCACAATCCTTTCTTCCCCCAGACTCTTTGGAGACACACATGTGCACAGAGGAGGAGGGAATCCCCTCATTTCCAGGAAAGGCAAGGGAAGCTGTCTGAGCATTTAGCCCCAGAAACTTCTGCACAGGAGGTGCGATCTGAACTGAAGACTTGAGACTAATCACACCAAGCTCTGAGCGTTTGATCAGTCTTTCTGTGCCCTCCAGTTCAGGTGAGTTGTTAGGGGGCTCTGTCCTGGGGTTTTCATGCCAAGCATGCTCTGCCCCAGGCAGGGATTATCCAGCTGCACAAGCAGCATCAAGATGTGGAGTAGCAGAACACTTCAGAATCACCTCCTGATAAAATATCTGAGGCATTTTGAATCCACATCCATCTTTCCTGGCAAAGTCTTTGTATCTCAGATATTTTGCTTTCAGAAGTTCTTCGGGCCTGAGCCCAAGAAGGAACATCTCCTCCTCTTCCTCCCACCCACCTGAGCTGAGAGATGCAGCTGGTGGGGGCATTCTTTGCCCATGGAATCTGGGATGAGATCTGCAGCAAGTCACCAGTGCTGGATCTGCCTCTCTCCTCTGGGGATCGGGACTCTGCTGAGGAAAAGCAGATAGGGTTTCACACAATCCAAAGCACATGTACAGTAACCAAAGCTGTGCAAGCACTTTTCTTTCCTAGGGAAATTTTCCAAACTTATGGTTCAAAGGAATGTGAAAATATCCCCCCTCCTTTCTTGCTTGCTTCCTATAAATCCAGCCCAATGTGGACAATCCCCTTGGACTCTGCTCCAAGAGGGATTTAAGGGTCGGGAAGGGGTAGGGATGACAACACTGGGAATTCATGCCCTGAGCAGCCAGTGCCAAGCAGGCCCCTAGGAAAGCACTAATCAGTCATGAAAACCACTTAAGGTTAATCATACAGTGCTGCTGTGAGAAAACACACTCAGGCACTCAAATCCAGTGAAAATGGATGTGTTTGAGGTCATTTCCCTCCGTTTAAGCGCCATCAGATGTTTGTATCCTCCACAGACAATTCAGCCTTTGGGGCATGCCCTCCTCCTCCAGGAATGTCCATGCGAAAGGAAATTTCTCCATGGGAAGTAGTTTGTTTAAAAGCCAGTTTTCATGGGGGAGGAGAAAAGCAAAGCCTTGACCAAACATTCTGACCAGCTGCTTTGTGCATGTATTAGCTGCAGTGGCTGGGGGCTGCACAGGGCTGCTAAACACAGAGCTTCAGGGGGATGAGGCAAAGATCTGGGATCCTCAGCACAGGAAAGACATGGACATGTTGGACTGAGCCCAGAGAAGGGCCATGAAGATGATCAAAGGGATGAAGCAGCTCTGCTCTGAGGAAAGGGTGTGAGAATTGGGATTGTTCAGCTTGGAGAAGAGAGGGATTTGGGGTGACCTAATTGTGGCCTTCCAGTGCCTGAAGGAGCTGACAAGAAACAGGAAGAGAGACAACTTACAAGGGCTTGGAGTGACAACACAAGGGGAATGGCTTCCCACTGCCAGAGGGCATGGTTAGATCAGGTATTGGGAAAAAATTCCTCCCTTTCTGGGCAGTGATGCCTTGGCACAAGGTGCCCAGAGCAGCTGTGGCTGCCCCATCCCTGGAAGTTTTCCAGGTCAGGTTGGACGGGGCTTGGAGTGATCTGGGACAGCAGAAGGTGTCCCTGCCCATGGCAGAGAGGAACTTTAATGCCCCTTCCAAGCCAGACCACTCTGGGATTCTATGAGAATGTTTGATGAGCAATGGCCGAGCAGGGGAATAAGCTCTGGGATGGTGCCCCATGAACATGGAGCCAGCATGCCCTGCTGATCCCATGATGGCTGAGCTCACGTCTCACACCCTTCCCTTGCTCTGTGAGGAAGACAGATCTGCTGTGCTGGAGTGGCTCTGTCCACGTGCTCTGACACGTGAGAGTGTACATGGATTAGCAGACTCCAGCGTCTCCCACTCGTCCCCAGGGGCTGAGCATGGCCCTGGTCCAGGGTGAGGGATGCCAGCTGTGGCAAGGACATGTGGGAAGCAGTTATCCCTTGGGAAATGGCTGAAAACCCCATCTGTATCCATGGATTTGCACTACATATCCCCAGCACTGAGCTGAGTCATTCCAGACAGGCTTATCAAAGATGATTTCCCCGTTAACTCCAAAAGCATTTCCTGGTTATATTATTCTTCTCTTGAAAAAACCCCAAAACCAAAACCAAACAAAAACCCCCAGGAAAAACTCCAACCCACTGAGCAAAAGCCTCCTCCTCCAAGCACTGTATGCACAAATTTATGGAGAAGGAATGACAAACTCCCAGTGTTTCTGATGGGTCACCACATTAATTTGTAGACTTTTGTATTCTTGCAAATTGTCACGTAAAATGACATGGAAGGTCAGCAAGAAGTTCCCATTATGGCAATTTTATTTCATATCTAGATTTAACCAATAAACCTACAGATCAACTTCCACAGTAGAAGAAAAACTATAGGTTTTTGCAGGAGGTTAAGTTCCAAAATCTTTCCCCCAGTGTCCCAGTCTGTGTGTGCTCTCAAAATGAGCAGCAGAGGTGAAGAGAAGAAACTAAATGTTTGATTCCCAGGGAATGTCACTCAGCAGACCTGCTTTGTGTATCTGTGTCTATTTACACCCACTGAGGATCTAAAATTACAGTTTAAGCAGGAAGCTAAACCTGGAGTTTTTAACAATTCTAAGCAGTTGAATTTAACGCTCAGGAGCAGGGGGGACCGTTCTGGTGAGAAATTATAATAAGAGACAATTTTCACCTTATTATCCACCTTAGAAAAACCAAGGCTTTTAAATATGCCTCAGGATAGAAGCCACAAAATGTTATTTAACATTGGAAAAGCCTTTTTGGAACTCACAGCAGCTTTCGGTCATGGAAAGGCAAAAATACATCCAGGTCCTCCTTTTTTTTTGCAGACAACTCCAGATTAGAAACTCCTGATACCAAACCTGCCAAAATTGTCCAGACTTGCTCAAAATCACAAACAAAAATGAACAGCAGTCCCAGAAATGGGAAAGGCCAGAAGCCACTAAGCAGGAATCTAATTTTGTAACCAGGGCCTTTCTTTGATCTCTTTTACAGGTAATGGAGAGAGCTCAGGCTCAGCATCCCTTTGGGAGGGGTGAGATAGGCACGAGCTAAGTGATCCTGCAGAATTCCCTGCGTGGGTGAGCTGAGGAGGGCAGCTGTGCAATGAGTTCCTGACGTGCTGAGGGCCATGAGAGGTCTGCAAAGGAAATCTGCCTCTCCCAAGGGTGCCCAAAGGCAGGAGCTGAGGCTCCACATGGCCTGCAGGAGGAACGTGAGCAGGAGCCAGGTGAAAGACTTGAGCTGTCATCGGCTCCCCCTCGCACAGAGCAGCACAAAGGAGACACAGGAGAGCTTCCAGCCCTCCCCATCCCTGCAGCCCATGCCTGGGGCTGGGTCCCCTCTCAGCTCTGGAACCCTTGGCCCAGCTCTGCCAGCCACTGCTCCAGAGTTCAGGTGCAGGGATGTTGCAGTAAGTTTCTTCATGCAGGAAAATCCCCTTCTTTATTCACATAACTCATTTTTATACAGATTTCACAGACCTAGTGTTGAACTCCAATTGGCTAGTAGTTTTCTTGCTATTCAATTCACTGGTTAGTAACTGGTATTTTACCTTTCCATCAAATCTCTCTGCGTTTGGTTAGTTTACACGTTTTGTTCACTGATTCCCATGAGACAGATTTCTTGTTTATCGCAGGTGCAAATGGTTCTCTTACCAGAATAGCTTGTTGTGTTAATTGCCTTCATTCTTATGGTTCTTCACATGGGAAGTTAGCTAGCTGCACTTCGAAGAAGTAACAAGCCAGCTGGTAATTTAGCAGAGCAAGGCCTGATTTTATAAGGCCTTTATAATTTCTCTACCTGTCTGCGATGCAGGGGGAGCAGGTGAACACAGGATTCCTGCAACCCCAGGAAAGGGAGCAGCTTCACTTTGAAGGGAAAACAGTACAGAGGGAGCTGCATGGTCCCATCCTCAGCAACAGAGCTGCTTCCCACTGTAGCATCATTTCTAAAATCAGGCTTTTAGCTGGAAACAGCCTTCCCTCTGCTATGGCTCTGCCCTCCAAGCCTGTTCCAGAGGGGCCTGGTAAGGATTTTTCTGTATCTGAACTCAACACACAACCCTCTGGCACAGAGGGAAAAAGCTTCCTTCAGTAGCTCACAACCAGATTTCAGTGTCAGCTTAGTTATTATTCACAACAGTTACAACAGTTATTATTCCAGCTCTGCCTGGAAATTTCTACAAACACGAGCAAAAAGTACCAGACTGTGGGGATGACCATGCAAACTTCCAGGACGAAATTTCTCACTGTCCCGCCCTTTCTGGGAGAGGCTGAAACACCCCAGGACCCCTTTTCTCACTGTGGTCCAAGAGTGTGATCCTAAACCAACCTGGTACAATTCCCAGGAATGAGATTTCCTTTAATTCACGGGCTCTTGTCTTTGCCCTCTTGGCAGTGTCTGCAGCAGTCGAGTGCACTTCACAGCACAGCCTGATTCCTGAGTGATGCACAGAGTTCATAAATGCTCAATAGAGCTCCTTGAGCACGTTACAGACAGGAAAATTATACACTACCCACAGCAAGCTGCTGGGTGCTACCCATTGATTACTCATTTATTAAAACACCCCCCCCCTTCAAACCGCTTGTAAATAAAAGACTTGCTATTAAAATTCAGCCCTCTTGAAAGCACAGAAGTGCACAGAGATGAAATTCCTTCCCAGACGTGGAGGTGACCTCTATTTACTATAAACATTATCCCACATTTAAATTTGGAAATGAAACAAGGGTGAGGCAAGGAGTCCGGATTCCGGTCAGAACTTCCCTGCAGTCAAGAGGTGAGCTCTGGTGCCAAGGCTTGCTTGAGCCCTCCTGCCTGTCTCCTCTCACAGGATCTTTGGATCACTTTGTATGTGTTTCAGACTGGGTGGGGGAAAGGTTTCTTTGCACAGACATCTGATGGGGCTTACTCACAAGTGTTACTCACCAGCCACTTGCTTTTGGGCAAGGAGAAGTTCAAGCCCCATTCTTTGCTCAGACCCAAGAAACAGCCACAAATCACCTTAAAGCGAAAGGGTTGGGTTCGACTCAAGATCATGTACCCTGTGGTTTGTATGAAAAAGTAACATCAGTTGGAAGGAATTTCTCTCAGCTGAAAGTCAGGAAAAACATTTATGCCACACAACCCCTCTGCAACGGCACAAGGCTAAGCCAGGCCTTGCTCAGTGAACTAAGACCCTACAGCCCATTCCCTTTATGTGTGTGCTTCCAATTGCCTGTCAGGCTGGTGCATGCCATGCTCCCAACAGTGAACAAAAGCTGATGCTGCCAACTTGAAATCTGAACCTTCAAACCCTCCCATTCCATGAGGGGGTCAAGACTTAACTCAGCTTGCTGCAGCCTGAAGTTTAGTAGGTCCTGCTGGCTTTGGAAAACACCGAGATCTAGACTCAGCTCAAAGCCCTGTCTGTAAACAACCCCTGCAAACCCAAAGCTGAAGCCTGATGGCACTGGTGTGACAGCCTGTTCTGAACTGAGAGAACTGGAGCGAGGATCCAGTTAGCCTGCAGAGTTCAGGTTGTCCTTGTGACTGCCATGCCTCACCTTGCACAGCTTTTTCTGGAATCCAGAAGTATAAAGGGTTCAGTAAATAAAATAATAGCTAAAATCACTGGTAATTTAAAAAAAATTAAAAGAGAGGAGAATATTATTTTATATATTCCTCCACCACTGCATAGACTGCTTCCTATTAAAGGCAACTGTGTATAGTGTTTCCATTAAGATTCTGCTTCCTGTTGTGTCATATGGAATGTTAAAAATCTCAGTATCGCTTCAGAAGTTATTACAAACTCCAGAGAGTTTTCTATTCCCAAGAAATCTCTCCCAGTGGGAAGCTGGAATAGTTCCTGCAGAATTTACAGCAAATACCTCAGACCCTATGTAATATTTATGGTGTCCCTCTCATCTTATCCAGGCTGGTTTGCTGCTCTGCTGCTGTGAAAGAAAAGCCTGTTTCAATGGTTCAGGGCTGTGACATTTACTTTGAAGGATATTGAAGCGGATACGACAGCCACAGGAAATGTTCCAGTCTCGCTGAGGTACCTCGGAGAGGTATTCAGTCAAATGAGAATTCACTAATCTGATTCCCAGGAAAAAAAATGAAAAAAAAAAAATCACTCTAACTTAATGAAGAAAGAGAAAGAAACACGACAGATCTGCATTAATGGCTTGCCAGATCTGGATTCCATGAAAGCCAGGAGAAAAATTCCCATTCACTTTCATGGGAATAGGATTTTGCCCCCAAAGGTCTTCCATTCAAACAGAATTATGCATTTTGAAACCTTGTGAGAATTAGGTGATATTCATTTGCATTAAAAAGAAATCACTGTATGTTAGGATATATTTGCATGGCCACAGCCCATAGACACCACAGCCCTTCTTATAGAAACACAAATTGGGGCTGCAAAACAACCCAGGTGGTGTCATCACTGCTTCACTTACTGAGGCAAGGGTAGAGGTGCCACCTCCAAACTGCTGCTCCAGTATTGCTCCATATATCAAAGTGCCTGGGCTCTATCAACTGCAGAATAAATGCCTGCTCCAGAGTTGTTCCTACTTTCCTGCCTGTGGGAGAAATGAAGGTACAGTGGCAATAGCTGTGTGTTCTAACCTGCCAGAAGAAGTGGAGATAAAGTAAGATGCTCCTTTGGCTTGAGCTTGGTACGAGATATAAAAGACAAAGAGATGAACAAACTGACAGAGAGGAGGTTTAGATGAGAGATTGTACCAAGAAATTGTTCTCTGTGAGGGTGGGGAGGCCCTGGCACAGAGAAGCTGTGGCTGTCCCTGGGTCCCTGGAAGTGTCCAAGGCCAAACTAGATGGGGCTTGGAGCAGCCTGGGATAGTGCAAGGTGTCCCTGTGATACCTAGAAAGGCTGACCTGGAACAGAGGCTAGTGAGAGCAAAAGGATGAAAGGTATTTATTGAAAGGATCCAGCCTGGGCAGTGCAGGAACCCCACCAGGGCTACACCCAAGTCAAACCCACAAATGGTCACAAAATGGGCCCCGGTCATGAGGCCTCACACTTTTATAAGTTTTGGTCCATGAGCAAATTGGAGTTAATTGTCCAATTACAGTTTCAGGTTATGAAGCTCCATCCTTCCTGTTTTCCTTTCTTCTCTTCACCGTTGTTTTTACTCTTGGGCCTGAAATTTGTATCAGTTGTCCTTGGTCCCAAGCTAGAAAGGAATTGTTTTGTCTGCCTACTCTGTGAAGTGAGCTCACCAACCCTTCATATGAAGCCCAGAGGTACACACTAAAACAGCACAGAATCTGAAAAACAGAAAAGCTAAAACTTAAGGCATCACCTGCCCATGGCAGGGGCTGAGACTGGATAAGCTTTAAGGTCCTTTCCAACCTAAACCATTCTGGGATTCTCTGATTCTGTGTGTGCATACTGACGACTCCTTTAGTGAATCCTTTTGCAGTCCTACATCCCAACCTAAACTTTCAGAACTAGAGGTCAGAGCTCAAAGTCCATATTTAAGGCCCTGGACAGGGCCATGATTCCCATGTGCCAGGTACTCAGCAGCTTTCATTCATCCAGAGGGAAGATGATGGGTTCACAATACTTTTTAAATACAGGTATTTTCTGAGGAGTTGTGAAGCCTGTAACTGCAGACAGCTCTTCCCAGAGGCGCTGGAGGCATCAGTCAAGTTGAAAGTTATGGAAATGGGATGTGGCATCTGGATGAAAGGGATGAAATGAACAAAGAAGTAGCCAGGGGCCAGAAATGAGTCCTGGCTGTGCAATCTGCTAGATGGGACATGAGCTCTCTGTGGGAACAGCTGGAGCCTGAGTCATTGCAAGGTGGTCTGAGCAAAGTCCTGGAAAACATTGCCAAGATCAACCTGCCCTGTTCTCTGTGGACAAGCGACACAACCCAACAGGGCAGCCCATGTCTCTTGCTGTCTCCACAAACAGAGAGGAGATTATGTGGGAAGGAGGAATCTGCATTAGCTGTATCCTTGAGGGCGGATTATAGTTCAGGAGACAAACAGTCCTAGGAGCGAGAAACAGCAGGAGTGCTAAGCCTGCATGGTCATTTTTAGCCTTCTTTGCATATTCACACGTACACAGGAAGAGAATTCATCGCACCAAATAAACCACAGCCCTGGCTTGGACATGGACAAATAGTTCTGGAAGACTGGAGGGTGATGTTGCAGTGAAAGGAATCAGAATTTTAGCACGACGTCTCAAGAGACATTTAGAGTGGAGAAGATGGGAAACCCTTCATCCAGAGAGCACCCTGATGGAAGATCCATGGGACAAGAAGAAATAGTAGCTGTTCCATATTGAAAAGCAGAGATACTGAGGGGAGCTGTAAAAAGATTAAAGTCGGTGTCTGGTTTTATTTAACAACATCATTAATTCCTTGAGAATCAAAAGGAGTGAGTACATTCACATCTGAAATGATTTTGAGACACGCAGCCAACATCCGTATTGCACTGAGCACTCAGAAATATGAGGAGGAAACAGAGAAACAAGATTCAGTCCAGGGTAGGGAATGCCAGGGAGGGAGAGTGATCCAAACTGCAGATATTCAGTGGAAGAAGTACAATCTGAGAGCGGGGATCGGGGTGAAGGTTACCCTCTGAGACATGGATTTATAAAACAATAAGGCAAGACAGCTATAATAAACTGGATGTAGTTGCTGTGTGCATCAGAGAAGGAGCATCTCTGGCAAATGGATCACTAGTGAGATTACAGGGATATTACTGATGAATCCAAACTTAAATAGAAAAGAAGAAGAAAAGTCAGGAAAGAATAATAGGAATTATTAAGGGATGTGTGCATATAACTTTAAGGCTCATTCAAATAAATTTAGAAAACTCTTAAGAGAAGACAAAACTACCTTTTACTTTAAAAACATTGATAAGCTCTCACTAGAAATAAAGTATTTGCTCAGAAAAATGTGCTTAAAAGCTCAGGGTTTCATAAACCTAGTGCAAGATGCAGATGGGGGAGAAGTCAACTAATCTTTCTGTGAAACAGCAACAAGCACAGTGCAGAGACACACCCACCAAGGTACTGAAGACACGTATCAAACACTGGCATCCAAAACGAGTCCCTAGGCAGGATAAATGCCTGTTTACCTCTCCCCTGGGTTTTAAGAGGGCGTCTGTGAACTTACTCTTTGGGAAATATGGGGAAAAGCTGAATTTCAGGAGAAATGGCCTCTCTCAGCATATGAGAGGTACTCCGGGCTTGTTTATATTTTCCTTTCCTGGGATGATTTCAAATGAGTTTGCTGCTCATGGCTGTCAGCTGCAGTCGGAACGTGCAGCGAGAAGGAATTGTTAAAAATCCCACTTGGGATTTCCAGGCGAAATATCAGAGCGTTCCCCTCGAGTCGAGCAGCCTGATTAGACCAGACAAAGCACTTGAAGAACAGAAGTCTAATGCAGGAAGCAAGTCTGTGTGGAAGGAGGCAAAGACAGGCCTGGTTCACATCATCGGCAAATCCTGCTTCCCCCAGGAATCCTGCATTTCCCCGTGGAAGTTGGGAGCTGGGCTCGGACCGGGCTCTCTGCAGGCAGCACGTGGTTGAGGCTGCTTGGACAACACGGTGTATCCTATCGTCCCTGCACGATGTTTGGGGATTTCTTGTGGGACTAATGGCTTGATGGTTAGCCAGAGAGGGGCTGAATTCAGCACGCATTCCTCTCACACCTCATTACCGCCCCGCCACCCCCGGCTGCCTCTGTTTGTTTAAACGGAGCTCCTTAAGGCGGAGGATGCTCGTTAGGAGCCCGGTATGATAAACACAGCACTTGTGCTCTAGCCTAATTTGGTACCTCTGATGAGCCAGAACTTAATAAATGCAAACTGCTACCCAAATTACTTAGATTTGTTCAGTCATTTTCTGTCTTCCTCAGCATATTCTATGGGCTGATCTCATGACATTCTCCTTCACGCCAGGTTTTTTTTGTCTATCTGAACTTTCTTTTTCCACTAGAAGCCTCCAAGCTGGGCTCCTCTCAGGCACTTTGCATATATTATTTCACTGCTCCAGTGGAATGGTTCAAATTATAATTTTCCAGCTGAGATACAAAGACTAATTCATTCAAGACCACCCTTTTGTGTGTGTGTGTGTTTGTGTTTGTGTGTGTGACAATGTGGATTTCTCTGTGGCCCTTGAGGAGATAAAATGCACCCAAAGTGCTCTGGGAAAACTGGGAGCAAGACAGAGAAAGCAATTTGTGGAGCAAAGTCATGTGCTGTCAAGTCTGTCCCATGCACTCTTTGGGCATGAGCTGATTGTCATCTCTGCACAGAGGGAGAGAAGACAAGAAACCAGACACAGAGAATGCTGTTTGACAGATACAAATCTGGGCTGAAATCCTCTGCTGAGATGGATCAAATCAAATCCACAGCAGGAGTCAACACCAAGAAACTGGCTGCTAATTTTTGTGGCTAACCATCTAGCAGTGAGGAGCACTGTTGTATTGGGGGGCCCAGGAAGGGATGTGCATCCTTTTCCTTGTTCTTGGTCTGAGTAAGGCAGGAGACCCACCAGGAGCACTGCATTCACTTCCCCCAGCAGAGTCCAGAGGAGGTCACAGAAATGATCAGAGGGATGGAGCACCTCTGTTGTGAGGAAAGGCTGAGGCAATTGGGAATATTCAGCGTGGAAAAGGAGACCTCATTGTGGCCTTTCAGCTCTTAAAGAAGGCCTGTAAGAGAAATGGAGATGGACTTTTTCACAGGGCTTCTTGCTGTAGGACAAAGGGCGACAGTTCTAAACTGAAGGAGGATTGGTTTAGATTAGATATAGGGAAGAAGTTTTCAACAATGAGGGTGGTGAGGCCCTGGCACAGGTTACCCAGAGAAGCTGTGGCTGCCCCATCCCTGCAAGTGTCCAAGGTCAGGCTGGACAGAGCTCTCAGCAAGCTGATCTAGTGCAAAATGTCCCTGCTCATTGCAGGAGGTGGGACTGAATGACCTTTAAAGGTCCCTTCCTACCCAAAGTATTCTGTGATTTTGTAAACTCTGCTCTGGTGTTTATGCCAGGGGCGATCTCACCTCTAGCTCTTGGGAAACCAGGCTTAGGTGCCTCTGATCTTTCCTGGGATGGACAAACTGGCCCGGGAGGGCTGGTGACACGCCATGAGGCCTCTGGATGCAGCAGAGCGCGTCACCCTCTGAGCGTCAGCACGCAGGGTTTACAGCTCCAGGGACTCCAGGGACTGTTCCATGGCTGTAATCCCAGAGAAGTCATTCACAGCAACTGAGCAATGTGCCAGGTAGATGCCTAAAATTAAGATGGAAATGTCTCTCATTGCCTTGGCCGCACATTCCTGCCTAGCCTGAGAGGCCACCAGGGAGATCATCCATGAGAGCACGACTGGCAAACAGAGAAGCAGTGTGGGCAGTGGGATGTCACAGGACAAAGGGAGACACATGGGAAAGGCTGAATCCAGCTTTATTTTTACCATTCCATGGCTGTAATCCTGGTATTTGACAAGTAGCTCAAATTCACTTAGAGTAATCTTATGAAGTAAATAGCTTTGATCCGATGTGTTTAATTTAAAGCACTTATGTTTTATTTATTCTTTTACTGTGAGGAGCAGGCTGCACTTTCTTTAATAATATCTAAGAAATAAGGGTTTCCAATCCCTGCACAGAGCAAAATTCATACCAGCAATATAACTGTGAAAGGCGATTTCCTTGAGCCTGTTTTCATGCAGAAAAAACAATTCCCATGCCTCAGGAATCACTGTGGCCATGTATTGAATTGTAGTGCATCAAATAACTGGATGAATATTTGGAAAATTAACTCATGAATGATTCGGGAAATTAAGAAATTGATAAGTGCTCAGTCACAGCAACAGTAAAGAATTGATATGATGATAAAAATCATGGAGAATATATTAAGGACCTCAGGGAGAAAACAAAAAAGAAAAAATGAGAAAAAGAAGGAATTAGTTTGCAAAATATGATTGTTTTTGAAATGTTTGCCTAGCAACAGCCCAACTAATGCTTCAAGTATGGCCGTATTTCATATTCTCACAGCAATACCACATCTTGTTTCAACACAAGCCAGCCCTGAAATCCACCCTGGTGACCTCAGCCGCCCTGCTCTGGTGCTCGGGCATCTCCCAGCTCTCACCCTTCCGAGCCATGGCCGACTGCAGCCCTGGCTGGCCATGGCAGGGCACAGGGCACATCTGTTTCCGCTATTCTACGCTGCAACAACCTATTCCCCACTTTCTGTGGCCTGGCACCACAGAAGAAAACAACTCGATGTGCCAATTTCCCTGTCTGTGCCCCGGGTGGTGCCCACCTCTGCCCACTCAGCTCTGTCTGACCTCACTTTCCCCACATGCCGTCTGAGCTGGCCCACGGAGAAGTGAAAATCGGGTCAAGTTCTTATGTTGCAAGCCCAGGTAAAATATCTTCCCCACAGAGTTCTGTTTACTTTTCCCATCGTCTCACTCATGGCTTTGGGATCATGGCTTTGCTTTTCAGAGCAGACTTGAAAATTTGAGTCTAACAGCAGAAACAAATCAGGGGATTTAAACAAAGCCCAGTGAACAGGAAAGGAAAGGTGCCAATCTGTCAGAAATAAGGTTCAGATCCATTTGTGTGCCTGCTATCCCACAGAGCTTGGATGTAAGTGAGAAGAGAGTTTTCAGCATAAATAGTGGCCATGCTGTGAGAAGCAAAGAGTTGTGTACATGGAGGGAAGGCTTGGGATGGCACACGGCTTCCCTGAGTTCTGAGCCTGCTGTTGCCAGAGTTATACCACTATTTTCAAAAAGGGAGTGGATTTAGGTGCTCCTGTCTCTCAGCAATGGTATTTGTCCCTGAAGATGAGCTCAGGCTCCTGGATGTCCTCAGAGGGAGCTGAGAGATCCTGGTGCTATGGAGACATTATCTCAGGAGAACAGCAGCTCCTGCTGCACTCTGAACTCTGAGGCAGCTGTGATCCAGAAGCATTCATTCAAACACACGTCTCCTGTCTACTTTCTTGTCTCCTCTCCCAGTAGAGCAGCAGGTCTCATGGTAGGCAGCAGGGACAGCACAGCCCCACCACTCCAGAAATGGACACGAGCACATTCTGTCTCCTGCCAATGTGGCTCTGGAGAGGCGACCTCTGCCAGAGGGATAAGGCAAACAGCCAGGCAGGTACAGCTTTAATCAGGTCCCCTTTTGAGGCAAAAGGCCTTCATCACCTGTGTCACTTAGCAACTGGGGCAGGCTTTGAGCACAGGGGTGGGCAGCAAACGCAAGGCAGCTCTGCTGTATCCAGTAGTGCATCTGAGTGTGTATTCCACCTGAAGATCCTTTGCCAGCAAAAATTTTGTCCCCAGCAGGAGGCCCAGGCAGTGCAATTAGAGCAGCTAACCCTTAGAACACAGACAAAGCCGAGCCCAAGGCCAACCAGGAGCTATTTGCAAGCGAGAGCAGTTCAGCAGCTGTCCTTGGGTGGCTGCAGACTGCTTTTATGAGCCCAGTTGCAGGAAGCAGGGACTGCACATCATCACCTATGTTTTCCAGGTCCAGGTCCTGCAGGCTTCAGTTTCATGGTAACTGGTACCAGATCTTTGTTGTTGCATTTGTGTTGATTGAACACAATCACTTTTCTGTTAAAATTACCTAGACTATATGAGGTAGAATTTAGCCTGACTTCCTGCTTTTACTTATGTCAGAACCAGACAATTCCTATCACAATGTAACATTTGCCAACATGGAGTTCACCCAGCTGCATTTTTAGAACATTTTTGAGATAGAAAAATGACTTCATGTGGGATCACCTTGTTTTGAATCACACTGCCATCATATTTTATCTAGTGCTGGCAACCTGAGAGCTGGAATTACCACATCACAGTTTTCACACCTCTATCACAAATTGGACGCAGAGGGATCTATGGATCAATGGCCCATCAGCTGCCTCTTGCAAAGCACACTGAGGCCCACAGAGGAAAGCATGGCAGTGACAAGTTTTATTTATTAATCTGGGAGTAAATAACCTGTTATTTTGCAGCCTATCTCTGACCTTGGTCATCACACCCTTCCCACCTCCCCACTCCAAACCACAGAGGGTTGCGATACAGAATACATCTGTTTCCTGTTTCAGAAATTGCAATTACACATTTACAACCAGCATCCTCATCTGAGATGCAGAGGCAAGCAGTTGTATTTACAAGTAACGTGTGCTCCTGAACCTATCAGGCTCCCTTGCATTGTACTGCCTGCTGAAAATACAGAATAGACAAATAGAGGAGAAAGAACACTCCTGTTATTTCGAGAGGTTTGCACCATCCTCTTTTTCTCTTACTGCTTTTAAAATTAAATAGGTGTCTGGGATAATCTGGTTTATTTAACAGAAATAAATAATTGTAATGACACACAGGGAGAAAAGAAATTATTTAAATTGGTCATAAATGTTCCTTATGAAGATATTATTATTATTAGTATTATTAGTGTTAGTCATGAGAACTTGCAGGCCAAGTAAGGGTATGTGCTGGCTTCACTAGTTTACTGAAGCAAGGCCAGTGGGTAAAACCCTGGCCAAAAGAAATCAGTGGTTAGAAGGCCCCAGTGCCTTGGCTACAGGCTCCATCACACAACTCCAGGTTCTGTGCAATGCAGCTCCTCAGGCCCCTCAGATGCTCTGGAACAAAGCCTGGCCAGCCCACCATTTGGGCTTTCCATCACCTGCTGACATGTTGGATGCAGACTGGAAGCTCAGCCCCCTGCCCTTCTGGTAGGCAGTGAGGCTGAGGGAAATGCATCCTTTTGAGCACTCCTCTCCCTCTGCCTCCTCAAGTTAAACAGCTTGAGACTGATGGGCCCAGCCCTGTGCTCAGGGATAAACATTGGTGAAAGCATTTGCAGACAAAGGATCCTAATCTAGAGACCAACGCTAATCCCAGATATCATTTTGTTTATGAGTGTCAGTCCTGGGGAATTACTGAAATCCCAAGGGAAAAGCCTGTGTTTCAAGATGCTTGCAACATCTTAGCCCCCAGCCTGACTCAAGTGAGCAGCCTGACTTGCCAGAGCAATCAGTATCTACTACACAACAGAAATCACAGGCTGGCGTAGGATGGATACGTTTTGCCAGCAGGGTTGGGAGTTGAAAACATGCAGACCTGCAAAAATGCTGGCACTTTGCAGGGTGAGAATTTGCAAATGCTTTGGCCAGCTCTAGGTTCATCCATGGTGAAAGCCTGTGTGGACGGGCTGTGTAAGGAAAGAGAAAACAGAAAGGCTCCTGCACAGGCCTGCTGCTGCTTGAGCAACTGAATTCTCTGTCTCCTTGGCTCATTACTTGGCATATTCCCTTCTCCTTGCTGGTGCACCAAATGCCAATATCTTGATTGCTCATGGGCTCCATATTGTGTCAATCTGCAGGGGATCAGCCCTCTGCTACAGCTCTTCCCTCTCCAGTTCTTTCTCTCAGCTCCTGAGTGCAAAACAAGGTCTTCCAAAAGAGTTGCTGCTGCCCAAACGTAGAATAGGAGACAAACCTCTGAACCTCAGGCGCACACAGTATATAAACCCTGCTCTTCCCCCTCCAGGAGAACATGCAGCAATACTATTTATAAATAATATAAGCTATGACACTTTAGCTTGGAAAACAGCAGCCTGCATTTTCAGGTTGGCTTAAACCTCAGCACACACATCAACACAATGGCCAGCACACACAACTTCCTGCCAGAGCCTAATCTCTTTAGATTAGAGGGAGTTTTAGCAAGCACTTCCCAGCCTCAGAGTCATGGTGCTGCAACACTGACAAACCCATCAAAAGAGAATGGACAACTGGAGGGATTCCTGAATTGCAGGAGATTGCCTGTTTTTCCTGGGCCAGCAACCAGAGTTTGGGAGCTACAAAATCGGCTTAGTGTGTCTACAGGGAGATCTGCTGCTCACACAATTTGCTGATGTTCCCCAGGCAGCTTCACAGATGTGACAGGGCTAAGGAGAGGCCCCTGGAGACCCAACTTGCTTACAAACAAGGCTTGTATTTGCAGTGGCTCTTTCCCTTTGGGAAAGCTCATGGCTTGGATGGATGCACTGTTCTCTTGAGTGAAAACCTGTCTGGATGGCTGAGCCCAGAGAGTTACATCCCGCTCAGCAGGGCTCAGTATTGGGGCAGCTCTGTGTAATACCTTTATTGACAACCCAGACAAGGGGATCTAAGGCATCCTCATCAAGTCTGAACCACACCAAGCTGGGCAGGAGCGTTGATCTGCGGGAGGGTAGGAGCTTGGACTACTCTGATTTTAAGCTTTATTTCAAGAGGCCATAGCAGATTAGGGGGAAGAAAAGAGAAAGCATTGTGTCGGGTCAGCATTAATTGCAAGAGAAGGAAGGGGGGAATCCTGATGTGTGTTTTGTCTGCCACAATCAGGAAATGCTGCAGACATCTCCTCAGCATCATCTGCTGTCCTTATTTCTTCTCCAGGGTTGAGGCACACTGGAGACAAAAGATTTTGCAGCCCTAGCAGAAATGTTTTGGATTGTTTATCTGATCAGCTAAAGCCTTTGAAGGCTTGCTATGGGAAAGAGTTGTAACACTTCATCATTCAGATGCAATTGAAACACTTGGTGTCTCCTTTTTGCAAGAGAGGCTTTTTTTAGGGCAGCAAATTGGTGTTTTGTACCAACAGCAAGAGCTGGGATGAAGTCAGTGTACCACAGTTCATGGAATTAATTGTTTTTCTGGACAAAACTAGAGATGGGGCTACATGCTGTATCATGTTTGTCAGACACACTGCACTATCCACCAAACAAGCAGTCCCTGAAAAGGAAAGGAGTCCCCAAACCCCAGTTTTGCTGCTAACTGTGCAGTTAGATGTACGCTCTCTCCCTCTGCTCTGCGAGGAAAGAAAACCTGATGCTAGCACTCCTTACTCCTTTCTACATCACAAGGGAGACTGCACAATAGGGAAAAAGCATCTCTGCTAAGAGGAAGACTGCTGGCTTAAAAAAAGTGATGTCAAAGACACAGAAGCAGCTTGGGAAGAGCCAGATTATTGGTTTGTTCCACAGCTTGGGAGCAACCCCTGGGCAGCCAGGCTCTGCTTCATGTGATGGGGTGAAACTCAAAGCAAGCCTCGTTATCATCTTTTAACACTACCTAGCACATCCTAATTTCAAGGTCAGGCTACCAGAGAGATCCGTGGAGAGGTTTTGGTGTGATTAGTCTCCAAGCTGGACAGTTACAGCTCACATGGAGCAGGGCTGTGTGGGTCTACACAGTCACGTTCTGTGGTCAGGGTTACTTACATCTGCCACCTTGTTTCCTGGTGCTTTCTCTGCCTGCATTCCAAATGTTTCTACAAGCTTGGCTGCTTGATGCATTGCAAGGACAAACACTTCTGATTTTCCATATGATGCCCAGTAGGGACACTCGAGACATCCTAAATGGCAGCTGCACTCAGCTCACCTTTCTGACCACCGCTCCAGCTGCTTTCAGCTTTCTCCCCAAGCTAAATTGTTGATCACAACATTTCTCTGTGCCTGCAGGTGCTACATATTCATTCATGCCATCTCAAAGACCATGAGCGCAGACGTGTGTCAGGCTGAATTTCCAGCTTCAAGGGAAAAAACAAACCTCAGGGAGACTATAATGTGCCTGCTTCTACTTCTAACCACTTGGAAAATACCATTTTGTCACAGGACATCAGCTCACCATTCTGAGCTACAGCAGATTTGCTTTTAAAGCCCATCTGCCCTCGAGTCCATTTTTGTCCAGGACACGTGCCCTGTTCTGAGCTCAGTCTGGCAGTGGTAGGGTCATATCAATACTTCAGTTTGAAGCCAGCCCCTTTTAAAGCTCAATTCTGCAGCAGAGGCTTCATTTAGGCTGGGTCCAGCCTAGTAGTTCCTGAATTGTCAGCAGAGAAATGCACACCAAGCACACACACAAGACTGATGGTGGGAAAGTCTCCCAAAAATGACTGATGATCCCTGTAACTTCCATTAGCAATAACTTTCTTCAGTGCAATTAATTCCTGTAAATCTCCTGATGATAGCAGCTATCTCTTACAGACACTGCTGTAGCCTCTAATCTTCTTCAACTGCAGAAAGAATTTTCTTTATAACTTTCTTGTCTCCATGGGGAACATTGTCATTCCTACTTTCTGACTTTCAATGTCACAGAGTTGCTCTGAACCTTCTCCCAAGTCCCTTTCCAGTCACCTCACTTTATTTTGTCTAGTTCTGCAAACTTTTCTTTGGCTTTTAGTTGCATTGTTCCTGGTATTGCTTCATATGTGCAACTTACGTTGCTGAAGCAAATGGGGCTGGAGCTTGAGCAATGCAAGTTCAGAGCAAGAAATGAGATAACTGGGACAGGAATGAGACAAGGCAACGTCCTGCTCTTGTGAAAGAGAAGTATAAAATATAAATTTCTGAGCTTGCAAACAAGCCCTTTCTGCTGGATCAAACCACAGCATTACAGGCTGCAGCAAAGGATGGTTTCAACATTTTCAGGGCTGTGGTGTTTAGGATTAATTTAGGATATTTTGCTTTTTCCATGATTTGAAATCTTTCGTACGCCACAAGGCAAAGAGCAACAACTGTGTATTTTAATCTTTGCAGCTCCTCAAAGATACTGAAATGTTTGAAACTCCCTGCACTCCACAGGATGCTTGAAACTATTCTTTTAAAAGGAAATGATGGTTGAGATATCAATGTCAATACAGTGATAGCTCCTCTAAAGTTCCACTAGATACAAAGAAAATGCTTATTTTATGTATCCTTCCACGATTCCTTGAATGTACTGAGCATTATAAACGTTTCCAGGAAAAATGACTGTTCATTTACAAGTTTTATTAGCACAGTACTACGTGACCTGATGTTAATGGGCTGGGGGGACTATAAAGAGGCAAAACCATTTTGCTTGGAGGAGAATAAAATACAAAGGGATAAAATACGATTGAGATGATGAGCTGAAGCACAGAGAAATGGAGGAATCTGCCCAAAGTCACACAGACCCAGATGATCTTATATTTGCACATTCTTACTCTGAGTTATGTCCAGGGTGAGCTCCTCGGATATTTCCTAGGGAGAGCTTTGGCCCCATTAGTTTAGATTTTAGAAAATCTCAGGGTATGCTAATTAATTAGTTAATTAATTGCCCCCATGCTATACACAGGATGAGAAGCCATCAAAATGGGCACAGCCTACAGTTCTGCTCGAGGATTATGTGTCTGCAGGGCCCATCAAAAGCACTGCATTGTTTTTCCTTGCAGCCATGATGCAGGAGTTAATGTTGGACTATGAACTTTCCAAATTCACTTGCAACCTGATCTCTGCTAAGCAGATCCGTACAGATAACTTTTTCTTCTTAAAAACCGTGTTCCAAGTTTCCTAATTAAAAATGCATCAAGGTAAACCACAACCGAAACCATGATTTGTTTTCTAACTTCTAGCCAGTTTTATTTTGAATTTCTATATTGAGTTTTAGACATCAGTTAATGTCACAAGCATGATGACATCTATCAGTATGATTTGCTATTTGACTTGAACTTGGAGTAAAGTCTTTCTGTCCCATATCCTGTATCCTTGCATTTTGATTATCTACAACATGGAGGAAAACAAAAATAAAATAAATGTTTCTACCCCTTTTGCACTGGTGTATAGGTGAACATCCTAATGTTCTCCACAACTGTGGAGAACCATGTGTGGGGAGGAAGTGGAGAACAAGCAGTACTTGTGAGTGGGTGATTTAAACTCGAGTGAAACATCCTTTTCTTATTTTTACCCCCTGCTGAATTCACTTTGGCTTAAACCACCCCCATGAGGCTTTGTTGTGTGGGGAGGCTGAAGTCAGGGTTCAAACTCAGGCTAAAAGTGCAGTGGAAACTCACCCTGTGTTAAGGAACAGTTCAGAAAACCTTAGATTTTTGGCACCCACATTTCTAAGATGTCATGAGCTATCCCAGTCATGCTGGGGGAAAAAAAAGGAAAGAAAAAAGAAGAAAAGAAAAAGTGTTTCTGATATTGCCAGTATTGGAGACCAAGCAGAAAATCTTTTTTTTTTTTGGTAGTAGAAAAACACTTTGCTGCATTTTTTTTTTTTTTCAGAGAAAATGCTGTTCTCTGTTGTTGGGAGCAGCAGAGAGAGTATTTTTTCCCCACTGCTTTCCACAAAGCTACTGGTAGGATGAACCTCATCTTCCTCTGCAGGCATCTCTGCACTGGGAACATTCCCCACAGGACTAATGGACTGCTCTCAGCTTCCCTCAAGCACAAGAGGTACTCATTTCTAACAGTTAATCCCCATTTCTGTGGGGAAACTGCCCATTTTCCCCTGCAGGGCACGGCCAGTCCCTGACAGCTTAGCAGGGATATAAGGAAATTATGGATGACAATTATATCCAGAGTTATCTAAATCAAGCAGAGGCACTCAGAAAAGTTATAATGCATAATTCAGGTTGAAGCTGACCTTTAACTACTGCAGGCTGGAATATTTTTCTGAAGCATGATATCTTGAGAACTTTCTACACATTTCTCTGATGCCCTGAGCAACAACACACTCTGGTAAACAAGAAACCAGCTCCAGGAACTGTTGGCCTAATCTGGACTTGCAACCTCCTATTATTAAAAGTTTCAGGTGAATATATGTGTGTAGTTTAGGAGAGAAAATGAAGGACAGATGCTGCTAAAGACTTACAGGCAATCAGGATATCATTACCAGAGTTGTAGTCAAGCTGTTACTATTCTCAGTTTTATTTGGATTTGACTTTAATCCCACAGAATCCAATAAAATATACCTTCTTGGAAAATATAATATGAAAGGATCCTATTGAAGCACCTGCTGTCCTTGCCAATAAGCTGTTAAAGAGGGAAAGACATTTGGAAACTAGTGTTCAGAGACTGGGCAGGAGGACTGGAAACTTTGCAGAGATGCTGTTGTGTTGTCCTGTTTATCTTCTTTCCCTCTTCTTGCTCAGCTGGCCAGCAGTTAAGGAGAAATATTTTGCCTCTTGTGAGTCATACTTACCAGAAACATTTTGCTTGGGCATCTCTTTGTTGCCACAATCCTGGTCCCCCTTCTTTCTGTATTTCCCATTTAAATGGAAAGACACCAACTACTCTTTGGAAATATTACATGCTCTCGTATGAAGAGCACTGCATTGGGCACGTCCAAATCTTTCCATTACAGCAATCCAGGAACAACTGCAAATAACATTTGTAATCAGAGTAGGACCCGTAAGATGAGTCACTGATGTCTGAGAGGTTCTTGATGATGGCAATTCATGGGGAGGGGGTGGTTAAAGAGAGGGAGAAAAGGAAGTTTGGCTCTGATCCAGACTCATATCTGTACTGGAAGAGCGGGAGAAATAATAAAAACTTTCCAAAAACACCAGTGGGAAAACATCCATTGTTTCCCCCAGTCTTTGCTATCCTGTGGGGCAGAGCAGTAGACTCAGGAGAGGAACTCTCACCACGTACAATCAGCTGCTCCAAGAGGTATCTAAGAGGGTCAAAGATTGTGCTTGCAGTGAAACGTGGTGGAGAAGGAAGTGTGTGACCACACTGCCCTGTCTCTGCCCTGTCTCTGCCCTGCAGGACCTCCTTGAGCAGGGTGTGCCCTGCCTCCTGCTTCGGGTGCTGAAATCAGTGGAAAGTCCCTCAGGACTTCAAGCTACAGTGAATCACATTCCCTTGTGTTCATCACAATTCTGAATCAGGAGAAAGGAGTTCTCCACAGGGCTGGCCTGCACAGGAGGCTGTGAGAGCCCCAGCCCCACCTGATGGAAGCCATGGACCTGTACCAGACACCAGAGAGGTAGCACCAGTTTAGAGTTGGTGACAGCCCCTGCCAAAATAGCCTTGGAGGCTTCCATGCCTACCTCTGGCCTCTCCGGGATGCAGGATGGACCGTGAAATCCCTCCAGGCTGGCAAGCCCTTCAGTTCCAGGTTTTGGTTTTAAATAAGCAAGGCTCTCTTGTTTCTGGCACTCCATGTCAAGAACTGCATTATAGTTGGTGGGGACCCACCAAAGAGTCACATTGAGAATGGCCCCAAGTTGGTTCTGATCCAGCAGTATTGATATGTTGAGAGGTGTCTTGACTCTCTGACAAGTTCTGAAATTCAGTGATTATCTAGCTCAGGTATGGGTGAACCCTCAGCAGATACCCCCTAAGTTTCTACAATATTCCTTACCGTCCTTCCCAGTCCTGTATCCTTAACCGAGGGCAAACACATCCTCCTTGGTGTCTGCTCTTTGCCAGTGCTACTGATGAGTGGATCCCAAACTTTCCTGAGGAAGGAGCCCTTCCCTGCACTCAGCATGTGAGTTTTTAACATGTGCAAGTGAAGGACGGTGTCTTGAGGGTCACTCGCTCTACATGGCCTAGCAGACAGATCTTCAAAGAACACCTGGAAACACTGTGCACAGGGAAAGTATTCATAAGGGTGTCACAAATCCACAAATCCACCTAACAACTCAGTGGGGTTATCCTTCCTTTCTCCAACAGCTGCCTCTGAGCTGTGGTAACTGTTGGAAAGAGCTGGAGGTTTGGATCTTAACCGCTGCTTTTTGCAGGGCACCTGGTACAAAACCAACCTTTTCCAGGGCTTCTGATTCCAGTAATAACTTGTCTCTCACCCTGACATGGGTCTTGCTGTTGTGCTGCCGATGCTTCCACTGCTCAGATTGCTCAGCTACTCCAGAAAGTTCCTAGAGCTTTGTGCCCCTCAGAGGCGTATCATAGTCCACAGTCCAACAGAGGATCCCTGCACCAGAAGTTTTCCCTTTTTTCTCCTCATCTCATGCTGAATATCCATCCTCTGCCCCTTGAAATTACTAAAGAAGGCATTCCCATGTTATTCCTTTCGTGTCAGTGATCAATCGAAGCCATGCAGATCTGTTCTCACCCTCATTTTCATTTGTCTGCGCCAGGACCTGAAGTTCAGACCTCTATTTAGACCTGACTCCACTATGTTTAACTTCACATTATATTTAACACTCTGAGTTTCCTGAAGGAGCAGAGATGAGAAGTTTCAATTATCCACCTTTCCCAGCTGAGGTCAAGGGACCAATTCCTGCCCCTTTAAACAATGAGATTACCTTTCCAAGACAAACTCAGCACCCTGTACTTTGACACCCAGCTGAGGCCAGGCTTGGTTTGAGGGACAATAATTCTCACCCAGGTGGGATGGAAACCTTTCTCTGCTGGAATAGGAGAAGTTTCTGTAACACTTGTGGCCTCACACCTGGTTTGAGTGTAGGAGTCTGGTTTAAGTCCTGGAGTCAGGCCCTGGCCATCTTTGGTACAAATTTAAACCAAGCCTCTGGCTACTGTAATTTATGCTAAGAGTCAGGATAAATGCCAAGCCAACTCACGAAGCAGGGATTCAAAAAGTCACTGAGAGTCACATTCTCTCCATTATTCTTCTAATGATGAGCCCATTGCTGCAGATCCGAGCTAGGGAACGAGTACCACAGGAAGGCAGCAGAAAGTGAAATCATCCAGTGACGTGCCTCATTGCTTACCTGTGGTTTCAGCAACACGGCCCAGTGAGCATTCAAACCTAGGGGCAGAAAACTTGGCTACTTCAGCTAGAACTGAAATCACTGCACTCAAGGGAACATCTGCATCCTACCCCATGGAAAGACATGATGGAAAGGCATCCAGGGAATGTGCTTGGTGCTAGAAGGCAAGTGTGCTAGAGTTCCCATGAATTAGCACAGGATTGTTTCCAGATAAAAAAACCAAAGTGGTTTGGGTTGCGAACCAGAAGCACTTCTAGATTTCTTCAGTGCTCATCTTAAAGGTAAAAGTTTTCCATGGATATTTTTCCATAGTTCACAATCTTTTGGTTAAACAAGCAACATTTACTTTTTTTAACAGTCTGATTCTTTGGCCAAAGAGCTGGTAGGCCAGAGCACTTCTGATCAACTACACATGGTGCAAAAGTTATTTTAATTATCACTGCAGGACCCTTAGCATGGGATGAAAACTGATATTCCACCTTAGCTAAGCAGATGATGGTTTGGGGAGGTGCGAGGAATATTGTAAGGCAAAAGGGAAATGGAGGGCATGAATTGCTGGTCTGTGAGCTGCTTATCAGCTCTCGTCTCGCTTTTCTCATGCAGCTCTGTGGGAGGCATTTCTGTGAGACATGATAATAAAAGCTGGGATGTTTTTCCACCCAATTTTTTTCATGCTTTCTTTGATTTAGCTGTAGATCTCAGAGGCCAGATGTCTCATATTAAAGAAGAGTCACTCTGCTTCTCTTTGGGGACATATTTGGGGAAGGAAGGGAAGAAGAGATTTTTCTTTTTGAAATGAGAGTTAAATTGATGCACAGTGGATAGATGGCAGGCAGAGGCCAGACATGCTGTTGATAGAAAAGATAACCCTGAACAATGAGGTTGATCACCACGGGACCTGAGGAAATTTTATTAAAATAACTTTCAGAAGCTTCTTGGGCCATCCTATGACTAAGAGTGACCTGAGCATTTGGACATTGTGAGTACCTTTGTCTCCCAGGGGATCCTTCCCATCTCCCCAGTGGGATGAGGATGTGAGGGATGACATAACTCCCTCCTCTGTGCAGCTGCCTCAGCTCTGACAGGAATAAATGATGGCAGCCTGCTGATGGCAGACACGTTAGTCATGCTCCCACTGTTCACTGGGCTTCTGTGTCTGGCTGGCTTCATCTGCTCCCCCTTGTAACACACTGACAGCATAAGCCATCCCCTTGCATAAAGAATTCCAACGCTCCACAAATTGGGACCCCAACCCCATATTTGAGCATACTTTGTGCAAATGCCGTCATTCTTGAAAGAAGCTGCACTCAATAAATCACTCCCTTGACGCTGCTTTGAGAATGGGATGTGGACATCATTTATCTCCACTGGACTGGAGAGCAGCTGGGGCACTGAGATCACTCCCCACAAATCCCAGAGAAGCCCAGCAGAGGTGGTTAGCCCAGTTAAAATCTGCAGCACATCCTTCCCACACTCACCACAACCTTTAGGCAGACCTAACAAAACAAGGCGGCGAGCATGAAACACCAAAACCCTCACAAACTCCAATGTGTTACTGGAAGGGAGGGACAGACCGCAGGCATTTTGGTGTCCTGAGGTCTTGTGGTGGTGTGTCCTTCAGAAAGAGGCTCCAGCTCATTCCTGCCAATGCAAACTCAGGGATATTTGGGTAGCGGGTGGCACCAGCGCCGGGGAAAGCGAGCAGGGAGTGCTGCAGTGCCTCCAGCTGCAGATGTGCCCCATAGCTGGAGGAGAACCAGGATCCCTCAGCTCTGCTCAGCCTCCTGCAGCCTGGTGACTTGTGTGTCCTCCATCCACCAGGTGATGCCTTAAGTTTTGGCTTTTATCTGTTTTAGTGTGTAGTTCTGGGTTTCATATAAACGGTTGGGAAGCTCTCTTCACAGGGTAGGAAGACAAAACAATTCTTTTCTAGCTGGGGACCAAGGACAGATTTTAGGCCCAAGAATATAAACAATGGTGAAGAAGAAAGGAAGAACAAAGAGGATTGAGCTTCATAACCTGAAGCTGTAATTGGACAATTAACTCCAATTTGCTCATGGACCAAAACCTATAAAAGTGTGAGGCCTCGTGACCAGGCAGCCATTTTGTGACCATTTGTGGGTTTGACTTGGGTGTAGCCCCAGGACGGTTCCTGCACTGCCCAGGCTGTGTCCATTCAATAAATACCTTTTTATTCTTTTACTCTGCCTAGTCTCTGTTTTCAGGTCAGCCTTTTAGGCAACACAGGAGCACCAAGGGAGCTCATTTCCTCCACCTTTCCTAGAGCCATCAGCGGCAGCTACTCCACTAAGATTGATGGAGCTCCCACTGAGAGTCAGGAACACACATTCACAGGAGTCACTGAGTTTAAGTCCTGCCAGCAGGATGACCATGAAAATGGAAATTTTAGAAGGGTTTTCATTGGCACTGCTTACCCAGTTAAATGTTTATAACGTAATTACTAAGGGGGAAAAAAAGGATGTTTTCAGGAAAAAAAAGTACAACCCAAACACAGAAATACTTCACAGAACCCAAACAAACTACAAACATTTCTGCAAATTATTTATGGTGGAATCAGCTGTTCTGCTCAAGCAAGTTACAGGGATCAGGTTGTCTATGTCCACAAAAGCAGGATCCTGCCCAGAAGCTTAATTTTTAACTTAAGGGAAAGCAACAGAAAGAGCTGCTGTGCTAATGCAAAGGGCATTAGCATGAAAATAGACCTGGTCAGATATTATTCTCACAATATCTTTGTCATTAAAGGACAAACTCAAAAGAATGCTTGACCAAGTCTGATTTTTGCTTTCAGTCAATGCTAGGAAATCAGAACCATTTGAACCATTTAGCCAAAAAGTGTTCATTCAATTCATGGAAATATTTGAATTTTTTTTCTTCTTTCTGGTGTTTTGACTAGATTTAATGAAAAGATATCATAATTATAGGTAATTATTACCAAAAATCACCACCGGCAAGTTAAAACTTTCATTTTTTCTCTTCCACTGATTTTTTCCCTCTTACAATTTCAGTATTACCAGAATAAGTAGCCCAGGTTCCCAAAATACTTGGATTATCTGGCTGCCTCTGCACTGACTCACAGGGAAGCTGTGGACAGCAGCTTGCAGACAATGCTTTCCATCTGTCCATAAAATCCCCCTCACGGAGCATGGCAGAATGCTGGTGCAGCACAATGACACCTGCGTGCTGTTCCTGCAAGGTGAGCTGCTCTCCTTGCATTTGGGAGTGCCCTTATTCCTCTGCCTGCTCCTCCAGCAGGGCTCCTTCTCCCTCTTCTGTGTTACTCAGTCCCTTATTTAAAGTATTGAAGGAGCCAACAAGAAAGATGCAGAGAGACCATTTGGAGCCACAGGACACAGGGAACAGCTTCCCACTGCCAGAGGGCAGGGTTAGGTGGGATACTGAAAAGAAATTCCTCCCTGTGAGGGTGCTGAGGCCCTGGCACAGGGTGCCCAGAGAAGCTGTGGCTGCCCCTGGATCCCTGGAAGTACCCAAGGCCAGGCTGGACAGGGCTAGGAGCAACCTGGGATAGTGGGAGGTGTCCCTGCCCATGGCAGGGGTTGGAATAGGATGATCTTTAAGGTCCCTTCCAAGCCAAACCATTCTGTGTTGCTCTGATTCTGATTCTTAGCAAAAGAGGTACTGACACAGTGATGAGGACTAAGGAGTTTGAGCCCCTGATCCCACTGCTACTATCCAGCTGGGAACCATCACTGCTTCATAACACAGAGAGAAATACAGGTTCCTTGGATTTTAGCTCAGCCAGAGTCATTGGCTCCTGCTGACCACCTAAGTGATCCCACCAGAGCAACAGAAGGAATTGATTGGATTGAGAAAACAGCTATAATTAGAAATGGGTTAAAACAGATGAACAGACCTCATCACTTGTTTTTTGTTTGCTTTAGCAAAACCAATACCAAGAATGGTTTGGCCGCAGGCCTCATTTCTGAGCTCATAATATTCACGGGTGGATCTGGGAATAAGAGAAGTGGTTTCTGTCAAAAGCTGTCAGCAGAGAAAGAGCAAACTATTCTCCATTTCAGCATGCTCCCACATTTGTATAGCTGAACCCGCTCTGACCATCACCACATCTGTCACTGCGGCTTTGGAAATTCAGTGGCTAGATGAATCTGTGGAGCTGCTTCTCCTCCCTTCAGCGGCAGAGTATTCACTCTGAATTCAGACTGGGACTCTGCAGAAGGGTCCCTACTCCTCAGCCAAGGATCATCAGCTCTGGGAAGGGTTTACAGAGTGGTCCAGAGTGCAAAATAACACTGCAGACTCTGCTCAAGTGTCACCAACGGGCTTTGCTTGTGCAGGAGGAAGTAAATTATAATCCAAAGGCAGTATTAATTCCCCTTGTGCCTCCCTCTCCCTTCCTTCCCCTCATTTCTATGCAAATCCACACATACCTGAGTATCTGACTGAAGTCAAGTGCCACCCAAAGGCAATGCTACCAAGTTCAAGTGTTTTGTTTAAGCTGCAGCTACGCAAGCCAACAGCTGCATAAGCCCCTTTATTTTAGGGGCTAATATGGAGTAAGACAGGTTTAAGTGCTATTACAGCTCCAGAATTTCTTATGGGTTCTGCAATCTGAAACTAATCCAGGAAAACACTTAAGCAAAATTTATCTTCCACACCACAGACATCCACTGAACTACATCTCCATCAACCCACGCTTTATAAAGCATTAATTAGCAGAACCAGCCTCAATATCTTTGGTGTATTCACTTTGATGGAAAAAAACTCCTCAGCTGTTTGCCATTTCACCATTCCAGTATCAAGGAATGATGGAATGTTGTAATAAAATATGTTTCCTTAGGCACTATCGCTCTCACACGTTCCCACATCAGCTGCCTTTTTAAGAGGTTCTTCATCTGTAAGGAAACATTAAGGCCTCGCTGCACGAAAGGTCTCCCTCATTTGTTGGTTCTAGAAGTACCAGGGACCTTTTCTGCAGCTATTGGGAGTACCAGCTCTGCTCCTCTCTCCCATTCACCCGGCAGAGCTGGGCCATTGATGTTTGCAGTTGTAATCCAGTCGGAGTCACACTGAGTTTTACTAACAGAGGATCTGATCTAATACGTATGAACTCCTCTGCTTGCTCAAGCAAAGCTACAAAGCCTTTGCTGTGATTCTGCCAGCTTTCATCAGCTACCTTGGTCAAGGCTGAACTCTTCCTGGATGGGAGTTTTCCAAGAAAAATCCAGCAACAAGCCAGCCCTCCAGCACAGTGCTCGTGGGCACGGTGCTATCGGAGGAGCCGTATTTCAGATGTGGTCATAGGCAGGCGTGGGCTCAGCACTGACTCAAAGGGAAGAATATCACCCCCTGAATCACCAGCACAGCTTCCTCCAAACCTTGAGATTTCCTGGCTCTACATCAGAAGAGGTTTCTGTCCCTTCTGACATTTTTGTTTACTCTCTGTAATTTTCCACTATGCTAGACATCCATGGATTTTTCTCACTGGACCAAGACAGACAGTGCCTCAGTCAGTTCACCTGGATTATGATATGCCCAACACCTGGCATCCCACCACCAACCTCTCATGCCAGCAGCTGGGGCTTTGCAGCCTGTTAAGGTGGGCACGCTCACTGAAAGTCTCATCAGGGAGATTGGTCCCACTGGCTCACCTCCTCTAGATCTTCTCCAAGGTTAATGAGAGCAAACAGGACAGAAAACAGGGAAAACACAGAGGGAAAGGAACAAAGCTCCCATTCCTGCTACTCTTCCCCTCCAGAGGCTGTGGCTGCCCAAGCAACACTCACTACAGGCCCTGGTGCAGCAAGAGCTGTGCATCCAACACTGCACAAGACCAAAACCAAATCCTCCTCCACCTGCACCCTCACAGGGAGCTCAGACACAAATGTGTGCTTTCTCTGGGATTACCCCAAGCTCAGTGCCAGCTCAGTACCAGGATTTCATGCTTCCTACAGCTCTGCACTTGTGGGCAGCATGAAACGGCATCCACAGTTCATGATAATGGATCTCCTGCTGTTCCCTGAGCTACATAAACAACTTTCCAACTAAGAAATTTTTCCTCATATATGAACCTCCCGTGGCACAGTTTGAGGCCGTTTCCTCTTGTCCTGTCTCTGTTCCCTGGGAGCAGAGCCTGACCTGCCCTGGCTGTCCCCTGCTGTCAGGGAGCTGTTCAGAGCCACAAGGTCCCCCCTGAGCCTCCTTTTCTCCAGGCTGAGCCCCTTTCCCAGCTCCCTCAGCTGCTCCTGTGGCTTCAGACCCTTCCCTGGTTCCACTCCCTTCCCTGGACACGCTCCAGCCCCTAAATGTCTTTCTGGTCATGAGGGGCCCAAAACTGGACACAGGACTTGAGGTGCCTCAGCAGTGCCCAGCACAGGGGACAGGCACAGGAGACAGTCCCTGCTCTGGGCCTGCAGCCACCCTGTGCTTCTTCAAGCCATTGTCCTTCTTCCCTGTGAACAGAATGACACTCGATGACCAAGAGAAAGAGAAATAGGAGACCTCTCTCTCATCATATTCCATCCTGAAAATGCACATACATGGGTAAATGCTGCTTTTCCCTGTCCTGGGAAGAGAGCTGATATTTCTTTTGAGGTTGTGGGCTTTGTGTGGGTTGTTGTCAGGAAACCTGGGAGATGGGGAGGTCCTTATAACAAGGGAAAAATGTGCAGGATTTTATAAATTCAGTGTGAGAGAATCTGCATTCATTCATTGTGTTCCTTACCATTAAATGCAAGGATGCAATGGCCCAAGGGCCCCAGAAGTCTAACAGCATTCAGAGAAGATCCTGAAGTGGCATAAAATTCCTGCAGAATTTTATGAAGCTGGGATCAAAAAGCCTACACATCTTTCTATACATGCCCTGAATTCATCATTATGTTCAAAGGAACAAACCAAGCTCTTCTATCAGTCTTCTTTACCTGAAACTGATGCTTCCCCTGCCCTTGAATTGGAAGGATCCAATCATTATTCCAGGACATGGTTTTGAGCTCAGAGCTGGTGGGCTTTGGCTGTGTGGATGTTTACTCAAGGCTGTGCAAATCCCTCCCTCTCAGAGGCTGGTAAGTGAGGCCTCTTTAGCCAGACTGGTGCTGCTGCTCATGACTCAAGGCTGACTCACTGAGCCTCTTGCTGTACTGATGCTGCAAAACCATTGACGTGTGCCTTGATTCCCTCCTTGTCCTCTCCTAGCTGCAAGAGTGGGGATGGAGAAGCAGTGGGAAATGGGCAGTGGGGAATTCTCACTTGTGAATAAAAAGCAATAAGTCAGGGAAGCATTTACAAGGGGGAAAAGGGAAACTAAATATGAAGGCACCTTAATAGAAAAGTTCCCAGCCTTGATAAGGACTCAAAAGAAAAACAAACACAATGATTTTCAATCTCTTGGTCTGTCCTGGGCTATTACTGTTGGAAACCACTGTATGAGTAAAGGAAAAAGCAACAGTGCCAGCAGAGGCAAAGGAATGACAAAAACCAGTTGTCCTAGAGGTAGGAAAAGGAGGAGAATTTCTTGTTGTGGAAATCTAAGCTTCCCAAGAGAATTCCTCTGTTGAATTTAGTAGATCCTGTCACTAAATACCTTGTAAAGGAAGGCATGCCTTTGCATATGCCTTTAGTTAGCTTAAAAGAACCCATACTAGCAAACCTATTGTTTCTCAAGCTGACTCAAAATACTTTCTAGGAGGGAGTAGAAGCTCACTGATATAATTTTAAGTAAAAGGATCACCTGGTAAGGGAGGCAGCTGAACTGTTCCCCTGCTGGAGAGCTCTCTACACCTAAGTCATATTTGATCAGCAAACATTTTCCTTTCTTGCTGTTCTTACTAAATCTACTTACTCCAAGATGTCCTGCAGCCAACTTGTGTGTGCTTCAGCTCTTTCTCAGTTCAGTGAGAGCTTTGCTCAGGCCAGGGGAAATTTGTGGATTCAAATATTTTCCTAAGGCCAGAAAGGACCCATTTTCTTGCACATTTTCACCTCTTCCATCACAAAGACAGTGAACCTCTGTTGTAACTTCTCTGTGGGTGGGAAATAATTTTCTTTTCTACCTAAGCCATCACCACCAGGCTCAATAGCTTGTGACTGATCTGGGACATCATTTTCAAGACCAAATACTGAACTAAGGGATGAACACGACCTGTGATTTTGCCAGAATGGGCAATGTTGGAAGGGAGGTCAAGTAGTCCAAACTCCCTGCTCAGGCAGGGCATGTTACTGAAGGGCATGTTGCTCAAGACTGTGTCCAAACAGCTTTTGAGTGTCTCCTAAGAAGGAGACTACAATGTATCCTTCAAATGTGTATTTAATCTCACGAGTGCAGGAAGAAAGTGATAACACAATTCCTTTTCCCTGTTGTCACTCTGCAAAACCCACAGGTCATTCAGACTCAGACTCTTGCTTAAACTGGTAAGAAACTCTACTGATTTCACCTAGATTTTGTGAAGGGGAAGATTTCTGTATACAAGGATCAGCTTTATGGTCTTGTCCTTATACTCCATGCCTGCTCAGGTAGCATCAACCTGACAGAAAGGAAAATACCCTCCATTTTACTCTACCAATGTCTTTTATTTGCTCCATTCAGTAAAATAAATAACCCAAGACATTTATTAGGCATGTTTGTTTTTTCTTGGTAATAAACTCCTGAGAATGCTCAGAAGCATTTCCTGTTATTTCACCAGGCTCCACACAAATCCTAGAGAGTAGGAAGAAGAGAAGAGCCCAGCTCCTGCCATTCTTGGAGAGCATTGGAGTGGACACACACCAAAGCTCATCCACATGGAGATGGGAAGAGAAGCTCTGTGCTTGAGGAAGGAGCCTTGGCAGTGCCACTGATTCTTCTGTGGCTCACCTGGCCCTGCCACCAGAGCTAAACCCTCTCAGAGAGATGGTGGGATAGGGAGCAATCCGGTGGCTGCTGGAAATATTGGCCTCCACAGCAAAGGAGCCCTCCCCTCCCTTTATTCCTTGTGTAAAACACAAACATGTAGAAGCCAAGCAGGTATAAAATTACTCATGGAAACACAAAATCACTGCTGGAAATGAGTCACACAGGTAAGGGGAACCCTCAGGGAGTCACAGCTGTACCCACAGATCCTCACAGTGCAAGAGAAATGTGTCCAAGTAATAGAGGCAGCTGCCCATAATCCATGTGTGTTTCTCACCTCCCTGAGGCCAGTATCATCCCTGTGCCAGGCACAGCAGAATCACATCCCATGAAGGGGCTCCTGTGCTGGCAGCAGTTCCAAAAACACTTCCCTTGTGCTGATGGCATCTGGGCATCTCTCAAACTCTGTTGATTTATTCTCCTTGCAACCCTTTGCAGTGAGAAAACACCAGTGTCTGCACATTGCACAGGAAAATTCAGGCATGAAAAGGTCACCAAGTAGCTTTGTACATCCCAGAGAAGCCACTTATGCAGGAGAGCTTCCTTCCTCTTTCACTGGGAACATTCTGCTCCAGCTGACCCAGGGGAAAAGGCTGCTGCTCCAGCCCTTTGCCACCCATCCAAGGGCTCTCCAGTGTTAGGACAGTTATTTCCCAACAGCTCCAGACAAAATGACCCAGCTTGGCTTTACTGAATTCTTCTCTTCCTCACCCTGCCCCAGGTCATTCTAAGAATGGACTTCATGAGAAAAAGGAACTAAAACACCAAGACGTGGCTTTTGAATACATCTTGGGGAATTTCTTAAAAATGCCTGAAGAATTAAAGGCACGCTGAAGCCAAGAGAGCTGCTCCAGTCATCTTTGGGAAGCACCAGGTCAGGCAGCCAAGCCCTGCTTCCACACCATTTGTGCTCACAGATTTTGCATCAAAAAACTCTCAAAGACAACACGACGACGACATAAATGCAATTTTCCCCCTTCTCTGCTTCCCCTCGCAGGGCCTCCTGTTTCTTTTGCAGTTCTGATGGGACTTGGACTGGAGGCTCTGGTGCAGGCATTAGTAATCCTAGAGCCTCTGTATCCTACAGCAGGCAGGAGCTGGCAGGTAGGGAGAAGTTGTAAGGAAACTTTGCTAAAAGCCAGAGCACTGTTTTCGTGCAGCTTTTCAGACCTCCCCCCTCTCCCTGTTGACACTGTCTGTGTCAGGACAGCTGAGAGAACAGGGAGGAGGCTTGAGGGAATGTGGATGCATGTACAGACAGGGAGACACCGCCAAAAACTTCTGCAGAGTCACCAGATCAGCCTTGTCCACAGGCCATGAAGGAATAACTTTTGCATAACATGATGCTAAATTCACCCCTTTTTTGGTGTTGTGGTGGGTTTTTTTGTNTTTTTTTTTGTTTTTTTGTTTTTGTTTTTTTGTTTTTTTTTTTTTTTTTTTTTTTTTTTTTTTTGTGTTTCCGCACGTTCTCATCTGTTAAACAAAGTATCTTATAAGGATGCAGAAGTAAAAAGACTCATCAGTGCCCTCCCCCTTTAGCATAACTAGGTGCTGCTTGAAGAATTATATAATAACATGCAGCAAAAGAGACCCTCACTTAAAATGAAAGTTTTTTGTAAAGCCCCTTTGCTTTTGTTCAGTGGAAAGTCATTTAAACTTGATTTATTGCACCTTGGAATTTAAAGCTGCAGATGAGATTAATGGGCTGTTTTCTGGTTACATCATCTTCATGGATTGTCAAGACAAGCCTACAGTGAATTCACAAAGGAAAGTTTGGTTACAGTACCCTGTTAAAACACTGGAGCAATTGCTGTTTCTAAGTAACTCAATTGGATAACATAACAGATAGACTTCATGAGAATAAATATGGAATTTCCACTGTATCAGAACAGCGAGCTGTGGCCATGTTTTACATTACAGGAATAGGTCATATATTTTTAAATACATCAGACGTGACTCATTCTTCAGTCCACACTCTGATTGGCTGAGAGAACATATTTTTCCCCTTTTGGACTGTGTTTTTGGGGGATTTTGAGCTCTATACTTACACTTTCTAGAGTGGTTAGGTTGGAAGTTGATAAAGACAATGGAGAGGCTGGAAAAGGAGGATTTTCAAACTCAGAAAAGACTATTCTGTACCCTGCTGTCATGATCTAAACAAAGACTGTAGGGACAAGCAGCACTCGTAGAGCAAAGGGTTTATCTGTAATAGAGTAGCATCCACAGACTCCTTGGAATTTGGATCCCATGGGTTCAAAGCCAGCAGCAAACCCATCCTCCCACCCTGCAAGTGAAACAGCATTTTTCATTGCTGCTGGAAAAAAAGACATTCCAGTCCACGTTTTCTGAGGTTTCCTTAGGGAGAGAGTGTGATTTCCACCAGGTATCCACGTAAAGAAGAGTGAAAACAACTCCAAGCCACAGCTTCAGCCAGCAAAGCCTCAGGACCAGAGCACAGGGAGGAATTCCCCCTGCAAAGCCTGCAAAGAGAAATTCCCAAGGGGCTCCAGGACAGGTTAAGGTGGGAGCCTCCCCCCAGCTCTCCAACACGCTCCACATGTTTAACAGCTTGACAGGCTTCCAGGAATGCAGCCTGGAGTCAGTAAATAAAGGGCTCAGTAAATAGGAGATGCAAAGAGTGATACTGTTTGCTAACTTACATCCAACCAATACAGATAGCCAAGCAATTGGATTTGGCTTCGTTTCCACACAATCTCCATCCCTGGGGGGATCTAGTTTAGAGAGCAAATTTCTTTACAATGAAATGGATTTGGCAGTCCTGCTGCAAATGAAGTTCATCTTGAGGGCAAAGAAAAAACCCCACCATCACCCTCCCAACAGTGCTAAGCACTCACTGTGTAATTTATGTCAAACTATTGGTTGCTAGGAGGAATAGATCCAGATTTGCCTACATTTGCTATAGGAAAGGATTATAGATCTTTCATCCAGCCCATCAGAAGCATTATCAGAGCTGCTACTTAGTCTGCCAAATGTGTGACAAATGACCTTTGGGGGATTTTGTCCTTAGAGGTTCATTTCTTTAACAGCCTTGTTTAAACCATGGAGAAGACATGAGCAGGCTGTAAGGCTGAGCCATACGTGGAGTCTTTGGAGGACCAATAAAATCAGAGTATTTGAGCTTATAAATATCTCAGATTCTTAAATCTCCAATGGGGACGTTGTGAGAAAGTGCAATGAAAACAGAAAAGTTGGAATTTCTCAAAGATACAAACCAAAGAGGAATTAAAAAAAAAAAAAGGAAATTAAACCAGACTTTAAAATACACAGTTTCATAGAAAAAAACTCCAAGCTTTTTAGAGTTCTTTTGGGATTAATGGTGAACCAGATTTACTTCCTACCCTGCTATAAAGAGCCTGTGTTCAAGGAGGAGTTGGATTTAATAAAAAATTAGCAGCACTGCAATTTTGTTTACAGTTTCACATCTACAGAAGTGCTCGCGCTTTGCTTGGTGTCAGATTTGATCTGAAGGAATTATAGGATCCTACCAAATAAATGAAAGCCAGCTATCAACACAGGCCAGACAGTTCAGAATTATTAAATATATATCCTTTCTCAAAAGGGTGAATCTTTGTAGCACATGAGTAGCTGTTATATCCAGCTCTGATGTATTTTCTATGCACATTGGAAGCACCCAGCAAAGCAGCACAGGGTAATTAAGTCTGAGACTAAAAGCCAGCACATTTATGGGCCTTAATAGACATTTTTCAGTAGTTCATAGGGCTTACCATAAATTTACATGTTTGTTTAAATTAACTGTGACTATTTGCTGGAGGAGGTTTTTCTTCTGCTTTTATAGATAATTTTTCTAATGTAAGAAATTATAATTCATGCAAAAGCAGCATGGTGCAGCACAGGATTCTGCAGCTGTGCTCTGGCACAAATTCTGGGACAGACAGATGAAATTGAGCTCCCCAGTGCCATTGGCCAAAGACATTTAGCTTGTGGCCCGTGACTTGACCTGTGGTTTGCAAAGCAGGAGCCCGTGATCGGGGGCACAGGTGAGCCACAATAGGGTCCTTTTTCATTGTTCTTTTTCATGTTCTTTGTGGCCACCTGCTCCCTCCCACTAACCTGGGGCCAAACTGTGCTCAACCTAAAGGTGTTTATTGCTCCTTATAATGGTCAGACTGAAGGGTGTGGTTCCAGCTGCTGAACAGAGGCCATCAAATCACCAGTAGGAGGGAAGCTGCTCTTGACCCTGTGAATTTACCTTGGGGCCGCCTATGATTGAGGATGAGACCTGTTGTAAAGTCAGGATAGAACAGTTAGAAGATAGAACACTTTGAAAAGTTGATATTCTGTGACTTCAGCTCCTATAATCACCTGGTTCACCCTGCAGGGCCAACTCAGCCCCTCTTAAGACCAAGTTACCCTCACAACTCCATGGTGCAAAGAGCAGTAGCATTGCTTTTGAATTAAAGCAAGTGCATCCACATAACTCCATAAGAGTGGAAAATCAGTTTTGTGGAATGGAAATTCCCTTAGTGATCCAATCAACAGAGTAGGAGCTGAGAAATTCCAAAAGGGTTGCACATGCAGTATTCTGTCCAGCAGCTGAGGCAACTCCCAGTTCTAGGCATCCACTAGCCAGGCATAAAGGGCCACCTGCCCTCCAGGACAAGTGGGCTACAGGACAATGTCCCATTGAGCAGGTGTAAGTTTGCTTTCAGGTAACCATTAACAGGAGCTCAGTGTAGAGACAAACAGCTTCCACCTCCTTCCACCCACTCCTCCAGCTACCACACTGATGAACCCCAGCAGTGACTGTAATTACAGACCTGTGTGGGCCTGGGGAGTCCTTTACAATCCTTCCTTTTGCCCCGGTCCAGCCTTGTTCAGGAATTACTTAATACCTCACAACCCCAGCCCTGTTTTCTCCTGGGGAGACATAGCTCTGGGAGAACAAGCTGCACTTTGCATAATTCCTGAGCAGATTTTCCTTTGAGTTGGAAAAGCACATGTATTTGACTAAAAGCCAATGGAGGCTGTATGGACTAAAGATGTACTTGGGACCAACAAATCTGGTGAACACGTTGAATCCAGAGCTTGAGTGCCCTGTTCTGGGAGCTGACATTTCTTTATGTTACTCTGGATGTATTTTTTAACAATAAACCTTGAAGCTGTTCCTAAATGCTTTGGGCTTCTGGAGCCTTCTGTCACATAACCTACCCATAGGGGAGGGTGTCTAAAGAGAGTTGAGTGAAACTGGAGAATTTTTCACCAATTAGTTTGGTCAAGAAAAATGCAGCTAAGGCTATAGATAGATTAAACCAAAATCACTGTCAAAATGAACAGGATGACACTGATTTGTAAGAATTTCTCGTCTTTGTGTGGTTAAAATATATACTGTTAGCAGCAGTACTTGTGAAGAAACCAGGTGCTTTCATTGTACCTGTTCACAGCACCTGAGTGAAAGGCATTTTAAAAGTCCCTCAGAAAAATAATCTCTTTTCTATTCTATATATTTTCTCTTTTCTATATATTGCTCATGCTTCCCTGCTCATTTCATTGCAGGAGGGCTGGACTGGATGACCTTTGAATGTCCCTTTGAACTCAAACCATTCCATCATTCTTCAATGGTACCATGACTCGCTGCCCAAAATACGCTTTCTGTAACTTGCAAATGTTTATCCTCTTAATTACTGCAAATTAACTAATGTTAATGAAAACACAATTAAGAAACTTTCATGGTAACCCATGACCAACTCCTTGATAACCTTCTCAGTGCATGCAGGTGTGATTTGGTTTTGTCCCTGCAGTTTGCAAAGTATTCCGTAGAAACCAAGAGAATCTGGGGGCATGAATCACCTCAATACAAGTTGTGTTACAGGTCAGCAAAGGAAGGGGAGGGAATAGCCAACCTAAACAGCACAGGTAATTGATCTCACATTCTTCTGTTTATACACCCAGTGCCCTGAAGGCACAGTGTGAGTCCCTCCAGATTGCCTGAAATGTCATTTCTTCCCCCTGTTTCCTTAGAGACAGAGGTGAATCAGCCTGGAGAAAAGCAGCTGGAGTCAATAAAAATTCCAGAGGGATAACCTGGCCCCTCCACCTCTTTGCCTAAGACTTTCAGAGCAGGACTCCGCTTTCTCCTTTTACTTCAGTCTCAGGGGCTTCTGTCTTGAGGGAGGAATGCAACACCCTCTCATTAAACTGGAAGGATCCCCGGGGGGTTCCTCTGCCGTTTCAGCTGTTCCCCTGGTTTCCCATGCTTTGTTTACCCTCCAGTATCTGTTGGTAAGTGAATGGCTCAGGCAGTCCTGTCTGCCTGTTCCTGCAGCTCTCTTAATGCACAGTCTCAACATCAACTAATTCATCTCCTCTGTCCCTCTGATGCAGAGTTATCAATCTCTTGGTGAGGCACTTAGGAACCAACGATTCCAGGTGTCATTTGCAGCCCACTGGATTGGGAGGGAATCTCTCACTGGGTTGGATCAGGTGCAGCAGAGTTGAAGCTTTATTCCACCTCCTAGCCTCTCCACCTTCAGCACATGTCCCCTCCAGCTGTAACTTGGAGGTTACTCAGGTGATAAAAAAGTCCTGTTCCGATCCTCTCCCTTCCAGCACTGCAGAGATGCTATGCTTGGTGGAAAATGCCCCAAATCAGCAATGAAGGACATGAGATGTGGCCACCCTCGAAAGGCTTAATAAAACATTCATCTGGAAGCTGCACAGCTCCTGAACCTGTGGGGCTTTTTGTAAATGCCACTCAAATTACTTAACTGCTTCATTTTATTCAGAAAGATGAGGAATAATCACAGAAAGGTCAGGGCATGCAAATACAGTTAAACCAAAAAGAAACAGATGCCTCTAAAAGAAACGGCATGTTTGTTATCATTTACTTCTGTGGTTAGAGTTAATAGTCAATGGCCAGAGAAATGCTTTCAAATTGTCTCAGACAATTCTTTTAAATAGATTTCTTCCATGCTTAAATTTGCATTTTACCTTTATCTCTTATGAATTTAAACACATTCTACAGCCTCACTTTTTTGTTCTAAATTCTAAGCTTTGAAGCTACTACCACACAGCTCCAGACGTTGTGGGTGTATATTTAGCGTGTTAATGTGTAACAGGTTTCATTCATAAGTCTCAATATATTCTGTAGCATAACACAGCCAGAGTCAGATCTGCTGTGATCAGCAGAGGCTCCATTCAGGAAGAAGGAAACTCAGCCTCCTTGCCTCTCTCTTTCTGGGGAAAGCCTTTGAAATTCACAGCAGACCGGAAAAAATGAGAAGTTCCCTCCTACTCCTTCCAGTTTCAACAAGTTGCCCTTTTTTTTTTTCTTCATTCATGAGCGTAGAAGCTATTAATAAAATCCCTGAGTGAGAGTGGTTAACCCCCAGAAGTGACACATACCTTAGGCTTTGCAAGCCAACATGACAACAGTCAAAATAGAAATCAGCCTCTCAATATCTCAACACATAACGCAGTCTGCGCTTTAAAAAAAAAAAATTAAAAAAAAATCATCCGACGGCATCATATCAGCTGCAGACAGATGAGTCACTAGAAAGCCTGAGACAAGCAGACCTACAGTCACCTCCAGCCTGGAAAACACTTCCTGTGTTTAATAAAGAAATGGAGGGTTCTGCCAGCGAAGCAAAACTCCTGGCAGGCAGATGCCCTGCGCTGCCCGTCCCCTCCTGGGGAAGGGGGAGCCGAGGGCAAAGAGGAAGAGGAGCGGTGGGGAGAGGAAGGACGAGGCCGGCAGCTGGCACAGCAGCAAGGCTTGCCCATGAGCACAGGAGCACGAGAACAGCCCTCAAAAGGAAAAATACGGGATGAGGCACGGATGTTTTGGGCGGCAGGGTAGCAAAAGTTCTGGCTGGTTGGATTTCTCATTCCTGTCTCGTCCAGCAGAGCTGGCATTTTGCTTTTCCTCTCCTAAAAGCACCTCTCCATGGCCAGGTTTAGTGCCAGCAAGGAACAGCAGCTATCCAAGTGAGCATGTGTGTTCCAGCAGGTAGTGCTGGAGGGATTGCAGCAAGCCAGGCCATCTGAGTGAGGGCTCTCTGCCCTTAGCAGGGTCAATCTGTGACTGCAAACATCTTCTCTCTCCCCCAGCCACTCTGATAATGAACCAGCAAAAGCCCCAATTACCAGGTCATTCCCCTTTCCTGGTGCTGGAGACCTCCCAGGTGGGATTCATATCACAGCTTTCCTAAGGCAATGTGGGGCTGCCCGCGGCACAAATGGCTTGGGTTAAAACCTACTTCTCTCTTGACACCTCAGCCTTGTATACATGGTTCCTCTGTTGGCAAAATCTCCACCAGTCCTACCCTTCCAGACTTTTCAGGAGAAATGCAAACAAAATTTCTCCAGTCAAACTGCTGTTAGTTCTTATTAAAAGAAATCAGAAAAACAACTCCTGTCACTACCTCTGCCTGCACTTCTCAGACCCCTCTTGCAAGTTTTAAAGAGAAAAGGGGCTGCACAACCTCAGACCTGTCCTTTGCTGTTGTCAGAGCCCAGACCCACTCACCCAGCCCATCTTCCCCTGGCAGCTCTGCCCTGCAGCACGGAGCCTGCCACGAGAAGCTTTCAGGGTGGAGCGGGTAGGGCACAGCTCCCAGCCCCTGGAAAAACATCTCCCAAAGTTTGGCTTGCTGGGTTTCCAATAAATCCACACCCAGCACGGAGCAGGAAAGGGGTGGCTGGGCTGAACCAGGGCAGTTTGCTGGGCATGGAGAGAAATCAAGCACCTGCTCTGCAGCCTGGTGAGCCCCTTGGAGAAATATGGGCACAAGGTCAGGACCTGTTCTGATGAACAACATAGCCAAGGGTGGTTCAGACAGAGGCCTTCATCTGACCCTGTGCAAGTCTTTAGATGCCATCTGAAAAACAAAGAATGAAAGGTTTCTTATCACCCAGAGATGAAAGGACAAGAGGAATAAAGTGCAAATGATGAACAGTGAGGGATGGAGAAGAGAAATACTTGGAAATACTTTATACTTGGAAAGAGTAGTACAGCATCCATTTCTCTCAGTGGGATAAATGAAATACCTTGGCTCTGAGCAACCATATTGCTTGAAAACCCAAATACTTATGAGCTCTAGTTTGCTCTTTCTTGCCCCTATTTTTTTCTTCTGATTAATGCCTTACCAAGAGTCTGGTGTGCTGGGCACAGTACAGGTCTATATCAGCATATAGCTCCTGAATATTGCAGAGCTCAAAACAAGCCAAGAGGAGAGGAACATGCACTGATAAACTATGGAAAATCGACAAGTTTTCCAGCCCTATGAAACTGGAAAGCATTTGTCTGGGAAAATACCTGCCTCGGGTACTTTATGGTCAGTGTGGTCTTTTTTCAAACCTGATTGTTTGGACCACAAACTATCCCTTGACAAAACAATTTCTAATAGGAAAACACAGCTTCCTAACCCTGTTCACCTCCATGGGATAAAGCAGCCCAGATCAATTTTCTTCATGGACATCTGTAAAGTGTTTCACTTCTGAGGACAGGGTAAGTGGCCTGTTGCCATCATTTGCATGGAGCTGGGGAGGCTCCTCATTCCCAGTGAGGCTTCCCAAGCACTGGCTAACCATTTCCCTGCCATGTTCCAGCTGCTCGGGCTCTCAGCAGAGCTAGAAACAACATTTCATGTGCATTCAAAGCACTCTACAGATAGTAGTTACATTTCTCAGCATGTAAAGTAGAGTTATTAGTGTTCTGCTCTTGGCTGGAGGGATTTCCCCACAAAAGCTTGGTCCTGAAAGAGGAAGGAGGGAGGTATCCAGTGCTTTTCCCTTGGGCCATGCAGCAGCACAGGCAAGAGCTCTGGGTTACACTCTGCAAAAGATGGGGAAAAAATTCATGCACATTATCTGCTATATGCACCACTGATCCCAAGCATCTCACTCTCCAACGGGTGAGTTCCAAAGAAAACATCATCCTTTTCATCCTGTGAAAAACATTACTTCAAAAAATTGTGTTTAGCCATCATCTCCAAGTTACTGGCACAGAAGAAAAAGCAAGTGCTGATTTTTTTTAATCCCTGGGTAAAAAGGAGAAAAAGATTACCTGCCTTAACTCCATCCTTTGCTGCCCTTTGGAATTAAGGCAAGGAATTATTTCTGCACAGCAAAGGACCAGCCCATCTAAAACAAGAGCAGACACACACACAAACACCACCCAACACCTCATTTTACTAACACAAGTGCCTTGAGTGCTGTAATGGTCATTTCTCTGTAACTCCAACAGCGTCTGAAGAAAAACAATAGACAGGAAGAGAGGCAGGGAACACGAATGGTGTAAAGTTTTAAGTGTGGATACAAATGCTTTATTAAATATTGTCTGCCAAATGCTCTAATGCTGGAGGAACTTTGCCAAGCAGGAATTTGGCTCTGTGTGCTTCTTTGTCCATTTATTTGGTTTCTTTAAGCTTTATCCCAGCTCTCAGTTTAGGTATTCTGGATGCACAAGTAGGTCTAAGACAGTGATGCCCCTCTTAAATATTTATCAAGAAACTCACTGGGGTCCTTTTTCAGGGAAACCCTTGAGCAGAATTTAACTTTTCAGTAAAGCTCCCACTGCTCCATGTGATGGTTGCACTTATACCTGTGCTGAAGATTTTACAGACACTCTGCAAGTCCTAGCTTTGCTTTCTGACAATCATGAATAATAAGAACATTGTTTCTACCTTCATCCATTGACTGGTGTTTACAGCAGCTGATTCTTTCCCTTCTACTGCCTCAAACCACAAAATCTCTTTGTTTGACTAGATAATAAGCTAGCAGCAAGTGGTGTTTACTTAAAGCATCTTCAAAGAGTCTCAGAGCACGCAGGCCCCAAACAAAGCTGCTCTATACAATCCACTTGCCTGTTTACGAAACTGCAAAGCAAATCAGTGTTTTCATGTTTTATCTGAGATAAAACTCATGTGGAAAAAGACTGGTCTGATAGGTTGGGTACTTTGAACAGTGCATATAACACCAGATATCTTGGTTAAAACAAAACCAGAGTTGTCAGTGTGAATAAAAGGAAGCTTTTAGTCTTTCTGCTCATCAGCTGCTCCTATTTATCCCTAGAGCTAAGGACTGATGCTGAATGTATAAAGTCATTAGAATCCTTTTTATACCTTCCATGCCAAAGCCCTTGGAATCCCCTCTCATTTCTCCTCCCAAGCCATAAGATGCAAGGCCACCACTCTTTGCTACAAGCCAGGTATGATCCTCATAAAGTGGTTTTCAACAGCAAATTTTGAGAAGCTGTAAAATTGCTCCAGGGGTCAAAAATACCTTTCTGGAGCAGGAGGATTAATCACACACAGGTCAACAACACTGGGCATAGCTGAAGGCTGGTGTTTCTTATAACTAATAGCAAGTATTTAAGAATATAATGACCTCTCACTAACCAAGAGTGCAGACTTGCACTTTTACATACTAAATTCAAGCAGCCAAGTTAGATGGACTGCTCCATCCCACCATCAAAATTTTAGCTACTAGCTTGTAAAAAAACAAAGCAAAAAACATCAGGAGATGGACAGGGATGATGTGCTGGGTTTCACTCACTTTGAGAAGGCCTGACCAGCACGGCCATCCTTTGAGTGTGCTACAACCATAAATTCCTGGGTAGGGGCAATGGCACTGCTGCCCTGTGCGCTGTGCCAGGCGTGCAGTGTGCCCCTGTGAGGTGTGGAAAAGTGCCCTAGTTTGAACCCCGTGCTTAAGGCAAACCAGAGCTAATTTATGAATAAAGGATGAAGGAAGTGCTGCAATGCCTGGCTTCCCAGACCACAGGCACGCCTTGCTGTGAGCAGGATTTTGGGTGCTGGGTGAAGTCAGCTTAAACAGTTCCCATCTTTGCCTGTCACCCTTCAATCACTCCCTCTGCTCTGACAGCCCACCTGACCCCAGGGCTTGCCAGGACACAGCACTAGGGAACAGATCAGGTTAGACTTCACTTCTAGGATTATTTTATAGCCTGGAGCAGTTCACTGATCCAGTGTACCTGCTGGCTTATCAAATGCATGCCGGCCACTGGGTCGTGGCGAGGGGAGGGAACACAGGTGATGCTTTAGGCTGTTGTTGCTGGGGAGGAGAGGAACAGTGGATCTGCCCTGGGATTGGGAGGCAGCCTCCTGAGGATGTGGGAATCCTTTCTGGATTCAGGTGCCTTCAGTCTCTTCTGGGACAATCCTGTCACTTTGAACTAAGGAGTCAGTAGCAGACAGACACTCTTTAGTGTTGCTCAGTTAAGTTATTTGTAATTAAAATTTAAACCTTCCCTGTGACAATGCCACTGTGCCAGCCTTCTAGATGCTCTTTTCCCTAAAATCCCACTAATTTGCCAGCATCATGCTGTTGATGAGTTGCTCAAAACAGAACACATGTTGCTAAGGGCCATAAACACAGGGCTGTTACCTCCTTGTCTCAGAACCCAGTGCTTGAGGGCACTGAGCCTACCATTTAATTAACAGCCATCGGAGCTGAGAATTGCACGTGGGCCAGGAGCAGCCAGTGCAGAAACACCATCTGTGCAGACCAGTTAGAAAAGGGGATCTCTCATCCCTGCAGCCTGGGGAGCACAGAGGTGTCTGGGTTAGATCTCCGTGGCTGGCTTAGCCACCACGCTTGTAAATGCAAGGCTCGTGCCAGCATGCAAAGTATTTGTGGTTTAAGGCTATGAGGCAGCTCTAGGTAAGCCACAAACTTGTGTGTCCCAGAGCAAGCATTTCCAGGGTACCCAGACAATCCAGAAGAATGACTGTGATTGAGCTGTCAGGCAGATGCACAGACTCCTGTCTAGACACACAGAGCGCAGGTCAGGCTGGGGCAGGTGGACGGACACACGTATGGGAATGTGGGTGGCAGCAGAAGGCTCAAGTGAGCAGTGTTCCATAGCACAGCAGATGTCCTGGTTTCCATCTGTCTAACCAGGGCCAGATGCCCTTGCAGGGATTATCTGGCTGGTGTCCTCCTTGGTCTTCCTTGAGGCCATATGCTGTCACAAGCCCATGTGAGATTTGGTGTTTGCTATCGTGTTTAAGAGTGCAGCACCATAACCATGGGCACTCCAGGACAAATGGATTCGAGCAGAGAAAATAATCTGAGGGTAAATTCAGCTTTTAAACATTTGCTCCCAAATTATAACTCGTTTCCTTGAAGGGATACCTATGTACACAATTCTCAAAAGCTGGAGCCTCTGCCCTTTGTTGGAGATGCACCTCTTTGGGAACTAAAGTGCAGTTAGCAATTGGACTGCAATGCACCTTTCCCTCTTGCCCCAGATTTAAGTGGGACAGATGATCCCAATCAATGCTAAAAGGTCAGGCTGGGCAGATTTCAAACCACTGCTGAGCAGGATTCACCAGTCAAGATATAACTTAGCAACAAAACTTTCCTTCCAGCAAAGTATCAATACATCCAGCTGGACATGTGCCCAGACCACAGAGCTGTTCAAACAGCCTTGCTGGAGAATTCAGTGCCCCAGAAGCCAGAGTCTCCCAATAACTTTAACAATAAAATCTCTGCACCCAGTCATTAAAAGGAGGCAATGCTGTCAGTGACTGAAGGAAATGGCAGGTCCCTTGCTAGTTCAAGAAGTAATTACATAGCCTGTTTGTGAAAATGTTCCCTGCCAATGGAAACATCATTTTTAATAATTTTTAAGAGGCTGGTTTTTTTTAATAGCCACTCTATAAAGTAAGCTGGGAATAAATACCCATTAAAATCAGATCTAGAACTCAGTAATAAAGCAAAAAGTAAATGCAACGGGGTTCACTTGGTAAACTGTCTCTCCCATGTTCCCAGGCCCCACAGAGCTGCCTCGCTGTGCTCTCTGAAATCCTTTCAGCAGCTCCCCCATCTCCACTGAAACCCACACTGCACAGGCCAAGCTCTCCAGTGATATCAAATCACACAGCTTTTTACAAATTATCTGCATCTTTGGCCCTCAGTCCCCTTTGCTGGTTTTTTCCCCAGCCCTCTCCAGTCTCATTTCCCTCTGCAAGGAACACAAAGCAGTCCTGAGACACAAAGTGGATCCAAGAGGTACCATCCCTCACAGCACTTTGGGCAGAGCAGGCTGTGACAGAACTGCAAAGAAGAAAAATGTCTTTTAAAAAAACCAAAACAACATGTTTTTGCACACATATCAAGCAAATCCCTAAGCATGAGCATTCAAATACAGCCTGCCCTTGGGAATTCTGTTTTAAATAAGGCTGATCAGGTCCAGACAGAGCAGAAGCAACTTCTACCTTGCCACATGAGCAGTACTCTCCTGAGGCTGCTGCTGCCCACATCCCTTGGGACACTGGCTCAAACTGGAGGCATGAGGAAGCCAAAGGGACAAGCTCGTTAGATTATATAAACTTATTTTGCTAGTATAAAAATAAACAGAATTTGATTTTTTTTTTCTGAAAGCACTTAAAGCAGACGTTGTTTTTTCAGGTCTTCCCAAGGTTTTTTAAGGATGTTCCTCAAATTTTTAATGCAAATACCAAGAGAACATTTTGACCAGCAGTAATGAAAAGTGTTTTGAAAAACAATTTTGCTGGAAGTTTTATAACTTAAAAAAAAAAGTTGTCATTAAAAAAAATATGTCACAGAGGTACCTTTCTGTGGAAAACTTTGGTTTTAAAAAGCCCATTGATTGTCACAAAATTTTTTGGACTGCTGCTAACAGGAGAAAAGCTGTTCCCATTTATAAACAAGAATTTGGAGGCAGAGGTTTTGGGGTCTGTGCAGGTAAATGCATCTTCCCCTTGGCTTTCAGCTCCACACAGCCTCATCTGGCTGCATTTCCTGACAAAATAGTGAAGCCATGGAGTTTCCTACTGTAAAATATAACCTATTGGTTCAGGATGCTGCAGCCATCAAGTCAACAGCAGGGCAGTGGTCAGTGCTGCATTTCCACAGATGCAGAGCTCACGAGGGCTGGAATGTCCTCTCCATGCACCTGGGACCCCAGCAAGAGTCATGGCTCTTTTGAAGTGTCATTACAGCTGTGCAAATAATTACATTTTGGTTCCCTGGCTGGACTTGAAAACATGCTATTCTGTTTCAGATCCATCCAAAACGATTTAAAAATTTTGAGTGAACCAGGAAATAGAAATCATCCAGCTCCCACCTGGGGTCAAATGAAACATCGCATTTCAAGAAGGAAAGAGATAAAATATCACTTTCAGTGTGAATTGTCAGTCAGTGACACTTCCCTCTGCACACAACAGCAATGAAACAGCTTTGAGGGGCTTGCAAATCAACACTGCAAATACACAGTCCCTCCAGAAGGCACAAAGGTTGTCACAGCATGGATGAGACAGGCAGGAGGCACAACAAAACGGCGGGAGGGCACATGCCAACCTGGCACCTGCCCTTGCCCCCTGCCCTTTTGTCCCAGAGCATGCAGAGATGGGCTGAGGGGTGCAGAGGATCATGCCCATGGCCCTGCCTCCTCTGGGATTGCTCTTGTGCTACCAAAACTCCATCCACACACTGACTCCTCACAGCAGGCCCAAGCTGCAAAGTTGGTTCTTGACTGGATTTGCATTTGGCTCCTCCTCTCCTTCACAGCAAGGGCTTGCAAAGGGGATTTCTACCAAGTCCCTGAAGTCTGTGGAAAGGGAAAGGCCATGCAAATGCTAAACAGCAAAATATTAGATGCTAGAAGTCCAACGTCAGCAAGTCCAACAGTATAATGCAAAGGTGAGTGCTGCTCCCAATCATACAGTATTCCCAAACACATCTGAAAAACAAAATATGCTATTTATGTCTTTGCTGCCATCTTGAAATAATCTGGAAAGCGATTTTGACTTATTAAAATTAGCTTTTTAAATCTGGCTCTTGTCTGCTCCCCAAAGGCTGAGGAAGCCACCAAGAGCACTGCCATCACTTGGTGACCAGCTGGGACACACATGGAACAGAGCAGCCAGTGCCCTGTGAGGCCTCAGGGCATGCATCTCCTTTTGGAGGATACCCTCATGCCAGAACAGCCCCACAGTAGTCAGCAAGAATCCATAGGACTGAGATTTTGTGGTCTGATCTGGGCTTACATAGGTGGGGTGGATGAAAGATGACAAATGACATTTCCTGACACAGCAAATGCCAGTTCTCATCCTTTGGGATTGTTATCCCAGCCTGGCTGTAGCAACAGAGCTCCTGCTGTTATCCTGAATATAAATCCCCACTGAGCTCCCCTTGGAGTAGTTTGCATATAAAGTGAAGCTGGCATACTTTGGCACGTGAAAATGGATTTAATGAAGGCCTGGTTTAAAACTGCTCGGTGCTTGCCAAGAATATTTCACCAAAGCCAAGCAGGCTCTGGGCCAGGCTCTTGCTGTTCCAGATGCATCAGGCTCCTATTCCGAGAGCTGGGGTGACTCACCCGGACAAACTGTGGGCTTGGTGTGGAGGGCAGAGGAACAGCCTGCTCCAGGCTGAGGAACAGACTCAGTGGGAGCCTGTGCATTGCTTTAGCAGCCTTGCATCTGCACCTGGGAGAGTTTGTATTCCCAGCATGCACTTCCCTGAAAATATCCCTTCTGCAATTCTCCCTCTGCCATCTCCTCGGATTTTAGTTTGATGATCACAAGTCAAACTTCTCCTGTATTTTCCCACATTCATAGCACAGAATAAACCCAAAACCCCATCCAATGTTCTTCAGTCCCTGCAGACTCAAGTCCAACATTGAGAATAAGATAGTTTAATTATCAGTCTTTTATTTAAATTAAAGCTGCCGTGTTATATTGATAAGAACTTTTCCTCTCTTAATTGTTAAATCAGATTCCTAACATAACATCACTTATGATTAATTGACAGTTAACTGCCTTGCACATACAACAGAAGGAAAAAGTGACAGCATAAAATTCCATAATAAAACTCTTCAGGCACCGCTGTTCGGAAATTTGTGATTTAAGGTTTAGATTTGCCTTCCAACTCCTGGCTGCAGCAGAGGATGGAACAGAAATGGCCTTGTATTCAACAGCTTGAACGAGATCTGAGAGAAGGGCCTGAGATGAAGATGCTGGATTGGAGAAGACACAGGTGGAAGATCAGCCACAGCAGAAAGGGGACCTGAGTGTTTGAAGACTGCTTGCACCCAACCCAATTCAGTCTGGAACTGAGGATAGAGAAGCATGAAGACAATGTGCATGAGATGGGTCAGCTCCTCAGTTAATGTACGTGGTCTGACACGACTGTGCAGCAAGAAATTGCTTTAGAACACAAATCAGTCCTTCTTTGGGCAGGACTGACTCTTGATTTCCAAAGCCAGCGGACTCCTGGCCAGGAGCCCCCCGAGCCCGAGCCCTGCACTGCCAAAGGGGTGCAAGGCTCCTTTGCATTCCGTGGGTTTGCAGCCTTACAAACTGAATATGCCACAATCACAATTTGCTACTGCAGTCTCTCCTTCACTCCTTATGCTGATGCTCCAGGCAAAGCTTCACTGCAATGCACATACCCCAAAAAATGTGCCTGTGGTTCTTGGAAGCCTAAATTTGAACTTCTTAATAGCATAACAAAAACAACTAAGTTACTCAGTGCATCATCCATGGCATTTATTAATATTAGATCACCCATGCTCACTGGCTGCTTTTCTGAGTAGCCATCAGCAGAGATTTTATTTCCTTCCAAATGATTTCTCCCTTCTTGAGTCAGAAGGGACCTATGTGAAAAAGTCATCCTTTGGAAAAATACAGTAAAAGAAAAATTCTGTCCTAAATTGCTCCTTTTCAACACAGTCTGCATTACAGTAGCTTCTAGCAGAATAACTCAAGAGACAAGGCTGCCTTTCTGCCACAGAGGAGGCTGAGAGAGACAGTTAACACTTAATGTTTACATCCTTTTCTAGACAGATGGTTGTTTTTCTTGCCCAACCAAATATGTATATCTGGCCTGTCTCCAGTGCCCCGGTGGTGCTGCTGTCATACTTTACCCTGTCTTCTGAAAAAAGAACAAATGCCTGATGCTTTCTCTAACAAACCAAGCTAGACACTATTTCCCAAGTCCACCACCTGAGCAGTCGCTGCTTACTCTCTGAAAATCCTGGAAATGCAATGACAGCAGCTGAGTGCTCATTACCAACACTGTTGCTTCTTCTCATGGTTCATATGCCTTCAGCAGAAAAACTGCTACAGATTAATCTTCTGCAGCTCCTTCTGCTAAAACAGAGGTTTCAAGTGCCCATTTACAGCCTTCTCCATAAATCTGTTTTTTTCTCTCAGGGCACAGAACTTTGCTGATGAAGATCTCCAGCAAAGGCCTTTCCCTTGACACCAACAAGAGTTGGATCAGGCCTAGAGCAGCTATAAACATGAGACTTCCCTGCCTCTAACAAAACTTGTGAGCTCCTGTACTTGGAATTTTACACTTTCCAATCCAAGTTTGTCAGAATCTATTTCTGGAAGCTTTCAAAAACATCCCAAGGAGAGCCTTTCTTGGACTTGCAATCATACAATGTATCTTTACATCCAGCCACTGAAGAAGTGAAGGCAATAAAGAAATAAATCCTTGAGTTCTCTTTTCTTCAGCATATCATTCATTTCTAAAAGGCTCAGACAGCAGAAGGTCATTACCACAATTAAGATGGACTTCCCTGAACCAAGAGGTTGCAGCTCTGATTTTTATGATGGGTTGACTGAGCCATTTGTAAGGGATTTCACCTTAAAGCAGAAAACCTGCCAGCACCAGAGCATGGGTGGGTTCATGTTCAGTCAAAGAATCACGTCCTTGAGTTTCCTTAGGCCCTGGCAGCATATCCTAAGCCCAGTCAAGTATTAAAAGGAGCCTTTCCAAACTCTTCATGGACTGAGTTAGGCAAAAATATTACCATTAAGGTTGCTCTTGGAACATCTCTTTTGCTTCACATTAGGCACAGAGTTACTTGGCCTAAGCCATCTGTACTTCTCCAGCTGAGGTTCATCACTGCCTTCCCAACAGCTTCCTTCCAAACTAGCAGTGATTACATGAACATAATTAAGACACTATAACCCTTTAAGTTTAATTAAGGCCTCTTAAAGTAATGGCTCCTCACCACAGATCCCAAATCAAGGGGAACTTCATTCAAGTACCCAAATGCGTTTGGGCTGGTCTCCAAAAAGCTGATCCATGCACAATATTATGTATTTCCACAGGAGAAAAATAAACTAAAGCTATGGCTAATGCATCATTTTCCTAAGGAATCCCCTATGTCCTTTCTCCACCACCACAAAGGATTAATCATTTGTAAAATGAGACACAGGAAGATTTTTTGAAGATGAATGGAGGGATCATATAAATACTGCACAGATAAAATGAGTATGTATTAGTCAGATATATTTACTTTTCACAGGCAGCCAATTTCACCTTACTGTCGCATAAAAGCCTGGTAAACTTTATGTGAAGAATGGGCATGTGTATCAAAGGAAATATTGGCAGAACATGCTCCTAAATTTAGTATTTACATTAAGTGGAGCTACTTCAAAGAGTGATTTTTTTCCCTTTTAAATTATTAATAAACCCCACCATAAGATCAAAAATCAGAACTTCAAATACTCTGAAATCAGGACTCCCACCATCATTGAAAGAATGATTATGCAAGTGTTAGCAAGCAGAGGGATAAAAGGGGAGATATATAATTGGATCCACTGGTTACACATGGAAGAAAATGGCACATCAGTTCAGCCCTAAGACTGGACACTGAATTCCCAGAGAAATAAAAAACCAGTTGATAATTTTAGTGAAGAACAGAGACAATAGCAAGGAGCATTCTCAGCTTCCCACTCACAACCAAACTAAAAGGAAACCTAAAATATTTGAATTTGGCTGCCTGGCTTTGCTTTTAGACCTAAAGAACAGACATTGAACATTCAAAAGGCAGCATCAGGCTGGAACTCACGTCGAACATCAGGAACAGGAATGCAGAGTGGAAACAAAGATAAAGAAAGACATTCATTTGTACTGCCAGCAGAACACCAGAGAGTAACACACAAACTAGCAGGAGTGTACACCACAGCCAGCAAGTACTAGAACTCCCTTTACAGAGCCTTCATCCCTCCTTTTCTATTTCTGACAGCCCACAAAAGGATGGAAATCCAGCAAAGCTGGGAAGCCACCTGCAAGGATTAAGTCAAGCCACCTCTACATTCACAGGCAGGGTGACTACAGGTTTTTACATTAACCACTCAGAGGTGCTAGAAAGGAAGGAGATAATTTCAGGTGACTCCATCAAATCTTAGAGCATATGCAGGCTCTGGAGAGTGAGGGGATAAGATCCTTCAGGCTCTCCTGTGGGAAGGATGCAGCACAGAGTGGCACAGCTCTGGGCAATGAAGCTGCATTATGATGTGGTGCCTCTGCAGAGGGAAGGTTGGAACAGTCCTTTGGTTTCTCACTCTGCATCAGCACATCCACTCCTTTCAAGTGTTCACACAACTGTACCTATATTGCCTGGCAGTTTCATGAAGACATTTTCATACTGTTGGTAAAACAGCAGAAAATTCCAGTCTTTCTGGATCTGTGAGCCATGGTTTCCTGCTGTCTCGGGAACCTCTGTGTACCTTTACCATTAAGCTTTAAACAGAAAGCAATAGGAAGTGGATGTAAATCCTTGGAGGTGAAGCTAAACCTTTCCCCATCAACCAGATATTGTCTTTTCCCCTCATCACGACTTCTGGGGCCAACTCTTCCCCAGTTTTCATAACAGCAGGAGTCTGGATTCATAGTGCATAATTCCCATTTATCCCTGAAATAGATTACAAACCTCAGGATTTAGGATCCTGGTACACATATTTAAGTTAAAGACTGTTAACTTACAAGAAGCAGCTGAATCAAATAACTTTAGGCAGCTACTAGATGGGGACAAAGTGCGCACTGATGTACACACACCCTCTGTTAATCAGGATATCCCAAATGAGCTGCTGTCTTGGTGACTGAGAAGGAGGGACTCCAGACCTCTTTTTCATCCCTAGATCCACAGACCTGCAGAATCATTGCATCCCTGCTTCCATAGGAGACATATCTCAGAAGTGTTGCACATCAGGATATCCTGATAGGCAGGAGGGAATATTTTTGGGCAAGAATCATAATTCTTTCCTGACTGCTAACATCTGTTTGCTAAAGCCTACAGAACTTCCCTGGAGTTTTGAGGTTTAAAAACATTGCTTGAAGATGACATACTAAATATTATTAAAATGTGCCTCATAATCCACACCCAAAACCCCCCAAAGAACATTTCATATTTTCAGTCTTCGGTCAACAAAACTTTTTTGGACTGTTTTTAGCTCCTTCAATGATGGGCATTTAATTAAAAATGAGCCCATGTACCAGTATTGAGAGGGAGCTAGACAGCCATAAACCCACAAGACCAACTTTGAACTAGGCTATGATTGGAAAATAGTGGTTACATCCAACATCATCACCCTATTGGGAACTGGGATAATTGGCAAACATGCTGACTGAGCCACCGGGTGAAGGTAAACAAAGGGTAGATGGATATTTCCCATCTCAGACATCCTTGGAAGGCCTGCAATGGTGCAGCATTACTCCAGGAAACTGAAGTCACCATTCAGGAGCCTCATTCCTCTCTGAGCACAGCTGTGACTTGCCAGCACTCTGCTGACCTTCTGCAGCCACCAGTCCTCCTCCTCCTGGTGGATATGCATTGACAGTGATCTCCTACAGTCTTGGTCTGCATTAAAATTGTTGGGCTTTTTCTCACTCTTCCCTTTCCCCTAAAATCAAATCCATTCACGTCTATGATGGTGAAGCTTCTCCTTCACTGTCCCTCTTTTGCTTTGTGTCACTGAGTGACTGGCTCAGGTAGATGGATGAGACATTTTTAAGATCACAGGTAGAACTCCCATGTCTGGAAACCCAGAAACTGGCAGAATGTGGGAAAGAGAGACCTTCACCAAGTAGCCAGAGAACGGCACTCCTTTCTGCTGATAACACAGAGCATAAAAGAAATAGATGTACACCACTATTTAAACATAGGCGTCTCTTTTTTGGAATTTTTTTTTTTAAGATTTTAACTAGAAATTTAGCCTTTAATTTTTAAGTCATGAGGGACTACACCTGCTCTGCTGATCTTTTCCCTGCAGGTCATGCAGACAAAGAGAATTCTCTCTTGTACCTCTCTTCAAGCTAAAAGAAATTACACTTTCAGTCACCTCTTGCACAAAAGCCATTCTGCACCCTTGATCTATTTTTGTCCTTCTCTGTATACTTTATTCTCTTTTTGGGTATCAAATAGCACACAAAGTCCTTAAGGCAATGATGTGCTGAGGATCTATACATTGCCACAAGTTTAGTTCATTGTGTTTTCTGTTTTGGTAGTTCTCAAAGTCATTTGATCTGCTTCTTACCTCAGCTGAGTGGCTATTTTCATACAATCACTTATCACAGCTCTTATTGAAAAAGCTGGGCTTCAAAACATTCCGGCTCACTAGGAGTTAGAGTTGCACATGGATGATGAAACCCCTGGGTGGTCACATAGGAGACACAGCCATTTTGATCGGGGGGATATGGCAATCTAAAGTGACAGCTCTCTGAGCTCAGGGACCAACAGAGCCTCCCAGCCTGACCTGTCACCTCACACCTGGATGTGCACACAGTTCTTACCATCTGACACCACCTCCACCAACAAAAGACAGGGCAGGACTTCATCCTTTAGGCAGGCAACAGGCAAACATCAGCCTGGCCATAAGGTGTTTATGTAGGTATAAATACCTATGTTTAAATAGGTACACATATAGGGAGATTTTTAATAAAGTCACTTTGAACTTTATTTTTAGGCCAGCTGAAAGCCACAGATGAAGAGGCCTGCTTTTTGGCAGGGATCCAGCTGTGCACATTTTCAGCATCTGGAATGCTAATGAGGCCAGCTCTATTAAAATGAGCTCCTTAGCACTGCTCGTGCCAGGTTCTCGGAACAGCAGCCAAAGCGCACTTAGCGTAACGCGTTTCATAAAATATGAAAGGACGGCTCAAATACCTGTTGAAGCCTTGAGTGAACCCCCTTTCTCCAACAAAATTCAGGGGTTTTGACAAGGTCAAAGCTATTTCTCATGTTCGTTTCCCTTGGACCTATGGGAGTCTACCAAAACACAGTGGACTGGCTCAAGTCAGCTCTGATGTTCCCCTGCAACTGGTTGGAGTGAAAAACTGCTCCCTTTAAGGGCTCCTCATCCCCACTTTTCCACATCAGGAAGGAGAAATCTCTCTCAACCAGAGCAGCAGGAGCAATTTGCCTTGCCTAGGCATGCACTGAGTATTTGGAAGCTTCATCATTGTCAGAGTGTAAAGCCTGGGGCCCAGCTTACACAGGTCACCTTCTGCCTTTGTAGTTCTGAACAAGCCGTGCTAGCCCCAAGATATAAAAGTCTTCCAGGTACAAATTCATCTACTTCCCTCCTCCATATATTTGACATATATTTGACCTTTGACAACTTTACTTTGGTTCAGGTTCATGTCAAGACCTAGCATGGTGCAATATTTCTTATTTATAGACAAATGGACCAAGATTTTCTCAAATATGGCAGCCTACGTTAGGCCAAGTTCATTTGCTGTAAGTGAACTCCAAAAAGGAGGCAGGAAAAGGTTCTCTCTTTTCTACCCCCACAGGGAAAAGCAGGTTTCTTCCAGTAAGACACAGCAAAAGTCAAGGCCATTTTACTAATGCCTTCCCAAACTCCATTGCCAGTCAAGCTGACAGTAATTCACAGAGCTTCACACCAGCACCAAGACAGCCATCAAACATGATAAGTATTAACTTTTAATATGAAATCTAAAAACTAGCTCTGTCTAGACAGGAAAGGATGAGTAATCAAGCTTGCCAATCAATCCAGCTGCATAGGTTTGCAAGGATATTTGTTTTAGTCAGCATTTCACTTCCCACTGGCAAGTTCCACCTTGTGCTGATATCCTAACAGGCTCCAGTTTAATTGTGTAACCCCAGGCTCAAGAGGCCTCTAACGAGAAGTGTCCCTTTACTTCCAACTGGCCATGCCTGCCAGCTTTGCGCAGCTCCTGTTTCTCCTGGCCTAGAGAACAGAGCAAACCTTTTCATACACAGTTAAAATCCAATCTGGTAAGTTACCCTAATACAGGAGTCGTCTCAGCCAAGTCAACAGGGCAGTCAGAGGAAATCCCATGGGAGAACATTGTGCACATGGGACTGCACATATGAGATCAGCCACTCCACCCACTGCCATTAGCTGCCCTTCTTTTTCGTGTCATCTGATTTTTCAAAACTCAGCAGAAAGTATTAATATTCTCTGGGGAAGAGGGGAACCTCAGCCTTCCAAGTGTGTATGACAATATCCTGAGTTTGTTTAATCATGAGATTTTGATCTTTCCTTTGCTTTCCAATAGAAGAGAAAAGAGTCAAAGGTTTTCAGAGTCTGTTCAAGCCTTGAGATAATTGGTGACTTTAGAAATTTTAGGAGAGCTTAGGACTAACTACTACTGTCAAGACACAGTGCAGAAGAGGTTTCAACCTGTGGGGCCCTGTTCATTAGCAGCTTCTTACAGATTTACCCATCTATTACCCTGAACTTGGGAGGTGGCCCCATTTGTGGCCATTCCTGTTGGCTCCCTGCAGACACATTCAGACACATTGCTCTGAAAGGAGGAGGTCATGTTTCCAAGATTGCTAAAAGAGTTCCCCATATGAAAAGACAACTTCCAAGAGCTTTGGTTCCCATAAGGGCACTGGCTTGGAGTGAGTCACCAGTTGGAAGAGCTGCTCAAAAAGACCACTAGGATTTCTTTTTCCCATATGTGTATATTGTAGAAGAGTACCTATGTTATGGAAGTGCTTCAGAATTTTTCTTCTATTACTTGTGGAACACGAGTATTCAGTATCTTCAGGTACAGCCCAAATTCCCAAAGTTTCACTACAACAGAACCTTTGTCTGAGATCTCATCCCAAAGTTTGTTATGAAGTGTTTGGTGCTGTTACTCAGAGGTGTCAGTCACTCAGCCATGGCACAGACACAATTCCTGATGGCAGAGGGAACTGTTTACAGCTCCTTCCACCCTCACCTCCAACCTACCTCAGGAGAGCCAAGAACAGCCACAAGCAAATTCACATTTGCCAAACCACCTGCGGGTGGGCTTCAGCACAACATGTGATACTTCATTTGCCCATGCCAGTGGTGGAAAACTACATGTTTGTGTAGAAATCAAGCAGTCAATAATCCATATTCGCCTTTTAGCTCCTTTGGATGAGTTCAGCTTGTTAGAAGATGGCTTTTGGCTCTGATAAGCAGAGGAAATGGAAAAGCCCAGCTGGGCCTTTATCAGAGATTTACTTGTCTCAGTCTGCGGTAGGTTTGAAACTTGTGAGTCTTTTGGATAGCACAGTGGTTGGCTTCTGCAGCCATGGCAGGTTTAGGCTCAGCCTGAGTGGGATTCAAGTTGAGAAGGGCTGGTAGAAATGAATGGTCAGATAAAAAGCTTTCTCTGGAGAGTTTCCAATACTGCCACCTATGCAAACTCAACTCTGGCACAAAATCTGGAAAAACAGTCAGCTTGGATTTGTCGTGTTTCCCATGTACTGTGGGAAGCCTGTAACCATAGGTGGTATTATTATCACCTCTGCTTTAAATATAATACCTAGCCCAGCTTAGTTTTGTCTACAGTGATAAATGCCAGCTCAAAATGTACATTTATACACCAAATTTCATAATGGAATCACAGAATGGTTTGGGTTGGAAGGAACCTTAAAGCTCATCCAATTCCATCCCCTGCCATGGGCAGGTACACCTTCCACCAACCTGGCCTTGGGCACTTCCAGGGACAGGGCTGCCACAGCTTCTCTGGGCACCCTGTGCCAGGGCAAGGAGAAAGTTGGATGTGAAGGATGCTATACCATTTGTTACTTTAGGACATGAGCTCTATTAATACAAAATTGAAATTTTCAACATAACTTGAAAGGGCTTAAAGGGCTTCACTTTGGGAATGGGACATGTGGCTCTCCAGGCTGTTGAAAACATCAAACATCATCTTTTTCCCATGGAAACAGCAACAGAACAGGCAGCCATATCAGTAAGTACATGAATGACTGCTGTCTGCATGGCAGCACAGATGAACGCAAAATTAAAAAAAAAAACAAAGTGTTCAAACACAGCATTGGAGAGCAAAGTCTCTGTGCTGCCACTGCTGGGCCAGGGAGAGAAGAACATAAAGCCATCCTGCCCTTAATCCTGCATATAAATACAATACTATTAAGACACTAGCATGAGAACCATGGAAAATGGAAGATGCCTAGAAGAGAAGCACAATCTCCAGCCCTTAAGCAGCACATTTCAAAAGTGTATTGAAAATAGATATTTCCTACCCTCACAAATCTAGCTGTGGGGTTAGATGAGTTTGGGACATGGGAAGTTGGAGGCTTTCAGTTCAGGCACATATTTAAGTGAATTTTGAGGCTGTTGAAGAAGCCTATATTTCAGCTATTAATATAAATCAGATACTATTTATACAAAGAGGTTTGGTTCAAGCAGTCCCTCCCCAAGTTTAAATGTGAAGAACTGAACTCCAGTTTAGAGTACTAGCTCTTAGCATGGCACTGGCAGCATAAAAGGGATCTTTTCAGCAATCTTCCCCAAAATCATGCAGAAAGACTTCATACATTATTAAGCCTCAAAAGGTTCTTGGTTTCAACACGTGCATGACAGTAATATTTTTATAGATTTTGACCAGGAATTTCAATGTTCCATGGAAGAACACCATAGATGTGATAAAAGATCATAAAATATTCCCATCACCTTTCCAGCAGCAACACTTTCATCCATACTGGGCTTGCATGCATGGAACAAGACTCACTAAGTAGGTTCTGGTGACTTGTGCAGAAGTTTTGACAGAGCACCCCGTGTTTAGTGGAGAAAGCAGCCAAAACATACCAGTAAATGCCTTGCTAAGATTATATTTAAAAATACAAAGCCTTGCTGAATAATAAAAGAATACTAATGATTAATAGACAAAGCAACCACAAATTAATGATTAGACAGACAATCAAATCAACCAAAAAAAGAATCTGGTTCTAGATAAATCAAGTTATTTATCCATGATAGAAAACACCCAACAGAATAAGCTTCTGGAGGTCAGCAGTTGCATCACTATGACTTGTTTTACACCAGCTAGCTTAAAGGTTATATATGAGATTTGATTTCAGACTCCAGGTTTCATTTTCTTTTAGACTGAATTAGGTCAGTGGCAGACATCTAAACACCCTAAAGGCTCTCAGACACATGACCAAGTTAGGAGCCACTCTAGGCACACTAAGATGCAGACTAACATTGATTAAAAACTTTTTTTTTTTTTTAAACTCTTAGTGAAAGTATGGTCAAATTCTTTAAAACATCTCAGAGACTTGGAAGATTAAGTAATTTGTATTACCATCAATGTATTTTAGTCTCTCTCTGAAAATGCATAAAGAACAGAACACTTTGTTTAGCTCACTCATTTTTCACTTTTGTTCCAAACACGATTACTTTTGGATTACCCATCTGAGCTAGCTTAAACATCAGGGAATATTAGGCACAATTACAGCTAAAAACTTGGAATTAGTATGGTGTTGCATCCTTCCCTAAATCAGGACAAACACAAGATTAAAAAAAGAGCAATTCCTGGCTAATGAGACCTGGTCACAACCCATACCTCAGAGCATTCCTAGTACATTATATACACAATGCACACAGCAGATACACACAATGACTGAAAATATTTGCAAAACCAAAATGAAACCAAGATTATTTCCATTTCCTGGCTCTAGTTCCACTCTCCAGTAGGAGCTGGTTATTCATCTGAGTTACTGGTCATCAGGATTCATAGACATTTTACAGCTCCTTAGTCTGTAAAAAGCTCAACGAGAAGTGAAATGGGTCAAGGATTTATCAACTGCTTATAGGGTAACCTTTCATCAGCCTCTCAATTTCACACCTTATATATATATATATAAAATATATTTATATTTGGCTTGCAGCAAAACAGGTCATGTTTAGTAAAAAGGATATTCTGAGACAGTTTTGCCAAGTCAGTCATTGCACAGATTTCCACCCAAGCTGTAGCTCCCACACTGCTGTTCACTTGGAACAGAAACTCAGTGAGGGATCAGTTGTGTTGCTTGATGTAGATGGTGACCCCTGTGTTCACTCCCGGAGGTTTTACAGTGTTCAGCTGGATGGGGGAAGAGAAGCAGCCCCACACTGCTGACACTTTCCAGGCAGAGACATGAGAGGTACAAAATCCACACAAACTCCCTCAACTCTATTAAAGTCATTGTTAGATGATATTGAAGGGCAAGACTGACTCCAGCCCTCTGCACCACCAGAAAAACAATCTGTTGAAACCTCCCAAGGTGCTTTAACATCTTCTGCAGGTTTCAGTGTCCCTTGTCTTTCAAGGCTGAGACTCTGGCTGTGCTCCTACAGTGTCACTCATGCAGGGAGTGGTGGTGAAGTTTTCCCCTTGGAAACAGACAGAGCCACATCACTGCAGCACAGGGAGGAAATGTCTGGAGCCTCTGGGTTGAGATGGGGCATTTCAGCACTGCCACTGCAGACAAGGCATTCACAGCAGTCAGCTACTGAGCCTGTGTATTTAAGGACTCAGTAAATAACTACTTGGGGGTTGGTTTTTTCAAACATACCAATGGTATTTTCTTCAAAAGACCCTTTATACAGAAATAGACTAAGGAGAGAGAAAAAAAAAATATTTATTCAGAGTGTGTTTCAGGGAAGCATCACTGGCTGGTGTTTTATGGTAAATGATTACAGCATTCTGGGACAAACAGACCTGGCGGGCCAGACTTACTCCTGCCCTTCAACTGGGACAGGTGCAGGAGGAATAGTCTGCGCCTTGTCTGCTCAGGCCCTGCTGAAGGAGAAGGGATTTTTCCATCCAGTCTGCTTGAGAATAGCACTTCGATGCCCAGAGTCACTAGAGGACAACATTGTCCCCATTGCTGTGACTCTCCCTTTGCCTTCTCTTACTGAACCTTCCCAAAGAGGTGTTGGAAGGGATGGGTTCACCCTCACACCCTCCAGAACTCCTGAGCTGCTGGGTCACACAAATATTCAGATCCTCTTTTGGAAGAAAAGTTGGAGACACATCTGTACTAGTATTCGTTTACAGTTCTAGGCCCCAACAGAAGGACCTCTTAACAATATAGCCCAGAAAGGTTTCTGAAAAAGGAGAATAAAGTTGTTCTAAGGAGTAGGTCATAACCTTTCTTCTCATTTACAGAAGGTTCTTCCCTAGTTACCATTCCTATCTTCAGGCAGGAATTTTAGGTGATCTCTCTTTTATGAGCACTTAGGAAATACCCCTCTAGCTCTGCAGTCAGCTGCTCTCAAGTCTGCCTGCAACATCAGATGCTGGGAAACGGCAGGAAAGGATGGATCCAGTTGGACTAACACTCTGAAAGCTGTTCCTACCAGGACCTTTCTCACAATTGCTCAGACAGCCTGGAAGAGTATTTCTCTGAAGTGACTCATGTGATGGCATATATTCAGTAAGGCTGAGGCCTTTTCTACAGGGATGCAAGGCCAGGCTGTGCCTCTGCTCAAAGCAGGGAGAGAAGTCACGACTGTTCCACATCCAGTGAGCAAGCAGAGACTCACTGCCAAGTGTGCAAAAAGGGGCACTTGAACCAGCCAGCAACTCACTCTGTTCTCAGGAAGGCATGCAGTCAGCCAGCCTGACACTTGCAGCAATCTCTGGAAGCTGCAGCAATCTCTGGAAGCTGCAGCAATGCAAGGAATCATCCACACGTTTATTTTTGGTCGATCCAAACAGCTGAATTTTGAGCTTTGCGTTAGGACTGGAGACCGGACTACTGCACTGTAACCCCCCTGTATAAAACAGGGGCTCCAAGGCAGTCAGATATCTGTGGAAATGTGTGTGCTCTGGAGCCCCACACGCTGCTTGTGACCCATCCATTTTGGAGGTTTACCCTCTTGCAGTTCCCTCTATCACTCCAAGGACAGAGCACTCTCTCTGTGTGACTCAGCCCAAGTGGGTCACCTCATTCAGTGACAAGCACCTCATCCTATAACAAGGCACAGGAGTTCCACTGGGGACTAATAAACAGCACTGGTCTAAGGAAAATGCAATAATGTGGGCCTGGCATCCCAGTTTGGCTCATCTCATTTGAAAGAGTGCTTGGTGAGTTACACAGCTTTACTATGAAGGATCACAAATGCTTACATCCAACAGATTTCCCAGCACTGGCAGTTACAGCATGGTAAGACTCCTTTGCTCTGCACATGTCCAACACCAGCAAATAATCATGCAAGTCCCTCCCAGCTGACCTTTTAAGGCAGATTTGGAGAAAGATTCCTCCAAATTGTCCATAATAAATTGTGAATTTTCCAAGAAGCATCCTGAAATATAAGAAAAAAACCCCCAGGAGGCAGTGGGCATCAGATTTCAGCCTACTCATTCCATGATGGGATCTTTATAATGTATTTACAAGTCTCTCATAGCTAAGCTGAAGTCAGCTACTGCACAGTGAGCACCTGCCCACAAGACAGGTTTAAATCTAAACTAAATCTAAGTGGGAAACTGCCTGCTTGAAGGTGGGTCATGCACTCAAGAGTTGCAGGGGAAAAAGAAATGTTCTGGTGGGAAACAAGACCAAGAGATCCTTACCTCCAGATTTTCTGAGGATAGAAGGTTACTGCTGACTGTTTCATGCACTAGACAACACAAAGCCCTCACTCCCATGTCACACTTTGCCACTTGGTTCTCGCATTTACAAACTCCCCTGAATTAAGGCACAAAATGGGGTTAGGGATTCTCTGGGAAGCAATGCAAATCTGCCAGAAGAGCATTTCTGTGAAACGTAGACAAATACTGGGCCAAAGTCTCTGCTGGCCCAACTCCACTGAAATCAGAGGAGCAGCAGATAATTCAGCCATACATTCTTAGAGCGTCACTGCTCAAAAATCTCTCCCAGATGGGAATGAAGCAACAAACAAGAGATACTCTCATTAAGTAGAAATTAGAGAAATTTATTTAATCAGAGATAGAAACATTCAACTCCTACCTCTCACTATATCAAGAGTTTCCCAAATGACCATCAGCTGACACTACAAAACCTCTGAACATCAGAGGAACTAGGAAAGAGAAACAAACAGAAATGAAAGGGAGGTGCTGTTAAGGGGCAAACAATAAATTGCTTTCCTCAAAGCTAATACTGCTTTTTAGGAGACCAAATTGATCATTGTTTCACTCAACTTAGCAAACACCAGACTTATAAAAAAGGATTTTAAAAGTAAGTAGAAATTGCTTAATATACCCAAATTGGCATAACTGCAAGAAACAAAACACTTTAAAATTAGTGCTGCCAGTTAGAACACCACAATCTTTCAGTCAAAGGGCAACAAATGACCACATCAGTCCTGCTAATCTTTCTGATACCATCAAAAAGGGGGGCTTCAATTCATCTTCCCTGCCCCAGGCAGCTCTCCTCCTTCCAGAGCAGGTGGTGTCACTCATGAGAAGGGAAGCAGGACATTCCTGGCACCACCAGGAGTGTTTGCAACAGTTTGCTCATGCCTCAAATGAGTGGCACCACAACTCTGGTTGATTTACACTTCTGTAATTAGATCACAATGCACCTCAGGGAGAAAGTGCATAATATTCAACCAGGTAATATTTCCTCAAGACCTGTAAACTATTCACATACCTGCCAAGTCCACTGGAATAAATGCTCACAGCACCAGTGGAAACCCACCTGCCCCTTACGTGATGAAAACATAGGGATGAGGAAAGAAAATATTCCAGCACCCTCTGCCTTCTCTGTCCACAGAGGGCTTGTCTGCTCCCAAACTGGTGTCCACAAAACACCCAGCACTCTGACAACATTCTCCACATTAAAAAAAAGAAGATATGCCAGTAGCAACAAGAATGAGGATGCTTTAGCAGGTTTGAAATGGCCAAAAGATATATTGAAGTCACTAATTTTTGTGCTTGGTGTATCACCAACATCCAGAATATTCTCTCCTATGGAGCAATCCACCAGATGTGCTAAAAATGTGCATTGCTCCTCTTTAAACAGCACCATCCCTGCACTTTGTGAGACATTCAGCAGATCTGAGTGTATCTGAGGCTCGAGGTGTCCCGAGGTATCACAGATTCTGGCTGCAGCCTCAAGGTCTTGCTGGAAGACCCACTGATTATGACACCTCATTCTTCAAAGGAGGGATATCTTTCAAAGGAAAGGGCTCCAGACACAGATGCAACTGGAAACAGAATGTCATCACTGAAAAGATGTAGGCTGAGAATATCCAAAAGATGAGAGCTCATTTCAACCTAAGTTCAGAATCCTTTGGTGCCTTTCAAAGCTTTTACAGTACCAACATTTTTGGTACTGATTGGGTTTTGGTTTCACTTCATTTCTCAGTGCCTGAATTCAGTTCCAGTTAGAGTATTAGAGCTCTAAAAACCCCCCTTCATGACGGAGAGTCATTTCTCAAAAAAAACCTGATCTCTAAAAAAAAAAATAAAAAAATAAATAAAATAGAGGTTTCATTAGCTATAGTGGTACCTTAGTACTGCAACAGAGGGGGGCATTTGCCTTTCTGTGGTTCCAAATAAGCACTAGGGCAACATTTCCTTCCCCCTCTGTATTTGATGGGACAGATTTCCCTTTCCTCCCTTTTGGGCACAGAATTGCTGCCACAGAAATCAATCACCAGTGTCACAGTGCTTATCAAGTTTATCTATAAAGTGATGATGGAACTTGAATAGTTTCAAACACCTGCTATTCGTTGTGTATTATTCTCCACCTTCTGATTTAACGAGCCTTTGTGACAGCTCAATCAGCTCCTACTGAGACATTTGCACTGTCCTTCACTTTATCCAACAGCTCTTGTGAGGCAGCAAAGCAGTTGGACATGGAAAAACATCCCCTTGTCAGTCCCTGCATTTCTCAAGGGTTATGTGAGGCTTCATTATAAACCTTGGAGATAATTAGAATTAGAGATTTGATTAATTTGTCAAATATGAGCTACATGAGCAGTTCACACACTCTTGAAAATTATCCTGAAGTTCTTATTTTTCCATCAAGAAAAATTTGGCAAGGACAAGTAGGGCAATCTATTCTGCTGGAATTATGAGATAAAAAAAGTTTTATTTGTACCTAAAAGAAAGAGGTATTAAAATAAACCAAATATTATTAAGGGTAAGATTTTTACTGCTGAGTATGTTTGCTCTCAACCCAGGTGTGGAAAACAACAACTTGCCTCTTCTGACAAGCAGTGAAATTCCAACAATGGAAGCCAAAAGAAGTGGATGAATTCAGCTAAGCCCTGACTCCCCAAAGCTGGTTTTGATCCACATCTGTCTGGATTTCTCAAGGAAGTTTCTGACCCCACAACACTCCACAGTATATCCAGCACCATTTAATAGCTTCCTTTCCCATTTTAAATTGGGAGCACTCATATTTAGATATAGGCTAAGCAAGGTGATAGTAAATTCCTCAATTCAGAGTTAAGCTATCTGATGGCACTATTAAGTATTTTTTTTCAGATTCAAAATACTGCCTGCATCCCCTATCACATGAGAAAAATCACTTTCACCTTCTACAGCATCTTTTACCTCTGAGGAGCAGCCTTCTATTTAAAATATAGGTAGAACTAAGCACTAAATAAATTTATTCTCCTACTCTTCTCTTGGGTCTCTGGGTCTTTTTGGAATTTTGTTGATTTGTTTTGTTGTTACACAAAGTACACCTGCTCTGGAGAGATGTGTCAGGAAGTTTCACCCTGCTGAAGTCCTTTATTCTGACATTTGAACTGGAGACATCAAGATCTCCCAAGTAACGTTTTATTCCAAATCCATCTTACCTCGCAGTCAAAGTCTGGAGGTTTTACCTGTTTGTCTGCTTTTTCTGAAATCGTAGAATTCACCTCAAAAACTGAAAAACAAGGAGACCTAAAACCCCAAGTTCATCTTTACTGCAGTCTGTGACATTTGACATTTGTAAGAACAGTCAAGCTGAACTCTGACCTCTCAGCCACATCTTAGCACAACTGAAATAAAAAATATTGACAGCTAATGCCAGTCTGGAAACTTCTCCCAAAAAAATGATGTGGTTTCAGAGACTCTAGCTCTGTCTTTAAAGTATATTATTTATTTTTTTCCTATTGATTGCTTTGTGTGGCACCTATGAAGCCAGTTCACATCTTGGGCACTACTCTGCATTGGGATTTTTGGGGTTTTTTTGATAATTCTTAACCCAAGGGCTTTGCAAGCAGATGGGTAGAAAGAAACATGTTCCTGACAGCCAGATGAGATCATCCTCTGTCCTGTGTGATCTCTCACCCTCCCAGATTCAGACAATACCCTATAGACTTTGAATGTACCCATGTTATGCAAGTGTGTATCACAACAGTTCTCAGAAATGGGGGAATCTGGAACATCTCTTTTCTTGCACTTGGACTGTTGATATCTTGTTGAAAAAGGACATTGTGAGGAGAGACATGCTGCTCTGGAAGACAAGGGGGTAGGCAACAGCTGGATGGTATCCCTGCAAATCCAAACATTTAGGAGCAGCTTAACCCAAAGACAGACAGTCATGGCTGTCAGTGCATTTAGAGCTGCCAGATGGGTGAAAAAAAACTCAGCCTGTTTTATCAACACCTGGTACAATTTGTTGTCAAACACTGAGCTGCCTGTGCCAGGATGGTGTGGGAAGGGTACAAGGCAGCACTGCTCCTTTTCCTTGCCCCAGGCAGCAGAGCAGAACAGAGCTGCTCAGCCCACCCAGCCACTGCCACAGCTCTCTCTGCATGAAGTACAGCTCAGCAGCCACTCTGACAGCATCTACTGAAAAGGCATGCTAATTTCCTCCCTAATTCAGAGTTAAGCATCACACAGGGATTTATTGGTACAGAAGTGCTGTAAATAAAGACTACAGGCTTCAAATATGGCATAATTTGTCTACCACGAGTGCTACATAAAAAGGAGTCTTGCCTGTAGCATACTGGTTAAATATATATGAACACCACAAGTTTTAATACAAGAAGTGTAGTGTGGAAGAGGAGTCAGAGCCAGATCAGCTGAGAGTGCAGGAGCACAGGGAAATAACCCAGCAGATACCCCGGGGGTTTGGAGCCACCAAACCATCCCTCTTGAAGTTTGATTCTTTTGCTATTAGTTAGGTGGATGATACTTTGGACATAGCCATACCAGTGACCACAGGATGGAACTGACCTTCATATTTAAGAGAAGCCAAGTGTTTTTAAGAGCATTCAAAAAATAATAAAGGCAGATGAGCATCCAGCATGAAGCATTTCAACTGTCTCCAGCTACGCACAGAAGCATCTTCATGCTTGATTAGCATGGAAATCTAAAAATCTGATCTTCAGCTTTTCCTCAGCTTGGACCATTTACAAAAATTCTCACTAGTAGGGAACTCTTAGGTAGCCTCTGAGCAGGAGGTTACAGTTTACAGCTAAGTTCCTCCACATATGTTGAGTAATATTGAAAACTCACATTCAGTGAGTGACCAGATATCAGCAACTTGATTATTTGCTAATTATACAGTGTTTTAGAACAGAGCTTTCTTTTAGGATTTAAGCACCTGATAAAAGAGACAGCGTTTAATATCTAAAGAGAAACATTTGGAGACTGAGGGAGAAAAACAAGAAGCTTAGGAATGGGACAAGGATGGCTTTCTACAGAAAATCCAGGTGTTCAAGAGAAACACTGGCTGGCAGGAAGAAAGGAGAAATGTGTGGAACAGATGAAACTATGTGTGGATTTACCAGTCTCCTAAGATCACCCCTACTGGAAATTCACTGCTCATCTGCAAGAATAAGGGATTATTTGACCATAGCTGGATAGAAATCAAAACCATCAGGAACACGGTCTAAAAAGCAAGACATCATCATTCTTGATATTTTTCTATTTTGCTGCTTACATAACAGAAGGAAGACTGGACCCACTGTGTCTTTGGACTTCTTATGGAATACACATTCTGCAAATGTCTGGAGCTGGAGAAATGCCTGTAATAGCTGGAATCATATTTAGTGGCGAGCTATGGAAGGAACAGCCTGATCTAGGAAATAAAGATGAGAAACAGCACAAGGTCTCAGACAAGATCACTTGAAGGCTTGTAAGACACAACAAAAGGGAAGATCTCAGGAGAGATGCCCAGGTCAAGGTGCAGCCCTGGGAGCAGCAGGGTGACAGGGTGGCTGTATTGGAAGAGGCAGGTCTAGGAGAGGCTGGAAGTGCTGTGGGGTTTGCCTTCCATCAGCAACTTTCTTGCAGCTCCACAGGAAAATAGGAAAACCCCAAAATTTCACTTAAAATGTCTCTAGCTCTTTATGAGGATCATGCCTTCTTCTAACAGAGACAATCAGAATTTATGTACTTTTCTTCCTACCAAAGCAATAGTACAAGGCTTTACATAAGTTTAGATAAATGTTTGTTAGTCTTACAGTCATAAGTGATGACTAAACCCAGATGAGAAGTTTTGGCAGAGAGCAGCAGCCAGGATTGAAGGACTGTTTTACCAAAAAGACAACAATAAGCATTTTTGTTTGCTTTAGTTCAGTGGATAAGGCTTTCAGGGATACTTGAAATCTTTATTCAGACCCCTGCTTTACTTTGCTGTGCCCGACACACTGGGCTCACCTACAGGATTGTCAACTCTGATATAGGTCTTGTTATAAGCTTCTAAAGCAGAGCCTTAGCTGAGATGGTTTGGGATAAGCTTTTCATCAAAATATGTGTGTTTGTGGTGAAGTGTTGTGTTGGGGAGGCTTTGCTCCAGAAATATAGTTTATCCCTCAGAAAATAAAGTCTCCACATTGATGACCACCCAGGAGCTAGAAAATAATTCTGTGCAAAGTGTAAATCATTAAATCATCTCATCCCAGAAATCAGGCTGTCTTCTAGATCATACAAATAGATCCCCCCTTTTCTATTTAAATCATTGGTTAAAAGTAGAAAATTATGGATATTTGACACACACAGAAATAACAAGCATGGCTGAGACCTGCATGGTTGTGGTTGCTGTACCATAGTACAGCAAGTCAGGACAGTTATTTTGATTTCTACTTTTCTAAAGTGTTTTTTTTTTTCTGGCAGAAAAATCAATGTTTTTCAGAAGTAAAAAGCTGAAAAAAGTCCTTCAAATGCTTCATTTTAGTTACAAAACTGCATCCTACCTGATTTGAACAAAAACCAGGCGAATCCAAATTTCTGATTTGCAATGCATATTGTCATAAATCTGTAGAGTCCATCATGGCATTTGGGGAAAGAATTTACTGCTGTTATACATAATTTTTACAAAGATTTTACAGCATTTTCTTGAAGATGCCCTCAGACCAAGTTTTGAGGGTTTCGTGTTTTTAAGGTTTTTGTTTTTTAAAAGTATAGGAATTTCAAAGCAGCAGGTATTTCCACATGAAAAGCCCTCGCTGTTGACTGCCAAGATCTAACACTGAGTTGCACAAACTCCAGATAAAACTATAGATACCACAATATTCCCTCCAAGCCTTTCCCACTGTCTAGTTGAAAAACCACAGCTTGCAGAGTAACTAAAACTAGTGGGGTGGGTGTCTTATTTTAAGTCTGAAATGCACAATTAAAAAAAAAACCAAAAAAACCAAAAAAACCCAAAACAAACCACCAAACCAACAACACTTTTACTTATGTTTATAAATAATGACATTGATCAGACCACTATTGGGAACATGTACAAATTCCACACTGTCATAGGAAAAATAGCACCCAAGATCAAATAATAAAACCTGAGATATGGTTTTGAATATAGAGAGTTGATTTAAAGCTGCACAACTCCACAGCCACACATTAAATCCTACAAACCCAATTTGTCATTGTCTTAAAGCGTGTGCTCTTAATTAAGCCCCCTTTCAAAAAATCTTATTAGTGCTTTGTGAAATGTGTGTATTGCAAATTGAAAAATTAAGAGAAAGAGACATTAAATTGAAGACCAAATAAACGGTTTTCTCATGAATAGTTAAACTGACTGTATTTAGTTTGCTTTTCTGTTTGTGTGTTTTTCTCTTAGCAACAAGGGGAAAAACAGCCTTTTAACCATAAGAAACCATAACTGTAAGAGCATACAAATTGACATAGAAAATAGGCTATCTGAAACTACCTACAATAAATCACTTACACTGTTTAGGCTACAAATTGAGGATATTCCTCTAACTTTGAAGGAACCCAGATTTGTGTAACTACAAACAAACATTTAGAATTCTATTTTATACAAAGACATTCTTCCCAAAGAGCTTTACATGTGGAACCCATTCAAATCCTAGGAGAACCCTGAGGACTTTTATTCAGACTATTTTCAACTCAGTGAGATTATTCATTTATTTAAAATTAGTCACCAGTTTATGTATTTGCAGAAGTGAGTGTGCATGAAAGACTTCTTCTATCCCACTGAAATGCAGACATCTCTGCAGCAAGACAAAGCTGTTCACCAGCTCTACACCACAGAAGAAAAAGAGCCATCAGGTTCAAGGAAAGCAGAACACAACAGCCTAAGTTAAAACTTCACCAGGACTAGACTTTACATCATTTCCCCAGGCAAAAAGAACAACACAAACTATTCAGCAATATGTTCACAAGTCAAAACTTTGCCTCTGCATCTCAGAGGTGGTTTATCTTAATTTAGCAAACCCCAGAGGAGGGTGCCACTGATTTGAGTGCTATTAGCATCACCTGCATGGGATGAGATATTGCACAGCAAAGCTTGGAGGGGAACATGCTCAAGCATTTCCCAACCCAGAGGCTGCAGAACTTCTGAGTAACTAGAGGAGGTAAGTTTTACTAAAGTATTAGCATACAGCTGACAGGAAAGAAAAAAATAACCCTCTGAACCTGTTATCATCCTGTAAATCTCGGGCTGGGGATGACTGCCATGGCCTGTTAGGCAGGTCTCACACATCCTTAAAGTCTCCCAAACACCTCACCACAGACTGGTGTGAGGAGAAGCTCCAGGCCAGTCCTGGGCTCTGCTTTGCACAAACATATTCCAAACAAATATTTGTTGTCAGTAAACCACCAAGGGAAACATGCACACCTTTGCACCTTCCAGCATGGCTCAGAAATTAATGACCTGTGAGTTGGCAGCACACCTTCTCCTTCCTTGAGGTTGGAATAACTCAAGTAAACCACGATAGCAAAGGGCAAAAACCAGGGTTTTAACAAGAGACTTCCCAGAGCATGGAGATCTCCAGCAAATTCCTTTTCCTTAATCTCCATTACTGTATAACCAGCTGCTGTTTGTGAGCTTTCTGAGGAAGCTCTTATCAGGTGGGGGAAATCAAGGGTTAGAAAAAGAGCTGGGCACTGCTTAAGCCTCTCCCAGGTTTTCCTTCCTCCATCACCGTGTTAATCTCAGCCTGAACATTGCCCGCAGGTAAGAGCCAAGCCCCACCCCCGCAGTTAGGAGAACAAAAAGGCAAAGATTATGATCTTGAAGCAAGATGGGGAAAGCAGGTGGAATTTGCTGCAGTGGCTTGAGGGGTCAGTATGGCTTTAGTAGGACCAGTCTCATGATTTAGCTGACACTAGGGATGGAGTCATCCTTCTCCTTTTTGCTGTATGAACCTCAGCAGGCTCTGGGAACCTTGCAACATCACCAGGACTTGGGCTGCTCCTTAAAACCTTGAGTGAGCAACACTTAAGGCTGCAAGCAAATTGTGCACACCCAGTGTTAAACAAGATCTCCAGCATTTAGGACACACCTGAAGGAGCTGTTTGTACAGCCAGAAGAGACCAGCAGGTGCACCTGTACTGTCCCTGCTCCTGGGTAGCATCTTATCAACAAAGCACCTTTTCTGCAGGATTTGTGGAACCATAACTTCCTCCCTTCAAACTATGGCAGCTTTGTCCAAGCAGTTCTGCACACTGAGCTACACTATCAGTCTTGGAGGAGATACATTACCAGAGAAATGCGTTTCCTTTTAGCAAACTCAATGTCTCTTGTCCAATTTCAGAGTGGAAATAGCTGCTTTCATTCTGCATTTCCAGTTCGACTCCAGCCCACAATTAAAAAATTAAAGTATGTGGATTTAAGCTGTACAGGCTTATTGGAAGTGGCAGGCTCTGAAGTGGTGCACCTCCAAGTTTGGGAAATAACCACTCACTGCATCCTGCCACATCCAGGGGACCTTGGAACCAAGCCTCACCAGCCCCTCTAACATAAAGCACCCACACACTGTGTTTGGGTAAGCCCAAAACAATCAGTGCTACCTGTGAAGATCAAGGGGACATCAGCAGACAGGATAAGCTGATCCAGAATGCTGGGGTTTACATTTCCTGGAGGGTTTTTGCCAAAAACTGACTGCATCTTCTGCTTAGATAAAAGAAGAGCTTGATCTCTGCTGATGTCCTGCTGCCCATGGTACACACACAGAGCAGCTGGTTGTAGTCCTTTTGGAAACCAGATCTACCTCATTCCCTCTGACACATCCTGGAAACAATCCCATCAAGGAAGAATTCAAGACAGGGAGGCAGAGAGGTAACAGCATGAGGACAGGGTCTGTAGGCTTCAGCCACGATCACTTTGGGGTTCATTTGTGACCTAGAGAACAGAGGGAATGGGATGTAAGTCCTGGATGCCCTATGAAGGCATCATCCCTGGATGCAATGGAAAATGACACAAAGCTGCTTCATGAGCACTGGGGCTTCCACCATTACAAGCTTTGCCTGCAGCAGGACTGTACGGACACTCTTTCAATGGGAACAGAACTAAATTCATCCTTAAATTCGCTATAGTCTGAGGTTCTCGCACTGCAAAGCCAAAAGCAGTTTAAGAAAAAGTCCTGAGCAGAAAGTATTTTGTTTGGACAGACAGAGGACCACTATAACCCTACTGCTGCTGACTAAACCTTTTCATTGCAAAACATAAGCTGCAAGTATGTGCAGAAGCAGATTTTTAGCATGAAACATGGAACTCAAAAAATCTACATATATAGCAGATATCGGAGAGAGAACTGGCAGGATGAATCAGAGGTGGTTTGAAAAACACTTCTAGGACTTGCCTTGAACACAGCTGACAACCTTTTGGTTTCTTAAATGATTGCATAGAGAGCTTTGAAGAAACAAAGAACACTGTAAAAACACATCACAGAGCAAAGTAAACACTCCACCCTAACAGGAAATCTCTCCCCCCACTTCTGATCAGACATTTTTGCATGTTTTCAAGCCTGAATTTCAGATCCAAACTCAGAAGTTCCATTCTAATGGCTATTGGACAAATCCCCAGTACCATGCAGTGAGGAACCTTATTCCAAGCAGTGTCCTCACAACAAAAATAAATTCAGTACTCTGGCTTTATGTTGGATTTCCTGAGTGACAGATCTTGGTGTAAGGTACACAGGAAAATTCGGACTCAAGCTAGTTACAAACAACAACTTAAAAGCCATTAAAGTCATTAAAAACTCCAAACTGAATACAAAGCTTCAAAAGTCAGCACCAGACTTACACTGACTTTAATGCTGGGGGGGTTGTGACAAACTCACACCAATTCCATACATGATCAGCTGCTTCTAAAGTCTGGTGCAAAACACATCAGTTTTAGAACACCTAAATCATCCAGCCCCTCTGGATTACTCTTTATTTTGTATTAAAAGAAACTTATGCACGATGTGCCATATTTTTCTTCCCCAAGATCCTCCTGGAATGTCAGTGAAGCTTTTTGCCTTCATACCATTGAACATTTCTTAGTGTTGTTTAAGCCCTTTTGCATATTTCTGCCTAGGATTGTGCTTGCCACTTAATTCCACTGTCAGACTTGCACCAGGTCCCGTGGCTCACTGCATGTCCAAACGCAGAGTTAACTCCTCTAAAGTGAGAGGGAAGGATCTACTTGCAAGTACAATAGCCAGAGATATATTTCTTTTTCCAAAAAATGGTTAAGAAAAGACACTTCAGTACAATTACTGCAGGCACAAGGACATACACTCCCAGAGCAGTCCTCAGATAACTTCTTCACCTCAAATATTAGCCGTGTCCAGAGCGGAACATGAGCCAAAACTTTTGGACATCAAAAGGGGACTGGATTGGAATGTTTTCTCCATTTCTGCATTTGGAGTAGGCAAGATTACTTTTGGCTTGCAGAGTCTGAGAAAGTTCCTATTAGAAGCTTTTCCAAGAGAGAATAGGAGCAAAAAACACCTTCACGCAAGAAATATTTGCTTCCAGAACATTACAGCAATTGTTGGTAGAGGCTGTGAAAAACTGGATGAGCCTTAGTTCTCCTAAAAGCAAGATGCAACTTTAAATTTTCTGAAGAGGTCCATCCTCAATAATTAGCACAATTGTTTTTTGTTTAATTGCTTTTCAGTTATTGTATGCTCTCAGTACACATGCTTGAAAGTACAACCCTGAAGGCCTCAAAGACTGAAAAATTAGGAAGTGACTTTCCACTGGTTGAGCCAGTGGACCAGTATGAGCTGTCTGAACATCACCATAACAAACCACCATTACACCACTTAAAAATAATATTTGTCTACTGAAGTTGTCTGTTACAAAGTCATCAACTTTGAGCAGTTTAAAAAAAGCACTAAATTACAGGGTGGAAGTGCATAAACAGAGTTTTATTTGCAGGGAATTTGCCAGGACAGTTTTGCTCTTTTATCAGGAGCTGGCAGACAAGGATTTCACATGTTTTTAATATCCTGGCATGGAAGGAGTGTGGCTAATGTGACCATTTATGCCCTGATCCAAACACAACCAAACTTTGCCATTTACTAACATTCAGTACACTCAGACATTTACCTCTAATCTTGCATGAGTGGTCCCTTCAGGACTGGTTTGTTTTGGTGACCTAAACACCCAGAGCCAGCCAAGTGCCATTAGGCTGGATGTGGGGAAACATTTTATTGCAGGACAGGCATCAGCACCTACTCCACCCTCCTCACAGCACCCAGAGCCAGGGCAAAATGAGGTAGAAAATGCTGTTTCTAGGCAAGTATCACTAGGAATGCACCCAGATCTTATTTTCTCATCCTGAACCCAAAGTTTTATGGCTAATAAGATGGACACTGACTTATAAAACAAGATTTCTCAAGTCTGTTCTTGCTCCATCACGTACCTTGTGATCTAGGAAAAATCTTTGCTCCCTCTACCTCAGAAGATTTCTTATCTACTTCAAGCTCCTTTGGAGAAGCCAAGGACAGGGAAGAAATGATACAGTTCATATTTATTCATATTACCCAGGTGTACAGGACTGTTCCCACGATGTAGCTAACATGAGTAAGATGTGTCAGTATTTCTCCCCCATTATATCTGCAAAGCCCAACATCATCAAGAAAGCAACACTCATCTTCTGCTTTAAGTGATAAACTTCACTCCTCTCAGCATGTGCTATTCCCTGTGCATCACAGAGCTCTCACATGAACTTGTCCAAAGAGGAAGAAGCCTTTCAGTGAAGGCAAGCAGAGCCCAGAGCAGACAGCTGGCCAAGGAGACAGACACATACTACAGAATATTTTAAGTAAAGGAATTAACTCCTCAGTGCTGACTGCAGCATTTCCAGGGCAGCAGGAGGCTGGTTTGCAAGGCCAGGCTCCCACCTCTCCTGCCATGCTCCAGTGATGTGTCAGCAGGCTGATTTTTAGTCAACGCAGCTGAAATGTTTCTTCTTTGCTGTCCCTAGTCATGATGCTCTGGAGCAGAGTCACAGTCAGCTGCTCTGGATGAGGCAACAGCCAGCTCATCCTACAGCTGGAGAAAGGAGCAGTCACAGCTTCAGCTGTGCCATTCCCAACAGGCTTCAGGTTGGAGAGCCTGGAGAGCATTTAAACTGAATTGATTCAGAAATATTAATGAAAAAGCTGGCCACTACAACTAGTGATTTAACAAAACTAAAACAACCCCTACAGTCATCCTGATTGGTGTTAGGAACTAACCAATGGCAGATTTCCAAAGTGTTACCAAAATGGGAAAAGGCAGAGGACCAAGACCACAAATTAATAATAGACACACTCTATGTGGTTCAGGATAATGTGTCCTTAGCACTCAGCTGTATACGAGCACAGTTATGGATGCAATCAATAACTGCTTTGATTGTGAGGGAAGGGACTAAAGGTGCTATTCTGACTGAAATTCAACAAGCTGTTTGGGACAATGCCACAGAGTCTGAAAGAAAGTTCCAACCATTTAAATGGACTTCCCAATCAGAAAGTTCCAATCCAGCTCCTGGGACAACGGCAAGGGACACAAATGGCAAATGGGTAGAGGACCACAGGGAGCTCTGCTAATCAACCACAGACAGCCACAGCTGTTCAGTCTGGAGGTTTCTCCTCCAGTGCCTTCCTTTTCTGCTCACATTTGTGGCTTCCCTCACAACTCCCACACAGGCAGACTTAGCTAAAAACGCCACCATGGGACCTCCTCACCCCATAGCCCCATTGGAGCAGCAACTTAAATTGATTCCTTCTAGAGAGGTTTTTTTCCCCCCCACAGTGTTCATTCAACACTTAAACACACCTCCCCAGCTTCAGACACACGGGAGCTTGGCTGCAAGGCTGATTCCTGACCATAGCATTGACACTGGGCATTGGCACACAGTCCTTGATGGCAGGAATTAATTCCTGGAAGTCACATTCTTGGAAGCAGATGTTTAAACACAAGGTTTGGCATTTCCCCTACCCTACCATTCAAAGTTCCCTTCCGTATGTTGAACATGGTCAAAACTCCCAATTGGAGATTTCAATTTTACTGGAAACCTCCAGGTAAGTTTTCATCCCAAATTACAGAAGTTTATTGTTTCAACAATTAAATTACCATCTCAGGAAAATATCTGCTGGAGTCAAAAAATCACTCTATTTCAATAAAGCTGAGAAGGTTTGTTCAAACAATCATGTTTTGAAGCTTGATAATTCTGTAGCTTAACATATTCCCAGTGAAAGCATTATAGTGAAAGGAAATCCTTCATCTTTGTTTGCTTACATGGCAGAGCTACACCAATGCCAGCTTTTTACCATCAAAGTTTTGGATTTGTTAAAATAAAGTGGTTTTGCGTGGAAGCTTTCTGTCAGAAGTGTGCTCTCCAGAGCCACTTCCTGAGCTGTCAGCACAGGGCTCTGTGGGCCAGTGGGCACTGGGAAGAGGAGCCAGGAGGTTGCAGACAGGACTCCCAGAGATCAGCACCTCCCCCCTGCTGCAAGACCATTGTTTGCCCAATAAATGTTCAGCAGCACAAGCTCTACATTCCTTATGATGACCCCAGCTTCTCTTATTACTTCAGCTCCATTTTTGCATGGATTCCCCACCTCAATGATTTTTGATCAATAAACCAAGAAGAAAAACCCTCCAAGCTGTAAACACATCATTTATAAAGCTTCTCATTTCAGTTTCTGCTAGCCATGCCTCAAGAGTGCTGCTTATCCAAGCAACATCTCCATTGAATACCCCAATCTGCTGCCCTGCAGGTTTGAGGCAGGTAAGAAGAATACTCTAGGTATCATAAATAAATAAAAAATAAATCATATTTCTATCCAGGCTTTTGAGAGAGATCATAACATTTTATAAATGGCTGCCTTTTTGTAACGTAGGAGTGATACCTTAAGTTTTAGCTTTTACACTTTTCAGATTCTGTGCTGGTTTAGTGTGCAGTTCTGGGCTTCATAGGAAGGGTTAGGAAGCTCTCTGCACAGAGTAGGGAGACAAAACAATTCCTTTCCAGCTTGGGACCAAGGACACATTTTAGGCCCAAGAGTGTAAACAACAGTGAAGAAAGAGAGGGAACAAGGAGGATGGAGCTTCATAACCTGAAGCTGTAATTGGACAATTCACTCCAATTTGCTGATGGACCAAAACCTATAAAAGTGTGAGGCCTCGTGACCGGGGGCCATTTTGTGCCCATTTGTGGGTTTGACTTGGGTGTAGCCCTGGTGGGGTTCCTGCAGTGCCCAAGCTGGATCCTTTCAATAAATACCTTTTATCCTTTCCTTCTACCCAGTCTCTGCTTCCAGGTCAGCCTTCCCAGGCATCAGGACTATAACCTTAAAATACTTACATTCAAAGAAGTGATGGCAGATACTGCTCTTCTACTCTTGTATTGATCATTAAATGCTTCAAAGGGATAAATCTCAGACATATGCAAAGGAATTAATTGCACTCAACTTTCCAATGAGTGGAATTTCTGTTCAAAAGTGCCTTGATATTCCAGTTGCAGATTCAGAAAATAAGCCAGAAAAAAATGTCAAAGCAAAAAACTAAAGGGATGGCCAAGAGAAGAAAGAAACTGATTTAGGAGCAGTAATATTAAGATTGGGACCATTCAAATAGTGGAAGAAAAATGAGGAATATTGGGCCACAGACTGCAGCCTTTCTTCCTCTGTTGTGTGCGTGGTGCAAGGACAATGCATTTCAGCCACAGTTTGAAAAATGAGGTATCTTCTACTTGGGTGTAAAGTGAGAGGAAGCTGTAGGGAGCAGGGATAATGTATGGATGACCATGGACCAATCTCCCAATTATCTTCTGGCAGGGAGATTTTAGTTTGCCATCACTGCAGAGATAGCACAAGCTCTAATTCTGTTGCTCCAGAGGGCTACTGCCTGCACTCACAATACTCCAAACTGACTCTCAGCACAGACTGGGCTCTCAGCTAGTAAAAAAAAGGAATAACATTTCAATCTATCAAGCTTGCAACCTGCCCAAGCTGTGAGTTGAACACTGCTTTCAAAACCTTGAAGCTGATAACCCTCCCCACCATCTGGCAGCAGGTCAAAGGATTCATTTCCCCATGAAATGGGGGAGAGCTGCAGGGTGAAGCACTAAGACACTGATGGCAGCAGCTGAGTGCAGCCCAAGCATTTGGAATTGCCTGGGTTGGAATAAAAGTACCGATTAGATAGCATTTCAGCTTAAATGGGTAAAACTCAACGTGGCAATGGTTCACACTTAACTTCCTATTGAGCCCTTAACAGCCAGCCTTACCAGAGCTGGAGAAGCCAGGCAGCGTGAGGCCATAAATCTTCAGAGGGATCCTAGAACTTCACAATGCATAGGACGTATTAGAATTGGTGATTTAGTTCATTTCTTGCTCAAAATCTATCCATTCTGGGACAAGTTTCCCACCAGCCTGTATGATCATGACCACAGGCAAATACAACACCAGCAAACAGTCACAAACTTGGAAAAGACTTTGCAGTACAGGTTTCTTGTTTACAGATAACCCAGATGGGAATTACCCACTTCATCTTTAAGAGATTATTTACAAATATTGCCCATCATCTATTTAATTTTACCATATATAGTTCCCCAAATAGGCAATGAACAATAGGAATGAGAAGAAATAGGGGTTTACATTGGGGCTTCACCCTGCCTGTTACCCAGGGACCAAAAACCTGGTAGACACAAGACAGAAAATACAAGATAGGTGGGTCTGTGAGTGGAAGACAGAAGAAAGAGAAGGGTTCCTCTAACCCATAACTGCTCCAGCTGCTCTCTGTGCCACCCTCCATAAACAAGCCAGCCTTTGTCTCTGCCTGGACTTGTGTGCTTTGCTCAAAAAGGGAAGTATTACTCTGTCTAGTTCTCCTTATAAAAGCACTTTCAGTGGTTTCTGCAGAAATATTAACTTCTCCATATAAGAAAACAAGACTTTCACCATTTGCCTATGAGAACAAAGGAGTGAGTTAAAATCTTTTTTTAAAAACCACTAGAATTGGGATAACTGACAAAACACTGTAAACGCCTATTTATACTCCACGTTTGTTTTTCAAAGAAATTTGTTCCATTTTCATAAAGGCCACAAACTGAAGAATTTTTTTCATGACAAAGAAATAAACTGCATTTTTCTTCTGCTTAATAATACGAAGTTTTCAAGCTCTGCTTGAAATGTGCAGAAAAAACCAACTCCTTTACCTTGGTGAGGGAAAACTGCAAGAAAAAAATCCCAGTATTTGTAAAGCTCTTTCTCAAGACCATCATGGGCAATGCTTCTGGTGAATCAGTATCTCCATGGTCAATCATTGACCATCCATTTGCTCATTTCCCACACACAAGGACATGCTGTCTTCAGGCTTCTGTACCATGAATGATTTCAGCTTCTCCACGTGAAAACATGGAGAGCAGCTCCTGAATACCTGTATTTATAGAGCTTTTTTTGCTCTTTTGCACATCAGCACCAAGAATAGTTGTCTTACCTGTAGAGCTCGTGGAACTATACTGAAAAAAAAATCCCATAAAGACTACCTAAAACTCAGTGAAAGGCATTACCTGCCAAAAACTTTGAGGCTGCTCTCTTTGCTCAGTCACAGAGGTGTAGCTGAGCATTTGCTGATATCAAATGTAAGTTTATGCACAGGAAGGCACTGAAAAAAAAGCACACACACACAAAACATTCTTTAAATCACTTTCATAACTGGTCTTCACAGGGGTTTTTAGCCAGTCTCACACTTCAGAGATACTCAAAGCATACAGAGCAAAAGGAGTCCAAGGGTTTATTCCAGTCCAGCAGAAAATACAGGCAGCACTAAAAGCAGCAAGAGATTGAATATTCCCCCCTTAAAACAACCTCCTGGGCATTAAGGAGATTTAAATAGTCAGCTCAGCTCTCTGCAATACTTTTGAGTTTTTAAAGAGAGTGGTGCATAATCAGAACGAAGCAAAAGAGTCACCATCTAAAAAACCCCTTTCACACTTAGACACAGCAGATTCTACAATACAAGTTGTTCTTCAGGGAAAAAAAAAAAAAATAGCTCACCATAAGAAGTTTTTGCACTTTTGAGACTGGAGCAAGCTTCATGGAGTTAGATCAGGCAATAAAAAAGCTAAGGAAAAGGGACACCATAGACTATTCCAGGAATACCATTCCCAAACCGGGACCCGCAAATAACTTTACACCAACAAGGACTTACAGAAGACTCCCTTGTAAAGTATCAGCTGCGGAGTTTCTCCTCCATTTAGAGGTTGTGAACGGCAACCACGTGGTGCCTGCCGCGGAATCCACCTGGAGTCCAGTAATGAGCTTGCTAATGAGCTAATGAGCTAATGAGCATCAGCTTTCTGCTGCGGCTGGGCACAAACGCGGCTTCCACGCTGAGGAGAGCTGATCCTAATTTATTTCTCCCTTATTTTTCAAACAACTGAAAAGGCCCAGTAAATGCCAAGCTTAATTTGGTTCAAATTTTGTTCTGTGCACGCTAGAATTTGGGATTTCAGAGGCAAAGATTCAGTGCCTCTTGCACTGCTCTCCCTTTGGCTCTGCTGTCTAAGCCCCCTATCGTGCACAGGGGCTTGCCCACCTAAGCCATGCCATGGGGGCTTGAGAAAGATCAACATTTTCCTTCCAAACTCTGCTTTGACCAGATATTTCCAGCAGTTTTCCTTTACCCTGAATATATTAGAGGCAACACGAAGGGGCTCTCTGTTTCAGATCCCACTTCTCACTCAATTTATTTTTCATTCTATCTATCCGTTTATTTCTAATCACACCCTTTAGAACCATCAGTGTTCCTCTGATGTTCCTTATTAGTATTACAACCCATTTGACTTTAATTATCACTCATTTACAGGAAGGGCGTGGCCAAATTAAGTGTAATTTGTGAACTGACAACTCTCATTTGCAAAAGAAAACAGCTGTACAGCCACATTTTTCACCATCCCCCGCTAAGAAAAGCTGGGAAAGAGAAATACAGCAAGGAAAATGTATGATAAAGAGCTTTGTTAGTTCTCCTGGACAACATTATCACCCTTTAAGCAGCATGTCCAGCTCCCAGAGGGATGAACAGCGAAACTCTCCCTGTTTCAGTGGCACCAAGGTTGATTGTGTGGCTGCAAGGGAACCACAGACGCTATTTCCAGGTTACTGGTCCAGGAGCATCGCACATAATCTGCAACACAGATGTGTCCAGATGTGGGGGTGGCAGCCTCCTGGTCCTGTGTGAGGCAGGCACATTTTAGAGGAAGGCAGCTCCCAGGCAGGGCAGGGCAGGGCATGGCAGCAAACCCTCTGAGCTTGGGAATTCCAAGGACCACCCTCACCTCCATCAGCAGCTTTGTCATGAACTTTTTACAGGTAGAGCACAAGTAGCTGTAAATTTTCCAGGGTCAATAGATCCTGGGAGACACAGAGAGGGATTTTTCTTGTTAATCTGCAGATAAAACTAAGGCTGTACCAAAATGTACTCTAGGAAGGGCCAAAGGAAGGCTGCACAAGGGGCCCATCCCACGGCTGCACAGACAAAAGGGCTTTGAGAGGAAAATGCATCTGCAGAGCTGCAGGAATGATTGCTTCCAGAAGAACGTATGAAATCCTCACCAGAGGGAGGACTGAGGCCGCTGACTCATCTGGTGCAAGGCAAAATTACTACTTCACAGTCATAAACCATTTAGGTTGGAAAAGACCTTGAAGATCATCAAGTCCTACCACTAGCCCAGCAGCAGTTCACATCAGTGAAATTATGCTGATTTGCAGAAGCAGATACTCTGTGTCTAATGAAGTTGCACAGACAAGTTTTCTCCGCCAGCATTTTTCCTCAGTCTCCAAGAACTTGTGTGTTCCCTCAGATTGGTTGGTGGGTTTATTATTTTAGTAACATTCCTCACCACCCCATGGAGGAGAGTTGAAAATTATCTTGGAAATATGCATTTACTCTCAGTTAGAATCAAAACATCAGAGGCCCTGCATCAGACAGAGAGACACTCTGGAACCAAATTTGTCACATTTCTCACAGACAGTCCTTGCCAGTAATGCTATCAAAAAATGTTACCATTTCTTGCTATTTTAATGGTTCTTTCTACATCTGGTTATTTTCCTGAACACCCTAACTTCTGCATAACATGGTAAAAGACTGGTTCTGTTGTTAAATTCTTGTTTCTTTCTTTAAGATACATAATAAAGCTAGAATCTAATCTAACATCTTTGAAGACATTACCCAGCAGGGAGGAAGAACAGGATTTTCTAAGCCAGAATCAGGCTCAGGCTGATATGGATGGGAGGAGATTCGTGGAAGCCGTCTGGTGCAACCTGCCTCCCCTTCAAAGGAAGGACAGCTTTGCTCTGGTCCTTAAAGGCCTTTTCTAGGCAGAGTTTAACATCTCTAAAGCCAGAGACACCTCAGAGTAAATCCAGGGAGGCAGGAGAATAAGTCCATTGATGGGAGGGTATAGCAAAATGGATGGAATTGTGTCTAAAAAGCATTATTTTTTTCTATCAATCCTACCCAGAATAACGATCATGAAATTGTTTTCTGAGAGTTGATAAATTCCTGGAGTTCCTGTGACACATCACCTCTGGATCTCCGTACCATTATAATCCAGGATTCTCCAAAGACCTCTCTTGTGCCATGAACACCTTTATTTTTACCATTAATCTCAATTTATTTGGCATTTTTCTTAACAGCTCAGCTTCTAAAGACACAGAGTGCTAGAACAATGTCGACTTTCATGGTGAAAAACTCTTGCTAGACTGTGGAGGAAAACAGAACAGAGAACCTTACAGATTCCAAGGCCACAAGTCAAAAGCACCCTCAATTAATTTTATTAGTTCAACATGCAGTGAAAGCTGGTTTGCTACTGAGCCACGTCGGATATGGGGATTCTCAATCATTTCCCCATTAGTGGAGCTTTCATAACATCTCTCCTGGGCACATTCAGACTTACTCACACCTGAGCTCACACTTCAATCTTTCCTTTCAGTCACAAGATCTCTCTCTCTCTGCTACTCAGCAATTTATTGCTGACTCTTACAGTGACAAAATTATCCTTGACATTTCTGCCCTTCTGGTGCAATTGGTTGGCTTTAGTCAGTGGGTTCAGAAGTTGAGGGGAGAGGAGGATGATCACTTAAGGAAACAAAGTGTAGGCGACACTAAAAAGATCTCACAATCTGTAATCCAAACCTCATCTTTTCTAGGGACATGACTCCCTCTTTAAATGACTGCTTGCAAGTCGCAAGACTCAAAACAAGGCTGAAGCTGAGAGCAGAGCAGAGTTTATCACAAGGAGGCTCAAATGGGAAATGTGTCATGTTTTAGCATTATTGTATGGGTGCATAGACAGATAATATAATGTTTTATCTTAGGAAGTGGGAGGCATGGGAAACATCTGCTGAGAGCATGACCACTTCTTTAATATATTAAATACAGGCATGCTATAAAGGCAGATCACCCTGTGTATTATTGAATTAAAAAATAAATATTGCAAGGATTTATATCCTGGTTTCCTGTTGCTCAAGAGACATCTGTGATGAGGTTTCCAAGGAAGTAGTGTTTCACAAGCAGCTATCTAATTCTAGCTGCTATGTCATGTTCTAGAACAAGACTTTCTTCAGAGCATTGGACTCACCACCCATTTATTTCAACAAAATTTCCTACAAATCTTTCTCTTTTTTTTCCTCTCTGCTACCAATTCTGCCCTTCATATGTGAGTGATGTTCCTCTACAAAGAATGAGAAACCCTGTCTTTTCTATGATTGCTTCACTCTTTTTCTAATAAACACCTACTGCTATTAATCACTAGCTACCTAATTAAGCACTCTGCTTAATGTCCTGTGGTTGGAAAGCAAAATGTTATTGCCTGGGATTTTTTCCCTTCCACTGTGAAAAGTGTTTAGCTTCTGTCCTATATTGACCCTTCCTCTTGCAATTATTTTTGCCATATAAAAGGCAAATTCCCAAATCCTTGTTCTCAGAAACTTCGAAGGGTCCCAAAGCCATGAGCAGAACATCTTGCTGCAGGAAATGTGGTAGATCTCCCCCATTTTCAGACATATTGACTGCTTTCATACTTCTATCCATTCTTCCAGCATTTAATCCAATCAAGAATCACTCCCTGGAGTTTTAAGATTTCCAGTGTACTCATCTCATCCTGCCTTTCTGATCTTACGTTATCTTTGTCCACCAAGACCAAGAGACTCACTGTATTGCCTTCACCTGTAATTCTGCTCTGCCTACTTCACCCCAGTGGAGGATTGTTATTTCATTTGTGTGGGTCCATCTCTTCAGGATCCTTCCTCCTGTTGCTGAATAACTTCCTCTACAACAAACTTTTTTTTTTAAATCAGGCTATGTAAGAACTGATGGTAAACCATTTTACAACATGCTCTTAGAATGACCCACAGGGGGAAAATTGTATGACAGTATTTCTGAGTGCAAGTTGCTTGTCAGCAAGGACTCCACTTAAAAATCATGTTAATGGAACCACTCAACTTCATAAAGCCAGTTTTGGAGGCATTAAGTAGACCTTTGGTGGTCAAGACCAGCTGAATGTATTCCAGCTCCAGAACACTGAGTAGGCTGTGTAAATGGCCTCTGAACTGCTAAATTACATGGCATTGTTTTTACTGAATGATTAAAACACTCCAACACCCACAAAGAACTTCCAAAACAGCTGAGCAAATGCTTTCAGAGGGTGTCACACTTTTTCCTTTCCATTTTTCAGACATGCTCTGTTCCAGTTTTATAATTGTTGTAAATAAAAGTGGTTGGACAGATGTTTGGAGAAAGCAAAGAAAAGGGGTCACAAAGCCAATTAAAGCAAAATCTGCCTGTTCAGAACCGAAGTATGGCTCCCAGTTTCTCTTAAAAGATAAATATAGATTCATGTGTCTTTATTTCAGCGAGGACAACCCATGCTCGTTTTACAATGTCTTCTGAACAGAATGAAGAGCAAAGAGGCATCACCCAGAGAAGGAAGAGCACAGAGGAAAGAATAACAGTAGAGTAGAAAGGCCTGAAAACCTTCTAAAAACAAAGCACATCATTAAAGGAGAAAAAAAGTTCATTAAACATAATATCTGAGACAGCAATGGGTTTTTTTTACATCTTACCCTAGCGCCACAAGGCCTAAAATGATGATCAAGAATTTTAAAGGATGTTTTGTAAAACAAATTACAAGACACTCCTTGCCTTGAAGTATTTACTGCTTCAATATGGAAGGCAAGAGGCAGAGGAAAAGAAAATCCAGGCCCCGAGGAGTTATAGGAGAGAGAATGGGAACGGCTCAACTTATTCCCCTGACACCAGTTAAATGTTCAGTGCAACAACTCCCTAGTCTGTTATTTTCCTTCAGGAGGAATAGATCTCTGCTACTTAAGAAGTGTTTTTAATTTAAAACTATTTTTACTCCAAAGTCTGAAGTGCTGTTTTGTTAACCCGTCAGGCCGGTCTCTCACCAGTCACATCTTCATATCAATGAGGAAAATAAGAAAGGCAGCAGGAAGGAATTGATGAGAGGCTATTACTGGACACAGGAGTGGCCCTAGAAAGCTGCACTCCTGTGGTCACAGTGATGCCTTAAGTTTTAGCTTTTATATTTTTCAGATTCTGTGCTGGTTTAGTGTGCAGTTCTGGGCTTCATAGGAAGGGTTGGTGAGCTCTCTGCACAGAGTAGGGAGACAAAACAATTCCTTTCCAGCTTGGGACCCAAGACAAATTTTAGGCCCAAGAGTGCAAACAACAGTGAAGAAAGTGAGGGAACAAGGAGGATGGAGCTTCATAACCTGAAGCTGTAATTGGACAATTAACTCCAATTTGCTGATGGACCAAAACCTATAAAAGTGTGAGGCCTCGTGACCGGGGGCCATTTTGTGCCCATTTGTGGGTTTGACTTGGGTGTAGCCCTGGTGGGGTTCCTGCAGTGCCCAGGCTGGATCCTTTCAATAAATACCTTTTATCCTTTTATTCTACCTAGTCTCTGCTTCCAGGTCAGCCTTCCCAGGCATCAGTTCTGGCACCCAAGATGGGACATTGAGGTGTTGGGAAAACTCCTGGACCAGAGAAACACCCAGCTCCTGCCTTCCCACAAAAGAACCAAAGTTTTACCAAAATCAGTAGGTCCACAGATAGGATTGCCAGCTGGGCTATCCTGAGATGGGAATCAGTGTCACGGTGACATGACCTTGGTTGTGCCACAAAACAGTCACAGCTCTCAGCTGTCTCTCATCACCATCTAGAAGCAGCCATCAGGGCAGGGTATTCCATACAGGTGTGTTCCCAGAAGCACTCAAAATATGGCTACAGAGGAGACAGAGAGGGCATTTTGGAAAAAAACCATCTGGTCTTCATCAGCTCCAACTGGTGCCCATCAGGACAGAGCTGAAAGTGAACTGGCACCAGGTGATTCTCTTGACACTGAATAGCAGACTTTGAAGGAATAGAAGTGAAGGGAATTTTGGTATCTACATGGCAAGCATGAAAATAACCCCTCTTTGTACCTATATGCAGCAACAATGCCCCGCTCTTAACAACTGGGACCAACACTGAGTTGTGTCAACATATGACTCAGAAGAGGAGGAGGAGGAGGAGATGGAAAAACAGGCCAAAGAAAGGCAAGGCTGCTGGAAGAAAAGCAAACAAAAAGTAGCAGTGAAAGCAGCTGTGTTCTGAAGGGAGCGTGTGCGACTCGGAAATCGGTTAAATTACGGGGAAATTCACCTTTCATACTTCCTAATGCTCCCAACGAGCCTGCCTCACATTCTCAGAGGGGGCAGGGGAGTGGAAAACATACTTGGGGATAATTAAGCCAGCACGGGATGATTAACAAGGTAAAGCTGCTCTTCCATCCAAACCACCATTCCTACCACCCCAGCTCAGAGCACATTCCATCCTTATTTTTCAAATCAGCCTACTCCTGAACTGCCAGCTGCTTCCCTAAGCAAGGAACACAGCAGGCTGTGCATGCAAGTGGGACAGAAGTCCAGCCAGGCAGGAAGTCCACCAAGAGCTGATCAACCCCATACAGGTATGGGATTCCAAGAGAAGCAGGCCCATCCTACATGTTACAACTCCTATTTAATAGGGCAGGGCAAAAAGTGCCAGAGATCTCATATTTCCACTGTTTGAAAGTTCCTGAAAAAATAGAGACAGTTGGGGTTTTTTTAGAGGCCTCCCTGAGACTGTAACATAGAAGCAGCATTTAACAGAGTTGGGGACAAACCTGTGCAGAAAGTTAGCCCTTACTCATTGGAATTCCTTACGTGTCACTGAGGCTCAGTACAGACCTGTGTTTGAGGTAATAAACCAGCAATCTGAGTTTCCAATCAGAGCAGACTCACATCCAAGGCATTTCAAAAGCCCTGCAATTTCAGCATTTATTTTCATTCCAACTCAAATGGGAATATTTTTTTTCAAGATTCTGATCAAAACATAAGCAATCTGATTTTCATGACAGGTTTTAAATGAAAATTTTCTTTAAAATTTTTAAATTCACATAAATTAAAAAAAATCATACTTTCTGCCTTTTTAGGGATATTTGGTATTATCAAAATGCTGGATCTGATTGTCTGGGAATTTTGTGAACATTTTGCTTTCATTTCCAAAGTTCTGACTTTGAGGATGTAGAACCTTCCAAGAGTAAAATATTTCATAATGGCATTTGAGTCCCACAGATTCTCACCCAGGAGCGCACTCAACACCTTAGGCCATGAAAGAATTAGAAGTAATAGCTATTAAGTTGAGCAAAAAGAAATAATACCTATTCCTAAGAGACACACAGGGCATTGCCCAGCACTTTTGACGTCACGGGGGCATAGGGTAGAATGCACTAAGGAAGTAGAAAAAGTCAATTTAAGGGGATCTTCCTGCTTCTCCCAGGAGGCACCACTCTACATCAACTGTATCTCATCATTAAAAACCCCATTCCATTTGCCACAAGTGTAGGAGTGAAAGGCCACAGCCCTGGCTTACTTTCAAATGGGATTTTGCCTGCTTATAATTTCACTTGTGGTTTCAACTTGAAAAATTTTCTGCTCCCCTCTTGTTCCTGTAAATGCTGCTCTGCAGGGATATGCTGCTTCATTCCTCCTGATCCTACTTTCTCCTGAGTGATTATTTCCCTTGAATAAGTGTTTCCACTAAATAATTATTCTAGCGAATAATCATCCTTGTGAATAAATAAAAGCACTTCAGGACCTTACCGGGTGGAGCTGTGGAGCACTTCTCCCATCCCAACTTTGGAAGAGCTGGAATAGCTGTACCCTTGGCCTCTCTGCTGACCCCTTCATTTCAAGCCTCTTTCAGAGTTGCTTATGGTAAGAACAAAGCTCTGTAAGAGACATGCTATGAATAGCGAGGTCCTCGGTGCAAGCCTTTCTGAGCATTTCTACCCACTCTGTTTCAAGGAGAGTGGCTCCTCTGGAATCAATTAAATGACTCCCAACTGCACCAGCTAAAGATCTGGTCAGGTTATTCTCGTTCCTGCCTCTTGCCCCAGCTCTGCAGCAGGGGAGTTCATGCCTCCACAAACACACTTGATCATTCTCTCCATGAAATCTGTCTCTGACTGGTTTGCCCTGCTTTGTCTACACAACATGCTAGCTGCTGTAACATCAAGGTATGTGCATTACCAGGAAAGTCTTGGGTGTGAAAGGAAATTTTAATTTCCTCCTTAGCTGAGCACTTTACAATATGTGTTTTAATAAAACAGAGAGGGTCAAATTATTGCTTGTAAATGCCAGTGCGCAAGAGAATTAATTGGGGCAGCAGCAGTCTGGCTGTGGAGCCTCTCTTGAGGGGTTCACATGCTCAGGACAGCCAAAGCATGGATTCCCTGCATAAATGTCTCCTAAAATTGCTAGCTGATGCATTTAATCTTGATGCAAAAATCACTGCTTTTGAAATCAGTCTCAGGATACATTAAGGGCCAAGTTTATCTCTGTTCCTACAGTATCATCCATCAGCCCTGAAGGAAATGGTGATCCTGATATGAGGGAGGTGTGTCTGCCAATGTGTCTGTAACCTGGAGGAGATTACAAAATATTTTTTTATAGCTTCCAGTGAGAATAAATCTTGAGAGGTATTAGGCAAGATGGCATAATAGTCCTGCTAATCTTCTCCTCCAGAGATTGGGTTTAGGCCAGTACATAGTGGTTTAGTCAAAATAACCCCCAAAAATGTAGAGGACAATCATCTGCTATGAGCTTAGATCCAATAAATATCCTGGATGTTTAATTGTGCATCGTTTTACATGTTGTAATCCCTCCACCAACACCTCAGTGCAGCTCAAAATGCTTTCAGTCATCTTAAGCTTTCACAAATCCTTCAGCTGACTGTAGGAGCGACACACTTTTTCTGTCTCAGACATCTGTAGAAATTCTGGCACATCTACCATAATTAAAAGTCAGGGTACAAAATTAGGTGGAAGTACAGGATGGTGTGGTAGGCAGGATGAGTGGGGCTCCGGAGAAGGGAACAGGAGTGAGCAGGATCTCATTCCTGAAAGTGGCTGGGGTGGGTCAGAGGATGGAGGATGGAGGCTGCTCCCCTGGAGGCAGTCTGGGTGCTTGAGAAGAGGCTGAGCGTGCCCAACAGGAGAAGCATCACCTTCTGGGCCTATGAAATGAAGGGAAAACCCCCTCCTGATTCCTGCAAGTAGAAAACAATTGCTCTCCCTACCTGCCTGCAGGCAGGGGGTTTTGGTGTCAATCTGCTGTTCCAGGCTCGGCCAAGGGCACAGCCTGTGTGAAGCTCTTCCAGTGTGATTCAGCCCAGTTTGTTTTGAAAAGCCCCACAAATACACAAACACATGTACAGGAGGCACGTAAACTGCAGCTTGTGTTTGGAGCACAGTTGCTGGGTTTATACACTTCAGCCAGAAAGAAAGGAATTCTTGTTGAAACTTGTTCTGTCTGTTGCTCTGTATGTAAATTTCACATATTTCATGGGATGTTACATCCACAGAGAGTAATCAGAATGCATGGAAAAAAAAGGAAACATTTGCACATAGTCTAGTTTCCATTTCTGCTTTGCTGCTGCACATTATTAGCACATTGAACATAACTACTAGCACTCACTTACAAAGACTATGAATAAACCACTCCTTTGATCTCTTTCAAAAATCAAGAGAAAGAAGAGATAGGGTAGGATAAGGATTGCATTAAATCTGATAGTGTTCAGAATTTCTTCAGTCTTGAATGCTCTTTTTCCAGGGACCAACATTAAGTTAAAAATTCCAATTATTCCCATTAAAACATGGTTTTCTGGTACAGCTGTCAAGAATAAATAGAACATAACTAGGACATTTGTGTCTGGCCAAAAATCACCAAAATTTACAAGAATTCTCAAGGAGAACTCTCAGGGAGAGTGTCAGAATCCCAAATGACCTAGACATCACCTCTGAATCAATAACTTGACATGTGACAGAGACAAATGAAGAATGCTCAGCAATAAAAAAAGGGAGCTTATGTGGTTCAGCAGCAGAACTCAGGCAAAGAATTAAGGGATAAGGAAAACTTCAGACGATAAAAATCAATGAGACGCTGTTGCCAAAAATTAGAATTCTCACTTTGGACTGTAGGAAGGGAGAAAAGCAGTAGAATAGTGTAGGCAAGACTCAGAGGCTGATTCCCATCCCCTGCCTGATCAGCTGTGATGCCACTCCTGTTATTCTGAAGCCTTTCAACAAGTTGTCTAGGGACAAATTGCAGAGACTCTAGAAGGGAGCAGTAGGAAAGGAAGAAAAGATGATCAGATATGAAAGTGAGTATTATCTGGGGAAAGAAGGAAGGAAAGAAGGAAAGAAAGGGAAGAAAATGAATGAGAATGAGAATGAGAATGAGAATGAGAATGAGAATGAGAATGAGAATGAGAATGAGAATGAGAATGAGAGAAAGAAAGAGAAAGAAGAAGGGAGGGCAGAAAGGGAAGTGAAGAAGGAAAGGAAGGGAAGGGAAGGGAAGGGAAGGGAAGGGAAGGAAAGGAAAGGAAAGGAAAGGAAAGGAAAGGAAAGGAAAGGAAAGGA
>VXBQ01015078.1:56181-68971 GCA_013400175.1 Phainopepla nitens | reverse complement strand
AAGGAAATCAAGATCTATCACTCTGAGGCTGCTGGGGAACATCCACAAGGAGGATAATTTAGCCCAGTTTTTATCTTCAGTGGTTTAAGAAAAGCTTTCTGCAGTACCAAAGTGCAGCCCTGATTACAGAAGCAATCTCCTTCACAGGAAGTGCTCAAGTCAAGGTTAAGCCAACATCTTCTGGACCACTTTACACCTCTGTTGTGTTCAAACCCCAGACTGGAGCATGTGATTTTTTGGATCCTCTAATCTTACTTTCCAAAGAGTACAAGCACCTACAGTAACCAGGTCTACATGCAATTCCTCTCTGCAGTCAAGATTAATAGCTGAAGTCTTGAACTTCCAAGAACTGAAGGAGTTCTGCACCAGACTTGAAAGTAGTCCAAATCTCAAATTTTGAATCCCAACATGTTCACCGTGAACGTGAAGGTCAAAAAGCAGTGAAATTCGTGGGTTCAAATCTTCTCTGTTGAAAAGGACTCACGTCCATCCATTCACCAGTAAAGCTGAACATATATAAAACTGGAGACAGAAATAATAGCTCTTGAATAATAGTATGTTGTTTTCTGAAATGCAGAGGGGATATTTTGAAGACTCAATTTGTCTTCCATATTTGTTCCCAAGGGTGAGTTTTTATAAATCTAAATACACTTGAGACACTGAATGTTCTTTCTACCTTGAAAACAAACCAGTGTGTGTTTGCATACATGCAGACCCATTAGCAGACTAAATGGTTGACATCAGGATCTGCAGAGCAGAGATCTCCATCTTTTCTTTCATTTGTTGTACATTATGTCATTTCCACTTACAACATCCAAAATAGCTGTGTTTGTAGCACTTTGCAGGAAACAATCCTTGCATTGACATCTTTCCTCCCTGAGTCCCCTCAATTTTGTTTTCCAAGTGAGTATCAGGATACCTAGAAACTGAAATGGATATCAAACTGTTGTTTCTTTTTTTTTTTCATTTATTGCTAAAATTTGCCATGACATTGAAGTTGAAACATTTCTCTTTTTTCTTTACATAAGTGATACGTTTAGTTTGTTCAACAGTAAGAATTTTTTCCCTACAAAGATGAATCTGGAAACTGATTTTCTCCCTGTTAACTTTCAGTTTTTCAAAGGGGAGAGCTGCCAAATTCTGCTGACTTGAAAAGGACTTGAAAATGAATTTGGAAAGAATTTCAGAACTTGAAAAGAGCATAGTTAGTATCATGTTATTCCTGTAGCACCTGACCCTAGAGGAATGTGACCTGTGATTCTCTGAGATGCACTAATTTCAGGAAGGACCTCAGGCTTTCAGAAGCATCTGGCCACAAGTGAATTCCTGTGGAACACAGGGGGACCAGTTCTTGCAATCCAAGTATTTCAGTTCTTTAAAAATAAAGGAAACATATTTCTTAATACTGAAAGTTGGATAAAGGAAATCTGCACAATAATGGAGGTGTGGTCAAGGGAGGATTCCTGGGAGAACGGGGCAGGGATGGCTGAAAATACAAAACACACAAGGAGTCAAGGTAATTCACTGTAGTGGTAGGAGACATGATTAAGACAGAGATGTGCAAGCCAAGGTTTGCCCATAAAAGCTTTTGGTCTTTTAAACAAAATGAAAACAAGCTGTCACACCAGCATAAAAGATGGTTATTACTGTAGACGTATTAGACCCACTATAAATTCACTTTTTGTCTGTCTTGGCCCTCTGCCATAAACGTGTTGCAAACCCTTACAATGATGCCTCCTAGCCTTCCTTACACACAGCATCCTAAATTTCTTCCTTAGAAAGTGTGCCTACAAATTTCCACGTGCATACTGCTGATTTGATTCCTCTGGTCATTGAGACAGAAAATAGTATTTTTCAGATGTCATGTAGGTGCAGAGAGGTAAGTATACTCTAGATTAGGAGAAATCTGACTTGTTCTCAGGAAAGTTTTTCCCAAGATCTTGGATATTAGATCTAAGCCATATTCTAACCTGTCCACCAGAGCACCACAGAGCAATAACACTATAATTAGCAGATAAAATCAACACCTTCTGCCTGTGTTACTGCCTCCTGCTCCGAGCCCACTGCAGCAAAAGAGAATGTTTGCTAAAAATGTCACAATCTTAATTTTAAAAGAAGTTTTGTGGTCCAATGTAGCAACAATTTTATTTCAAGAAGCATCTGGACTTTATTAGATGCAAACACAGTTGGTAGAAGTTGAGGAGGGGGGGAGAGATAAAAAATGTTCTCCCTGGAATATTTTAAACCAGAAGCATTCATCATGCACAGCATACCCTTGTAATCTAACCCAGGACTTTAGGGTGACAGTGCAGTTCACTGCAAAGCTATTGCTACTGCAGTGAGTTATTGTATTTATGTTTCCATTGCCTCTGGCAACTTGCAAATGGTGACAGGTGAAAAGTTTCCTTTCTTCTTTGCAGGATTCAGCAGTTGCTTGCAGCCTCATTCAGATTCCTTTGCAGCAGGAAGGACTGAAGACCAATTCTTGGTCCTTTCCAGACTGTTATGGACATTTGTTGAACCTTTTCCCCACAAAAAAATCCTTTATTTTTGGGAAGTCATCACTCACAGATGAGGTTTGTGATGCTGTTCCTGGTCTTGGCTCTTCTGGCACCAGTTTAACAAGGCCATGTCTTCTAGTTCCCATTCAATAAACATTATGTAATTTGTTCATTTAGACTGAATTTATATTTAGTAGGCACATAAATACAAATTTGAACATGAATCTAAATTTAAAATTCCCAGGTCACAACACCCTGAAGTTATGCTTGGACTTAAAATCAATATCAAGAATCGGTTTTGTAAAGGAAGTTTCTTCTTTCCATAAGGCAAAACAAATCAGTGACTGATATCTAGTGTGGCATTTGAACACTGGAAAAGTGAAAGTGTTACCTTCCATGGAGATGAATTTATTCCATTTATTTATGTTCTACCATTTAGGAGAGTGTTTCACCTAAAAGGACTTAAAGATGTAAGCAGTCACCCTCAGCTGAGGCATGTCTGCAGTGTCCCTGTGCCCTCATAAAAACAAACGGTGTGCATAGCACTGAACACAATATGGGGCATAGTTTTAAAATTAATTTTATCTTTATATGACCCCTGATTTAAAGTGCTGCGACTTGCAAAATTTTTCCAAATGTGTGACCAGCAAGGCAGCAAGCCTGGGATGCTCTGGCACATTCTGCCATCCATAAAAAGAGGCAGTAATGTATGCAGCACCAATAAATAAACAGATTTCTGGTAGCACTGAAACCTGCTGTGTGGCACTCGAGGACAACCGCAAATTAATCATTTTAAGATTGTCCTGAGGATGGATTAAGCTAAGGCCATTTCCTCTTTCCTCCTGCAGCTTGGCTGTAACCAGCAGTGTTGGAAGGCACATTCTGTGTATCTGAGAACTGGATCTAAAAGGCCATTTAGCACCACTCATAAAAGCCAGCTAGGAGCATAAGCACACAAATATTAACTCATGAGGTCTCACTGATTCATGGGATGAACCTACACAGCTCTCCAGGGAGGGGGCTTTGGCCAATATGCTTAAATCATGGGAGGGATTTTTCTAGATGCCAAAAGGATTAGGACGCTCCATTTTCATTAATAACCACGCACTGTGCAAGTGTCTTTGAAAATTCTCCTCCACGTGTTCTTTTCAGCATGAAATCATCTGGTGGGCTGCATCCTCCAGTGGGTGCATATCTGTTTGTTTCTTTAAAAAACCTTGACAGCTTCCAAGAGCAGGAATAAACTCTTAGAAATACCTAATCAGTGTATTCAGATCATAACCAATACAGCATTATGGGTTTTTATTTCCTGTTCTGTGTTGATTTTTAATTAACGTTGACATTTATATATAAAATACTTGGTTTTCAAAAGGCCAACTGGAAACCCTCCTGTGGATTACCTCATCCAAGCACAGATTTTTTGGTGTGCATATTTGTAATTGTTTGAAGGATTTCCAAGCGTATCCTAAAGTCACACCACAGTTTTCAAACACACTTATAAGAGTAAGCATTGAAACTTTAAAGAAAAAAATTAATTTTACACAGTAACGGTGCTTAGAGTTTGTGACAGACCCTGGACTTGGAAAGAATATTTAGGCCCACATCCTGTGAAGGCTGACACACAAATTTAGGGATATAGCTGCAGTCCATGGATTTGGAGATGGGCATGGACATTTGTGAGATTGCTCTGGCCTGCTTCAAAATCAGTGGCACTTTATGGTTTTGAATTTGGCTTTTGTATATAGAAGGAAGAATTTCTAATGGTCTTAAAGCATCAATCCTTCCCTGAGAGTTGAGACAAAAAGAAAAAACATTAAACAGAAATTAGGAGACTGTGCCTGCTCCCAAAGAAACCAAGGTCAGAAATGGTCTCATTTCAATGGAACAAAGTCTAGTAGTAAAATTTCTGCCTTCCTCCTAAATATTAGTCTTCCTTTGCTTCTCTCCTCATGTGTCTGCCACAGCTCTCATCTCTCCAGCAGCTGTGATCTGCTGCCAAGATTTGCTCTGCTCTCCCTGTAATTTATGACCCTGTCATGCAGTTTATTCACACACACTTTCCCAGTGGCAAGGCTGAGGATACCAAGGCATCTAAACGCTGCAGGCAGAGGTGCAGGGAGCAAGCTCTGCATAGACAAAGCACACGCCTGCCTTTATTCAGGTGACAGCTGAGGCAAATCAAAGACTGGAATAACTGCAACAGGTAAAGCTACACACTTTAATTGGTCTTTGCAGGGTCAGAATGTGAGCCTTTCAGCAGGAAACCCTCGCAGATCTTCAAGCTGAGAGCCAACAACAGCAAGGAATTCAGTGCCTTGAGCTGCCTCTGGCCTAGCAGTGCTTCCCCCAGCTGATCTGCTTCCCATTGGCAAGGTTTCCACCAGACACTATTTCTACAGGAGCCAGGAGTATAAATGACACGGCTGCATGGACTCAGGCACCAAAATTTAGTGTCTTTGAATGAGATTCAGGGTCACAAGTCTCTGGGACCTGGCCTGTCAGACAATCCTAGGTCACAAACACATGGGAAATGGATGTCCTTGGCCTGGCCTGAGCCCCCTGCATTTCAGAGGGGCTTAAACACCAGCACTCCAGAGCCCAAAGCTCTGCCACAGAGTCATTTTACAACAACCTTGATGAAACACTACCGATTTTTCTGTGATCCTTAGGATTCTGTTGTCTTACAGATTGCTTTCCCCTGTGCAGATGCTCCACCTTCTATAAAAATTCCTATCAAAGGTACATGTCTCCCTTCCCCACTTTGTCTTTCCTATAAGAAACGTCTCAAGTGGCTTTATTTGATAGAGGAAAAAGAGTAATTTTTCAAATTTATATTTCAGGAAAATTTTCTCTAAAGAAATGAGACTTATACAGGCTCTTTGCAGCCTTCCATTTCTATGTCCCTGTGCACCACTTAAACAAAATTTGAAAAAAGGGAGAAGAAAGAGTCTGTCAGGAGATAAATTCTTTGTGTAGCACTAATTTTCAATACTACACATGACATTTTTGACAGTAAATTAATTGAAGGGACCTTCAAGTCAAAACTTTCCCTTCATTTTATGAGCATGTAATCTTCACTTTATCCTAAGACACTCTATGGAAAATGTGAATGTTGTTCCTGGAAAGTGAGCTACGACCTCTTTCCACATTGTATATAAATCTGGAGACTATAATCAGATGCAGAAGAAATGTATATCTCTAGACACTGAAGCTTCTACCTTCCCCTATAAATCTTTCAGATGTGGAATGGACAGCAAATGGCTTTATACAAATCCTGCCAGATTAATACCCCAATCTGATGATACGTATTTAGGTAATGTTTACTTCACTTTCTGCATGACCTGGCTGAGCAAAAATGTGCCTCCAATAAATATAGCTGGCCTGGGACATATTCAATCAGTACAAACACCAGATGCATCATCAAGAGCTTTGGGATATTTGTTTTTAGCATATGACCACAAGATATGATGCATCTTTGAAACACTTCCTACTTCACTTAATAATGATGTTCAGCTTCTTTGGTGTTGCCAGAAGCTATCCTGGACAACATAAAGAGAAACTCGCCTCTTCAGATAGCATCAAACTGTTCAGCCTTTTTTTTTTTTCCTTTAAAAAAGCTGGTTTTTCCCCCTCTGTTTCCATATCTATGGAAATTATAATCCTTACTGTAGATCATCCTGCTAACAGGCTGAAATTCTGCTCCTTTTAAGAAAAAATGTGAATTTTTTTTGCTCAGTTCAAGGCGCTGGACTGCAACCACCTTATTGTAAGGTAAGAGGTTTAGTTTGCCATCCATTACATGCCAAAAGTACCTGTCTGGCCACTGCTCCCATGCCACGACAGGAAAAGTGTAGCCAAGAAAGTGTAGGCCAAACTATGAAGCCATCCCTCTGCCTAGCACTCAAAGGTTCTGGCTGGTTTTGAGAGGAGAATTCTGCAAGAGAAGAGATGTGTCTGAATCACCAGCTTTCCTGCAAAACACTTTGAAGCTTTAAATCAGTGTGTAAGTGTTTGGAAGTAGTGAAACAGATTCCTGGAATATGGGCATGGCTCCTTGTTCCAGGCAAACTTGTTTTCACTTGAGATGTCCCAGTGGAAAACCTCCTGCAGCATCTCTGGCTAAGCCAATCCCACACACATCATGCCTGAATCCTATCAGTGATAAAGCTTCCATTTCCACACAAACTCCTTTGGTGTGGCTGTAGTAGGGTAGATGGCAGAAAAAATTATGGAAAATGGCCCGTGAAAACCATGCCTATTTATTGTTACTACAGTAATTCATCATCTCAAGAGTGAGGACACTGCAAACTCTATAAATACTGTCAGAAAGGAAAATGAAGTGAATGACAGCTGCTGGAAAGCTCCAAATCTGTATGATTTCATGGATAGGTAGCTCACTACAGACTGAAAATACGAGCTTCAAGCCAGTCCAAGATGCAAAGAAACCCCAAAACCAGAACAAGGGCCAGAATCAAAAAACATATGCAGACTATTACCAGTTTTGAGTGCCAGAAAAAAAAAAAAAAAAGTCTAACCCACTATAATCAACAGTTGAAAGCAAAGAAGGAATTCAAAGGATTAATGACAGAGCAGAAATTTTCTGAGTCAATATAGGAAGTCCTTTGCCATGAGGCCCAACTTTCAACCAAAATGAATGCAAGCACAACCAGAAGGTAACACGAAGCCACCCCAGAAGCAGTTAAGAAATGAGACATTAGGACTAAGCTCCATTTGCCAGCTTGACTGTCATTAGAGGTTTCCAATGGAAGTGATGGGAGGGAAAAATAATTTCAGTACTGATGCCTATAAAGAACCAAAACTGTCCCTTGGCAAAGCTCCCCAGAGAAGATTCATACCTGCAAGAAGCCCTGGCTTCAGAGTAATTATGAGTTGACAGATTGACACAGAATGAAACTCCAGCCTGCTTTATTACAATTTCTTGCTAGAAGCTCCGTCTCCACAGAGGGTTTGAATAAGTCAGAAATAGCGTTTCTGCCTTATTCTGGGCCTCTCTCTGGGCTGGATTCCCATCCACAGAAGAGAAAGAGTTGTGAAAGTCCCACAGGAGAAGTGACACCATTGCTGGGCCATAGAAACAGCCAAGTTAAAATAAATACATCAGAAACCAAGGAACATCTTGCTGGCCTGGACTACTGGAAGGCAGAGGGTGGAAAAGAAAGAAGAAGAAAGCGAGAATGAAGACAGGGAGAAGACTCAAGTTCTACCCCAGAAGCTGAAAGTATAGAGCAGGAGGCCAATGAGAACTTCTGGGCAGGGCTGAAAAACAAGTGAAAGTGAGAGCTTCTCTCATCTCTGAGAATGCAGCCAAAAAATCAGATTACTTACAGTAAAAGAAGAAGGAGGAAACAAGAAAAAAGAAAACCCCCTCAAAACTGGCAGCAAAGAACTATCCACACTCCTTGGCTCCATGCAATGATGGGTGGAAGGGGTAAGAAAGAAACAGGGGACAAACTGCAGCTTGGAGCCAAAACATTTCCCTTCTGGATGCTCCTGGATCAGTTCAGCCCTTTGTGACTCTCAAGTTCAACCCCTTATGCACTCTCCTATAATCATCATAATATGTGGCTGTTTGCTTGCTCAGTGTGTTCAACTTCCTCACAGCAAGCCAAGCTCAACCCAGCACTAGCATTTATTTCTGGATTTTAACCAGGCCTGCCTAAAACCAAACAAGACTCAGTGTGGTTTGCCATATTCACTGGGAGAGAATAAAAGGAATTGCGCTCAAACACCGGGGTTTGTGGCCAAGTTCACCTCATGCTGCTGGTAGTGATATCACCGTTATTTCACTTCGCTTTAGTACTTTTAAAAGTGCTGTGGAAAAAGAGAGGGTTTCAGCTCTGTTTCTGGGCTTTGAGGGAGATGCAAGTGATCCTAACAAAATGCACATAACTGACTGTTGCCCTTTCATTAAAAGAAAAAACCCTTTATTAGTCAAAAGTCAAATTATTGTTAGAAACCCGTAACGGCTAAATAAAAACAGCCAACAGAATGTGAGCAGGACAGACATCAACTGGGAGACGGAACAGCCCTCGAGACAAAATAGTTCCAACTCTGCCTGAAATAACATTTTTCTAGAGCTGGTCCCACTGTGCTTAGTGTCAGCCACCAAGCCAGGTCCCTCAGTCCCAATCAGCAGTACTCATGACACATCCTGAAACACCAACTCAGACCTCCAGAACTCTCCTGAGAGCTCCCAGAAGTGCTGCACAACTCCCTGGAGGGGCATCAGGATGGTGTATCCAAAGGATTTAGGGCAACCTGGGTAGGGTTCAGGCATCTGTGAAAGTCTCTGCCAAACGTCTCCAAATGTGATGAAGAGCAGGTTTTCAGCTCTTTGAAGCTGGTGCTGCCCATCCAGAAGCTTCACCTGGGAATGAGGGACTGTCCCATGCCACTTGCCTGCCAATTCCCATCGTCATGGGTCTAATAAGAGTTCTCATTTTTTGTTGATGTTTTGGCAAAAGGAAGCATGTCAGTCTCTCAGTTTCTGTTCTTAAATCACTAGTATGTGATGTAAACATGTCACTGAAAGTCAGGAAAACAAGCAAACAATCTGAAAGCCTCAGGAGAGCTCCTCTACCTGGGAAGGAATGGAAATCTCTTCCCCCTTGCCCTCCAAAGTTGCTCCCCTGATTTTGCAGGGAGTGGCTCATGAGGGTTAAACGCCTGGGGCTGACAATACTGCAGACTCTCATGCAAAACAAGAGCTGTGGCTGCAAACTTCTGGTCACTGGCAAACTACAACAATTTGGGTAGACCAAACGAAATATCCTAATCCACGGACAGCTAGAGAAAGGAAATGCATTTTTCTGTGTTGATGACACCGAACAATTCATTGGGAAGGACTAGGGAGGAGGGAGAAGAGAAGGAATTTCCACTGAGAGTGCCAAAGATGCAATTAATGTCCTGTCACGGAGCATTTAGACCCGATGAAATTCATTCCTGTGCTGAGGGCCTGCATGAAGTTACGTCTCCCTGAAGCTGCAGCTAACGGGCAGAAGGAATGGATTTCATTTCAAGAGCCGTGTTCCGGATTCCTGGACGAGGCACTCAGCAGTGAATGAAGCACTGTGCACTAGAGCCTCAGCAGCCTTGAAGTGAATTTTGCTGTGACCTAACAAAAACCACAGACTTGAAATTGTGATGATTCAGAAATTTTCAGCTCGCAACAGGGGCTCTTGCAAAATATTTGGGAACTGCAGGAAGCGTTTAATGGTCTCCCTATGTCAAGGAGAGGAATCCTGACCTTTTCTCTTCATGATTCTTGTTCCTTATAAGCAATAATCGTAGAAGGAGATAATTAAGCCCGAGTGGCCTTTTTTTCTAAGGTTGCTTATAGAATAACAAGTGACTTGTATTGGTCCTTTATGTACTGATTCATCCTCTCTTTGCTGTTGGAATTTGCTGAAGAATGGATACAGGGACAGACCATCCCCACAAGTGTGTGCAGTAAAGGAACTCAAGTTGAGAGGTTTATCTGCAGAGCAATACAATGGAGCAACAAAAGTCAGGAGAACCTTATAAGGGTATGTGCCTTTCCTAGCCAAGAGTCAAAAAGGTAGGATTTCAGCAGGAAAAAGAATTTGAATAGACCAAGAACATGAATCAGAATACCAATGGCCAAAGCAGAGGTTTGGGACATTCCTAATCCTTATTTGGATGCAGAACCCATGAACGGGTGTCTTATAAATTCAAACTGATGTCATCTGAAGGAAGACTTCAGGTGAACCTTCCTTTCATTTCCTGTTAGCTTGAGGGACAAACTGACAGAGGGACAGACAAAGTAGCTACATCCATTTCCTGAAATAAATAAGAGATATCTCACAAAGTTTAACAGCATGCAATATAATAATTACTACATGCTTGTGTTGTAACTACTGTCAGAGATTCCTTTAAAAAAGAAACCAGGCTGTTCCAAATCATCTTGAAATACTACTCCTAAGACTATTTCTGCTGGCTTGTAAATGAAGGCTATGTAAGAAACTAATTTGAGCATCACTGGAAATTATAATTTTGTTTTGTGTGCTTCCAGTAATGTTTTCTCAAACAAGGATCTTACATTTGTCCCTGTATTTGTGTAACTAATTCTGTGGAAGGCATTAGACACAGTCACATGCTTGCTGACATTGTCTTTTCTCATTCAAATTTCGGACAACACAATTTTCAGTTTGTGTAAATACTTACACTGCCCTTGAAGACCTAAGTGCAGTGCAAAATGACGAGAACTGGGCTTAAAACAGACAGAATTGAGGTCAATGTCAATGATTTAACCTTCATGGGAAGGTAATACATGATACATGTACAATACACCTGATACACCTACAATACACCTGATACATGAACCTTTTATATGCCACTTGCAAATAATTGCTAAAAGCTGGTATTTCTTCCTCATGTTTGCTTATTGCACTACATCCTGTTCCTTAGGTACTTAGCTCTTACATTTAAGGTTTTCCCAAGCAAATGTCATGTATCACGACCCTGCTGTCCTTGAAGACTTCTCATAACCCTTTCCTTTTCCATGCTAATTGAGCTTAATTAGCAGCTTGTATCAGCAGCAGGATCTGTTCACACATTCATTGCCTCTATACTCAGTAACTGGAAAAATGACCTCAAATTACCTCCTCATTGCATGTATGTATTTCCTAGGATGGAAACTCCTCTTTTTCACTGATTTCCACCCAGTAATTCTTTTGGAGCAGGCTAGGTAAAGTACATCCAACGCTCAAACAGCAACATTTTCTGGCTGTATGCTTTTCACCCAGCTTTTATCAGAGAATTCCAGACATAAGGTGGAATGTGAGATGGAATTTAAGGATGACACATCATATCTTAGGTCTTGGAAAAGCAGGAACAGTTTCTGAAAGCAGGTTCTCATTTCAAGAAATTGGATACTTGCTGGTTTGTGATGCTGTGTCCTGCTTCAAAAGCTAATACTCTCTCTTGCTGTGGCCACCTTAGTTCTTAGTGAATATTATGAGGGATAATGTGTGTCTGGTGACTCAAAAAAAATAGATTAAAAAAAAGGCAGTACAGTGGATCTAAAAATAAAAATTAGGAAAGGTGGGAATTAGCTCACCACAGCTCACCTCAATTGCCAGGTCAGATTTCAATTTCCAGTAAGTTTTCAGCAGAGTAGCTTGTGTAAATGTATCTGTGGGCACTCCTCATACAGGGGAAAAGAAATTTCCTTGAAAAGAGATACCTGGCATCACAACTCCATGTTTTCCTGGAACAGAGCACACACTGGATCAGTACTCTGCCTACTGACATAGTCTTCATCCCAAGAGTGGTGTTACTGCTTGCACATCAGTAAAGAGAACACAGTGGGCTTGCAGGAAGTGGAACCAGAGTGTGGTGCTCAACATGCCGAAGAACTCTTATGCAGAGCTGTGGATGTTTACCTTAAAGATATCTGGAAACACTGTAGGCTACTTCACACTCAGGTTTGTCTGAAGAGTTTACATGGGGAACTGCAGCAGACTTTCTAGATTAACAATCCCTTTGCCAAGCCAAAGTATGTGTGAGAAGCATGAAAACGGTTATCAACATAACTTTCCTGTATGATCTGAACTTGGGTGCTGGTCTAGGCACTGTACCAGAATGGGGCAAGCACTGTGCTTTGTTCACCGTGCACACCCTCTGCTTTGCAATTTCCTTCAAACTGTGGAAAAGAAACCCCACGAGAGCAGCAGAGATGCCCATGGGAATAGACAGATGGAAGAGGCTGGTAAAATTTGTGTACAGCAGGGTTACATTAGGGCATCACACTGAAGAAGCCATCTACTTAATAAAGGTTCAACACCTAGTATTTCTTTTTTTCACTTTTCTTTTGTTCTCAGAGTTGATTTTGGACGGCAAGAAATAAAGTCAGAGAAGAGAAGGAGGGTGTTAAATTTATTTTGAATGGAATGCAATGACACCGATTTTTCCAAGTGAGGTGTGAAAGCTTTTAACCTTGAGTTCCCAGCAGTAGATAAAACAGCACTCAGGGTTTCTATTTCCAACCCGTACGTTACACTTCACCTTCTCCCGTGTGCAGAACGTTACTCCTGAACGGAGCAGTATCCGCTTACAGGCAGCGCTGCTCCAAGGGAAAAAAAAAAGAAAACTTTGCCTTTCCCTTCAAAAAAAGCCATTTTGTTCAGCCAGATGTTCTACAAAATGGCACGGCCGCTGTGCTTGAGGGGGGCCGGGCCTCCCACCCCGCGGGGCTCGGCGGGGCGGTGGCGGCCCCCGCCCGGCCCCCGGCGGCGCCGAGGCCAATG
>VXBQ01015078.1:0-56001 GCA_013400175.1 Phainopepla nitens | reverse complement strand
CTGCTGCCCTCGGTAACGCCGAACTTTGCCTTCTCTTCCCCCTCTGCATCCCCGTTCCTCCTCCTCTCCCCCCAGAGACCTGCTATGACAATGGACGGTACTATCAGATAAACCAGCAGTGGGAGCGCACTTACCTGGGAAACACTCTCGTCTGTACCTGCTACGGTGGGAGCCGAGGGTTCAACTGCGAAAGCAAGCCCGAGCGTAAGTTGGTGGCCCCTTTTGTCTGCGTCGAGACCCCAGCGCGGCTTTTTGGTGCCGAGTGAGCCAAGCCTTGTACGAGTTAGGGCTGGCAGCCCAGGTTTTCCACTGAAGTTTGGTACTTAGGGTCAGTAATGGGATCTACACTCAATTACACTGAAGATCTGGCTTGGGATTTTAAGAAATGCTTTTCATTAGTGATGGGCCTGCCACCAGAACCCTGAGCCAAACATCACTCATCTCTCTGGAGGATTGGATCTAAACATTAATTTTGGAGCCAGCCTCTTCTTTATAATGAACTGAACTGACTCCTGGACTCGCACGGGGAAGTTCAAATCTGGAGTCACTTTGCAGCTCTGGCTCTGCTGTGTTTGATTGCTTCACCCCAACTTTTCATAGCTGTGCAGTGTCGTCAGCTTGCTTAAAAATATTTCAACTTACAACTTTCCGCAGCCTCCCGCCCGTGCTGTGAGCTTTCTATAATTGAGTGTAAAATGAGATTGTTTAGTCTGTGCAGGAAAAGTTTAGGGAACAGAAAGAAGTTTAAAAGCAAAGTCTGCTGGAGGATGTGTCTCTCCAAGATTCGGTGTTGTTCAGTTTATCAGGTGCAATGTAGCTGTATTTGTTGGTCTGAAGCCACTGGTTTGCCATAATTCCTTGATGTTGCTCTGGAGATAGAAGAGACAAAAACTGGTTCCTGGCTGATAGTGTTCATGTAAGACAGATGTGAGCATCTCAGCCATCTGCTCTGTAAGGTTTTGTGTGCTGCCTGCCTCACGGCTGGAGTATTTTAAGGAGTACTCAGTCCCCTTACTCCGTAAAAGAGTGTTCAATCTACTTTTCCTTCCCCTGCAGAGATTCCCAAGTTTCACAGTTTTGAAGTCCAGTAGGAAGTTTTCCTTATGACACAGTGAACTTTATCTGCCCAGCAGTGAAGAAAATTGTTCTGCTTCACATCTTGAGTCTGGTGGCAGCCCTGATGCTCTGTAATCGCTTCCCTATGCATGAATGTGAGCAGTACACAAGTAGTGAACTTTGCTGTTGACTTTGGTGGGACTGCTGCAGAATTTGAGATTAATATACTCAATTTTTGCGAAGTCAGAGCGAGGAGGATTAGCATGACAAAGCACATAAAGTTTCCAGGGATTGTTTCCTCCTTCCTGTCTTCTCTACTGTTGGCTTCAAACAGCTGGGTTGGATGCTTTCAGGCATGCCTGCCATGTGCAACTTTGGGTTCCCCGAGGTTATTGGGGTTGTTGAGCATCATGGGAGCCTTGAGGGAGCAAATTTCACCCAACTTCCTCTCTGCTGTTTGGTCCCATGAGGAAAGAGGAGACTGATAGGCATTTTTCCCCAGGAAAAAAGGAGTATCTGTGTGAGGAGGGAAGGAATGTGTTTCTGTTACTGGTGTGGTTACATGAAGCTGATTATTTAAGTTTGGTTTTTTTTTTTTTTCTACCTCACAGCTGAAGAGACCTGCTTTGACAAATACACTGGATCCACTTACCGAGTTGGGGAGACCTATGAGCGCCCCAAGGACTCCATGATCTGGGATTGTACTTGCATTGGGGCTGGACGTGGGAGAATCAGCTGCACCATTGCCAGTATGTAACTGAGAGCTTATTCCTAGAGCTATTGTTCCTTAGTGTCACATTTTCCAGAGCAATTTACACAATATTCCCGGTGCCTATTAGCTACAGTTGCATAGGGTTTAATCCAGAGCCCGCTAAAGCTTTGAAATTCAAAATCCTTGCCCCATGTACATACATTTGCACAACCAAACTCCTCTTTTGTTTAAGAGGTCAAGTGCTATGTGAGAAAATATAGGCCGAAAATGGCTGTTAGTGTCTAGCTGTACAGGCTAGTAATTTATTATGTAGAAGTTGCATAGAGTAACTGTGAGCTAGAGCTGTTACATCTTCACAGGTGCAATTATAAAAGTAATTTTTTGACTGGGAAAAAAAGTCTGCTCTGCAGCTGGTGGGTCAAAATAACACCATCAGCATTAATGGGACTACTCAGAATAAATGATAATAAATGAATCCTACCTAAGAGCCAGTCCTTCAGCCTCCAAAAATGTCATTGAACACTTGTCTCTAAGGGAACTGGGATTTGATATCCAGACAGCAACTTAACATGTTTCTGCAACTCCTTTTTCACTAGCCTGACCCATACTTTCCTCTTGCTCTTCCCTCTTCTCTTGGTCCTTTCTCCCAAGCTCCCCTTTCATGTCTCTGTCTGGAAATCCTTTCCTTATTGAGTCACGGAATTGTTCACAATTTCCCTTTAGTTCATAATTGGACTTTCTGTGAGCACAGAGGAAGATTGCTGTGTTTCAGGATTTTTAGACTGAGATTTCAAAGTCTCAGAGGTACCTTTTGAGAAAAGTCTTGCTGTTAAAAGTATCTAGTTTCTTGTTTAAGACACACATGCAGATCCTAGTAGTGCTGCCACAGAGGACTCGGAAACCAGCCATCATTGTAGCATGGGAAAAAAATAATGCATTAAGTTTAACAAGTAAAGCTGGAGCCCTTCTGAGTTTAATGGCATTTTATTGGGCAGGGATGATAAGTGTTGTAAGAAAAAGAGTCAGTAAGGAAATTGGGACTGTAAGAGCAGCCTTGTTTCCTCATCATCAGCCTGGTTTAGTGCTCACTGGAGAGTCTCACTGACTGCAACTGGCTTTGAATCAATCTTCAGAGCTCTGAGATTCCCTGCTTTCATAAATGAGCCCACAAAACATTTTACTGGCTCTTAATAAATGATGGGGATGTGGTGTTTTTTCTTTTTTTTTTTTTTTTTCCCCTTGGTTTCTTCCAAAGAAACAAGCCCTGTGTTTGCAAACTGCCCTGCACTGCGCTACCCTTCTTCAGCTTGCACTGCCTCGGAGCTGTGGGGCACTGATGGGATGGAATCTGCCTTTCCAGGGCAGGCTTTCCAAACCCCGAAAAATGTCTGATTTCCCACTGGGCTGTCACACCAAGCACCTCCTTTATCCTCTGTGTGCTGTCCTGGCCACCATGTCCCTCAGGAATGGCCGCAGAGGAGCCCAAGTGGCGTCACCTCAAACAAGATGGAGGCAAACCCTCTCTCACCAGCCCTCAACCTGAGGGCAGGGTCTGAGGGAGAAACATTGCCTCATCACTCCCTGGCATTCCCTTTTAGCAGCCAGGCTTTGGCTGTGGTTTGGAACATGGAGAAGTTAGCTGCGGGAAGAGGACAGGGCCTGGGAAGTGCAGAAAATGGTGGGCCCACACAGAAAAGGGCGGGTGCCAGTGGGAAATGTTGAGTGCCATTTTACGGGCTGATGTCCCCCCCTCATTCTCCTCAATGTCCCTCTTCCTTCTTGCTGCCCCTCACCCCAGCTGACCCCCTTTGCCCCTGGCCAGGTGGCCCTTACCTTGTCACCATCATGCTGTCCCTGGCGTGTCCCTCACCTCAGCTCCCCGTGTCCCACCACAGATCGCTGCCATGAGGGCGGCCAGTCCTACAAGATCGGTGATACGTGGCGCCGGCCCCACGAAACGGGCGGGTACATGCTGGAGTGTGTGTGCTTGGGCAACGGGAAGGGCGAGTGGACCTGCAAGCCTGTGGGTAAGTGGCTGCTCCTTCCTTCTCCCTCAGCAAAGTCAGGCGTGTGACCCCTTTCTCCTTGTCTTCCCTGAGGTGTCCCCGTGTGGGGATGCCCTGGGTGGGCTCTGATCCACTTTCCCCTCACAGCCGAGCGATGCTACGACAACACGGCTGGGACATCCTACGTGGTGGGAGAGACCTGGGAGAAGCCCTACCAGGGCTGGATGATGGTGGACTGCACCTGCCTCGGTGAGGGCAGCGGCCGCATCACCTGCACCTCCAGAAGTAAGTGCCAGCCTGGCAGCCGCTGGCTGCTCTGCTTTATTTATCTTACTTTTTTTATTTTCTTACTTAGTTTTTACCTGCATGGGAAAGTTATTCCTTTGTCTGCCCTATGCAAGTAACAGTAGTTTGAGAGGGACGGCCGTCCCCTGAGAAATGGCGGGAAGCAGAAAAGGGGAGAGAGGCCTGTGTGGTGCCCCAGTCGCCATTTGCAGTCTGGGAACACTCCCCAGAGCTGGTTGTCAGTGCTGGGAGGGACAAGGGTGCCTGGATTATTTGTGGATTTAATCTCATGGAGAGAGCAAGGTTTAAGGAATCTGCATGTCAGTTGAGCCACAACCAGGCATCTCCCAGGAAGTCAGGGAAATCGTTTGCCTCACAAAATGGCAAAGAGTTTAGCCTAAGGTGTCAGTTTCTGTGCTTTCAAGGACCCTTCTGAGGGGCAATTGGGTGGTTTTTAGTTTAAATACCCTTTCCAAGAGCAGGATCAACAAGATTAAAGTGTTTTCTTACTTCATTGTCTCTATTATTGTTGAATTTATGTGTTAGCTAAACAAGAGTTTATTTTGCCTGCTCCACCACCTCGCCTATCACTTTTCCCACCCCATTTCCTGCTCCAGCAGCACAGGTGATTTTTTTAAAAAAGTTTTTGCATCATTGAGGGACATTACGGTAAATAACTCCATTTTATGTGTATTTGCAGAGCAAACAGGACTTTTAAAACCCAAAATCTTGGTTGTTTATTGACCTTCTGTTCCAGTCCTGTTAGCTCCACCACAGAGCTTACTCTTGTCTCAGGTTTACACCAGTTGCCTCAAGAAAATTTAACTTTGTACCTTATGCCTTGGTTATGCAAGGTTTGAGAAACTCTTCGGTAGCTTTTCAATTGCCTCATATTCAGTTGCCTTGGGGCACACAAATAATGGAGTTTTGCTGATACAAACAGCAGACCTGTAAAGAATAAGAAACCAAGGACGGTTGAGATTAAAATGGAAGATCTGGAGAGACTTGGTCAAGAAATAAACTGTAAAAAGCCAACCCAGCCTTGACCATATTAAGTCTGTTAAAGACATATGGGGAAAAATCATTAGCTGTCAAATGGGAATGAATAAAACAGAATGTGTTGTTTGTGAATTTTGGAGGACTTATTACTAATAAAATGTATTTGGCAGTAGCTTTCTTTCCATAACTCAGGTCTGTGCTGTTGTATCATGGGGGAAATTGCAATATAAGCACATGTTCGTTTTTCATTTTGTTTTCCAATTACATTTGAATAGAGAAATTCAAATTTATGTATATAAAATGATACCTCTAGCCCACAAAATGGCATTACACTTCAAGTGTGTGCTGCTGCTATATATCTTTTATGGCCAGCATTCTCCAGAATCACAGCTGGTTGCTTCAGTGACATTTCAGCTTTTCATTGAGAAGAGTGTCCATAAGACACATTTTTTTCACATTTGCAAGATTGCATGATGAATACCTCAGCAATTTACCATAGTTCTGGCGAGAGTTCAATTTCTGGTCATTCTAGCAGTGTGAATCAGTAGCATGTTTTCTACATTCACATTCTATCCCATGTGCTCTCTCAGTGGCAGTCTGGCTTAATGCATATGTCCTTCCACAGTTCTTCATAAATCCATGTTCATTGATCTGTGATTATATTTGAGCCACTGTATCAAGTTTCCCTTGAATAAGAAGGTAAAATGTTGTAATGGAAGAAGAACTAGTTAATCCGTGTGGATCTGGCATCCAGACAAAAGTAGTTTGTTGTGCTGTCCTTTGAACCCATTTGCTCAATTCTTTGAGGGCTGTGGGTTATTAAAGAGATTTAGAAAGTCTGGTACTCCTGGTATTACTTGAGCAGCTTGTATTAACTTCACTGCAGCTTCATGCAGGCTTCTTTTGGAAGAAATGAGATTTTATGTGTTGCCCTCAAACAGGTTTTAGTCCCTTCCAGATCAGAGAGAGCCCTGAACTTGAACTGTGCCCTGTGTATAGTATGAAATGACCAAGCTGCAAAGACTCCTGATGTTTTCTTAAAGGAAGAAAAAGGGTCATTAAAACAAGTTCAGCTTTAAAGGTGTGGTGGACAGAATGGGTTTAGAATGGTTTTAAAAAGTAGCTCATTTTGACAATGGCTGCAAAGTGAAAGCAGAGTTCTGGACATCAATGGGAATCTTTCCTCAGGCTAAAGCACCAGGATTTTGGGATGCTCTCAGCCTGTGCAGTTTAGTGCCTGCAGGAATTGCAGTAGTGGGCTCCAGGGAATGAGGTGGGCCTTGAATTCGGGATGAGCTGGTTTGGTAGAGGTGGTGGTCGAGTGCTGGACACTGCCCAGTGAAGGCAGCCGGGGCAGGCCCAGCTGAGAGTCACGTTCCTCACACAGATCGCTGCAATGACCACGACACCAAGACTTCCTACAGGATTGGGGACACCTGGAGCAAGAAGGATAACCGTGGGAACTTGCTGCAGTGTGTCTGCACTGGCAACGGCAGGGGCGAGTGGAAATGTGAGAGACACACCTCCCTGCACACCACCAGCACCGGTAAGTGGGACAGCGGGGCATGCAGCATAGGCAAGGGGAAGAGAAATGGCACATTTTGGCAGGTTAGGACTTGAGATTGAGTTGTTCCATCCTAATTCAAGTATTTCAGAGTCTTGTCTGGGAAGGATCAGCACCGAAGAGGGTCAGAGTTCAGAAGATGCTCCTTGTTTGTGCGTGTGGAGATAAGATTAATTAGTACCTTGTTTCCACGCACACATGGGGCTGGCACGTACAGATGGGATTGCCTGCACAATCACAGGGCAGTAAATCACATCCAGGGCCCTGCATTCACAGGAGCTATCTTTGTCTTGGGAGCATGGCACTCCAAGTTAGTGTTTGAGCTTTATGTATTCGCCTCAGGGTAACTTTCTTGAAATGTCCTTTATTTAAACCCCACTGAGACCATCTGGTTTCTTTGACATGATGAATACACCTACTAATGGCTGAGCTTTAAAAACCCAAAAATGGCGAGGAATGTATGCAATGTTGTTTCATACATGTACATGAGATAGCTTGTAATTTCAGTATGAAATATTGCCCAGTTTACAGGTAGCGTATTTTTTGTGCCCAAGGTTTAACTCTTCAGCTCCTAACTTCTTTCTTTGTCATTTTAAGGATCTAGTTTTGTTATCAGTGAGTGCAGTGTAGAACTTCTCTTTTCCTGCAGTGCCTGCCCTAAAATTTTCTTGGTAAATGACCTTTAACTGTTTGGTACCATCAGGTTAACTTAAAACTCTCAGAAGGTCTAAACTTCAAAATGTGTAACACTTCAAGGATGCCAGTATTTTGTTTCCGTTATTACTTCCCCTGTTTCAGCAGAGCAGAATTTGTGGAGGTCCCTGTGGGAAACATCAGCAAAAGTTTATATGATGTAGACAACAACAAGCCTCTTTGTCTCTCTCAGTATTATTCCAAATGATAATGTGCCAAAAACTTTGATTCAAAATTTAAAAATTGCTGAGTAAAAGAATACATTTTAAGTTTATTCTTCTTGTTTTTCAATAAAAAATTCAAAATTAATCCTTTTTGCCTTATCTCCCTACTTCCTTGGTAATTTTTATTCTCTTGTCACTGATCTTGATTTTTCTAGTCTACATTTCCTTCATTCAGCTAGTTTTGGGGGTTTTTAAAAATTGTTTTCTAAACAATTCGTATGAAAAACAGTTTCTAAATCCCTTCTAAAACCACTCTGCAGGGTTGGAAACCAGAGGCTGTCTTTAGCAGAAAGGGGGAGTCGTTTCCTCTAATTTTGAAATTTGCTAAGCGGAATAATTGAGCCGCGTCTCGGGAAGCTTAAGAGAGCGCCGTGCCTTCCGCCTGATGGAGTGCCTGAGGTTTTTCTTATCTCAGCATTTAATGGCAGTCTTCTGTAGCCGAGCTCTGGGTGCCACATGTGGTGCCACATGTCCCCTCTGTCCCGCAGGCTCTGGCTCCCCCAGCATCACCAACGTGCAGACGGCGCTGTACCAGCCCCAGCCGCAGCAGCCCCAGCCGCAGCCCTACGGCCAGTGCATCACGGACAACGGCGTCGTCTACTCCGTGGGCATGCAGTGGCTCAAGACACAGGGCAGCCAGCAAATGCTGTGCACCTGCCTGGGCAATGGAGTCAGCTGCCAGGAGATAGGTATGAGTTGCTGTGTGGTGCCTCTTCACTCCAGTGAGGTCTCTAGGACTGCCCTGTGGCTTAATTTCCAAGTAGAAGCCTTTGTGCGCGTGTCAGAAGTGTCCTCTGAAGAAGACATACTGGAGAAGGGTGCAAGGGGGGAAGAAATGGTTTAATTATTTGAAGCCTGGTTCTTTAGGGCAGGAACGTTTCCCAGTGAGCTATATATAACCTGCTGAGGGGAAACAGAGCCCTTGGGGAGCAGCAATAATAACTTTATTCAAATGGAGCTGCAATAATGTGTTTGGAAAAGAATGTAGAAGAATGCCACAGCTGTGGAGCTGTCTGTTGGTGTGTATTGGCCTGGCTCCATGGCAGTCAGTGTGGGTTCCCAGCAGCCAGCGACTTGGCCTGGAGGAGCTGTTGTTGTTTCGGAGCCCTGAGATTTGGGGATTGCTTTAAACAGCAGTTTAATGCTGTGATTTTCCTCTTTGAAGCCGTGACCCAAACGTATGGTGGCAATTCTGATGGAGAGCCCTGTGTCCTGCCTTTCACCTATGATGGAAGGACTTTCTACTCCTGCACCACGGAAGGCCGCACAGATGGGCACTTCTGGTGCAGCACCACCTCCAACTTCGAGCAGGACAGGAGATACTCCTTCTGTACTGAGCAGAACGGTGAGCTCTTCTCAGAGGGTCTTCACGTGCCTGTGACCCTGGGGTAGGGATGCAGGAGGGAGCACAGGACACAGGAAAAGGCTGCTTGACCAATTCCAGCAATCTGGAAGGACTCAAGGCAGTGCTGGGAATGGAGGGCTGCCTAGTGACAGAGCACTTGTATGCTCTTGGCATCTTTGGAGGGTACCACAGGTGTACCCTTTGAGTTCTGTTCTCTGTCCTCTGAGCTTACCTTAGAATGGGAGTACCTGGTCATAGTGGAGCTTTGGCCCGAGGGATGCTTATCTCTGGCTCTGCTTGGGTGAATTGCTTCAAGCAATGCCCATATTAGGCTGCAGAGAGGAGGATATCCATGGAGTACAGCTTGTGCAGTCCCGTCACTCCTTCCATCCTGGCTATCTAGCCAGGCTGCCATATATAGCAGTGATCTTCATGTGATTCATGTGGTCACTGATCAAGAGCTGGGGCATGACTAAGGCAGCAGCATTGCCTCTTGTCTGTGGCTAGTCAGTGTTGCCTTCACAGCACAGATCTGCCTACCTGTGTGGTTGCACTTCCTGGAGTGCCTGTCAGGCACTGTCCATGGAGCAGTGTCCAGGCAGCTTCCTGGAATCTGACTGGAAAGATTATTTCATGTTCCCACATGAAAAAACCTGCTTCTTACACAGCACAGACACTTGTTTAAAAATTCTGTTCTACTTCGGTTGTTTTTTTCTGGTAAAAGTCAAGCCTTTCTCTGCAGGGCATATAATACTTCCTTTTTAAAAGAAAAACAAACTAACCCCCAAAAAACCACTCAAACACTGTCCCTGTCTGTGCACACATTCATGTTTTAGAGAGGCTTCTTGTGATATACACTGTGGAAAAGAGAAGTGTGATACAGAAAAATGTCGGTAAATGCCTTCTTGTTCTCCAATATTTGTAAAGCAGAGTTGCTCAAGAGATGATTAGTTCAGGTAGATTACAGCCCTCTTTCCACTGCTGCTTGCAAAACATGAAGCTTCCAGCCTGCAGAGAGGTTTTGGCTTGTCCTGTTGTACATAACTGAACTGTGACCCTTTCCTGAGGGTGAAGGCTTCCCTTAGAGCTGAAGGGCACCACTGGGAAGTTGCTTCAGTGAGACAATAAGGTGTGCTGAGAGCTGTGAGTTTATTTCATTCCCTAGGCCTTGGCAGAAGAGATCTGCAAAGCTGCTTCCCAAACACAGTGAGCTTTGGTTTTTCCCTGTTTCCTGGGAATTCCCATGGCTGGCTCTGCAGCTCCTTCCAAGGCAAAGCTTGAACTGAACTGACCTCGTGCAAAGCTTAACGTTTCCACATCTGAATTAATTAAAGCCAAGAAAAGAGGCCTGTGGATTATATACAGGGCACAAGTGAGGAAAAGTTCTGCTAGTGGTTTGTTTTCCAAGCTCTTCTATGCATGCTAATAGAGAGTGCAGGCTGCGTTTGCATCTGTTCTCTCTTTGGTTTTTGTGCAGTTTTGGTCCAGACACGTGGTGGCAATTCCAATGGTGCTCTGTGCCACTTCCCCTTCCTGTACAACAACCGCAACTACACCGACTGTACTTCCGAGGGACGGAGGGACAACATGAAGTGGTGTGGAACCACGGAGAACTACGATGCTGACCAGAAGTTTGGCTTCTGCCCCATGGCTGGTGAGGCTGAGAGCCATAAAGGCGTTATGGAGCACGTGTATGGGGTTCTTTGAGCTGGAAAGTGAAGACCTCTCTGTTGTTGGTCAGGTATTGATGACTTGTGATGAGCTGCGTCTCAGCCCAAAGCCCTTTAAGGCATTTGTGTTGTTTTGTCTTTTTTTTTTTCCCCGTTGACCACCTCTAGCAGAGATTTAGGCAGTGCCAGGAGAAGGCAATTCTCATTACTTGGTGCTAGGCATGCTCTTCAGCTGGTGCAGACTGGTATGGATCTGCTGGAGAAGCTAAATTTGAGTGTGTGCCTAAAATTTCCTTGTCAAGATGCAGAAACGACTGCCTGGTATGAAGGGGCATTGCAAATGGTCTCAGTCCTCAAGATGTTGTAAGTTCTGGTCTCATAAATATCCTCTTGCTTTCTTCTCACCCAGCCCATGAAGAAATCTGCACAACCAATGATGGTGTCATGTACCGTGTTGGGGACCAGTGGGATAAGCAGCACGACATGGGCCACATGATGAGATGTACTTGTGTAGGGAATGGCCGTGGAGAATGGACCTGCATTGCTTATTCACAGCTCAGAGGTACTGATTTTCATGTTGATACCACCACTTCATACTAAGTGGGAGAAATTGGTATTCTTTTCTGTCATTGTGGGCTTGACCACACTCAAGAGCTGCAGTTTACTCTTTGGAGTAGGAAGGGGATTAAGAGGAGCTGTAAAGTTCTTGTCTTGTTTATGTGCTGGAAAAGTATATTCCAGCCTTTACAGGCTCTCAAGCAGAAGAAAACTTTGATTATCTTGATCATGGTATCCCTCCCTCCTTTTGTCTGCATTTAGGAATTGGCACCACAGTGCCTTTGCAGAGAGCTCAGTATAGGCACCTCTCCACCTCAAGAACAGACAAAACTGCAGACTAGTCTGAAGTTGAAAGCAGAGCTGTTCTGTTTTCTTGTTCTGCAGCAAAATTTTCAATTCCTCTGTGCTGAATTAGCCTTTTGCTGGCTAATCTATATGAAAAGCTGGCAGGAATGCAGGGAGATTAGTCTTATTTATTTACTCATTTGTGTGAGTGGTCCAAGTGGAGAAGTACTTAAGCAATACCCAAAAAAGAAGACTTAAAAGCACAGACATTTGATCATCCTACAGCTAGCTCACAGCATTGGCTTCATGTCTGGAAAAGGCAGGGGGGTTGCTGTCCAGAGGCCAAGAAAGGACTCTTTAACACCACTGCTGAAATGGGAAATAATTTATAGAGAAAGGCTCACTCAAGGGCTTTGGGAGGGGTTTTTTAATGTGTTCCCTTCAGAACAGCATGGAAGGCACTGCTCACAGTTCCGGTCTGTGCAAGTCCTGTTTCCACTTACACAGCCAATTCTCTGCACTTCCATTCTGGAGCTGAAGTGACCTTTCAAATGATGAGAGGGTAGAGATACTTTGCTTTTTCAAAAAGCAAAGGTTATCTGAGTAGAGCTGTTGAAACACAGCAGCTAGACCTTGGCGCCTGCAGGAGGGTCTGAGTGCTCCTTGGTTTATCCTGATGCTGTGCCCATGGTGTGGGAAAATGTTGTGGGGAATGAAATCATGGGAATCATGGACTCCCTTCCCCAGGGACAGCTGGTCCAGGACTGACTCCGGACCTACACTTGGGTCTCTTGGGTCCCACTTAACAAAACAACTTGCTTCTGGGCTTGTCTTCATGTTTGTTTTGTCTTTCTGCTCCTTGCTGTGATTAGAGTGACTTTAGGAATTCTGGGCTAGATCCCACATGAGCATTGAACCTAACAGAGTGACACCACTGTACTAAAGCATGGGGTCTGGTTACTCTGTTATGAGGGAAGAGTAGACTGGTAGGCACCAGCAGCATCTTGTGATGTAGAAGATCTGCCTTTGCCTTTAGATTACTGCAGAGGGTAGCAGAGATACTCAGCAGAATAACACCATGAGGATGGCTGTACTTCTTCATTCATTATATCTTTATAAATTTGGAGCAGCCCTTTTCTCCTTGTGTAGTTGCAGTGAGGAGTTTCAGCTGAGATGTTCCTCAGAGGAGATGGTTGGAGAGTCAGTGTGGTGCTTTAGATTTTTGTTCACACGTGGAATCTGTCTGAGGGAACAACGAGGCAGTTCTGTAGCTGAATTGTGTCCTACAGATCTCTTTTCTGCAAGTGTTGCTCATTTGTACAGTGCTGACAGATGAACTCGAGAGGGTCACAGATTACAGGAGGGCCCCTTTCTGGCCTGGGTGGAGCTGGCCATGGTCAGTCTGTGTGCTGATCAGGCAGAGAGAATGATGTTCCAGGCAGAAGGGTTCTGTCTTAATTGTTAGACCTATTACTGATAAACTTTGCTCTCCCCCAGACCAGTGCATTGTGGATGGCATCACCTACGACGTGAACCAGACCTTCCACAAGCGTCACGATGAGGGGCACATGCTGAACTGCACCTGCTTTGGCCAGGGCCGGGGCAGATGGAAGTGTGATCCTGTTGGTGAGTCACTTGTCCCCACTTGCCAAACACCCTTTGTGGCTCTGTACAAACTGATTGTGGTATGGGAAAACTGGTGTGTGAGTTTGGGCCCAGCTTTTACCCACTCTCTGTCCCGAATTGTACAAAAGCAAAAATAGAAGCACTACTGCATTTGCTGGAGGGTAAGTGACAGGTAATTTGTTAATTTAAGGACATAGGCTTGGATTATCACACCTGTCACAGATGAACCATGACTGTGGCAAGCATATGTTGTAAAATGTAGCGGGTTGTGGTAGCAGGGCAGTTAGTCCCAGGCTGTGGTGACTGGGTTCTGGTACCTGAGCTATCAGCTTAGCAGGGCTCTCAGCCTGAACATTGATAAAACATGCAGCCGGGCACTGATGCTAGGACCAGTTTTCTTGCCTTTCTCTATCCTAAAATCTTTTGGAGTTTTCTCCCTGAACTGAAGAAGGAGCACTAGCCTATATTAACTTACCTTGGACTGAATTGATTTTTTGGCTGCCCTTTGTTCTAGCAGAGAGAGAAAGCTCAAGATGCGAATACGTGTTAATAGTGCTTCAGTAGTGCTCTGGAGGTTAGCTAAAACCATCGTGGTTCTCTGCAGGAATGAGATTTCATGTCTTCTGCTTCCCCCCCTTCCCTAGCAAACCTTGATTGGAAGATAAGATCTGGCTGTTTGGTTTGCAGTTACTAAGTTCAAGAGAGCTTCAAACTATTGCCAGGAAAATCTGTTAGAAATTACTAGTTGTGAAGCTCTGCTTTATTTACAGTAGTATCTGTGCATGTTTACTCAAGGAACATAGATTGTAAAGCTCCTGAAAATTACTAGTTGGAAGGAAAAGGTGGAGGAATGATTTCAGCTATCTGTATAGGTGCAATTAAAGTTTTAATTTTATTGACTGTCTCTAAACAAAGCTCTTATTTATCCAAGCAAACACAATGCTAGTTCTCAGTGAAAATTTCTGTTGAGCCAGGCATACATGCAGTTGTCAGAGTAGAGAGGGTACTGAACTGCTGTACTGTGCTGTATTTACGCTAGTTAAGCTGATGGAGGATCTGATCTGTCCTTTTTTGGTTTATACAGTGGTAAATCTGGAAAGATTCTGCTGAGAATAAAAACATTCTGGGGACTATTAAAGCATAAATGAATTCTGCTGAAGGCAGGAGGAATTTTGGCCTTTGATCTCCTTGAGAGCAGCGTGGTTTAGCTTTGGATGAGAGATGAGCTCAGTTGGCCAGGGCAGGATTGAGCTCCAGAGTGGATGAAATTCTTTCTAGGAGGAACACCCCACTGAAATGCCTCACAGCTGAATTAGCCCCCTAATATCTAACTTAACACATGCAGTGCTATATTAAGAACCTTGATTTGAGATTCAAATTCTGTTGCCACTTTATGTACCTATATTTGCAAATAAACGTTGATGTTGCGTTTCCTTGTACAGAAGTCTTTTGGGACTTACTTTTCTTTGCAGCTGTTTCACTGTGGTTTCAGAGTAGCACACAGTGGTGACCTGTCTCTCTTGTGCCTTCAGACCAGTGCCAGGACTCAGAAACCCGCACCTTCTACCAAATTGGAGACTCCTGGGAGAAGTACGTCCATGGGGTCAGATACCAGTGCTATTGCTATGGTCGTGGCATTGGAGAATGGCACTGCCAACCTTTGCAGACCTACCCAGGTAAGAAACCCAACAGAAAATGAGCTCAATCTGCTGAGTAAGACCTGAGAAAAGCCAGCTTTCCAGGTGGAAACCTATTCAGGTTTCTGTACCTAATGCATTTTGGTTTCCTTTTGAAACAGAACAGATTCTCCCCATCCCTTGGCAGACACAGCAAGTGTCAGGGGGGGTTTTAAAGAGGGGTCCAAGGTGTTTGCAGCTATTCCTGAGGCCAGGGTTAGTTCAGAGAATGGCCTCTTGGTAGTTAGTGATATCACACTTGTAATCTTCAGCTTATATTGCCTGAAACTCACATGACTAGTTCTTCCTTTTCCACTCATTATGGAAGCGAAATCCATCGTGGAACGAAATGTTTTTCCTGATCAGTGCCCCAAAGAAATTAAATATTTGAACTCTTGTTTGTCCAGGCAATTCCAGGAACTCTATAGGGATGGGCAATGCCTGTTTGTTGGTTGTTCAGCTTCAGTTCCCCGAACAGAACATAAGGAGAACCTCTATACTTTCCTGTTTAAGGTTGCAAATGCTGCAGTCTTTATCTGAATAAGATGAAGTACTAAGGCTTGCTGAACTTCATTTACTTCTGTTGGACTGCTTAAACAAACATCTCTCTGAGCTACGTAAAATATGCATGCCTCCAGCCTGGACACCAGGTCTTTGGGCTGCTTTAGACACAAGAGTGACTGAAAATGTGTAAATAAACCAAATCTAATGTTTCTGAATGTAGGTTTGGGGTTAGGTGAGCTTTGAAATTTTCCGCTTGTGGGCACAGGTTTGTTTTTCTAGAAATCTTGTTAAATGGGGAACAGGTATATATGTTACATGGTTGTCCAAATAAATTATAATTAGAGATGTTGGGAATGGGGTGAGGATGCAGCTATTTAATGGCTGAAGCACTTTCCGGCAGATTCCAGGGATCTCTTTGCTGGGATTTTCTGAGAACTAACATGAGGACAGTGCTGCTGAGTGTTCAGTGAAACCTCCCCAGTGGGGCTGGGAGGGACTGAAAGGAGAACCATGGGATCATAAAACCTGTCCTTCTTTATTGGAGAGCTTGTTGGAGGAAGTAGACCTGAGCCTGACCTAGCTGAATGCAATCAGTAGTCTTATGCAGTAGAGCACTGTTGTATTTTCATCAGTTCATGGGCCTGTTTTGTCTCAGGACTTCCACCAACCCTTCTGGTGGGGTTTGTGTGCAGAAGAAAAGTCCAACTATCTGTGGAGTCCTCGACAGACTCACGAAAATTCAGTGTTTCAAATGAACTGATGAAGAAATTTAGTAAAATAGTAGAGGATTAGTGTCTCTTTTCAGGGTATATTCAGTGTCAGATCAGAAATTTTCCCTCACCATGCTGCATGATTAGACCTGGATTTGGCAGATGGTTTTTATCACCTTCCTTGCTGCCATTGCAGAAGATACTAATGATGAAAATGGGTATTTGCTGAGAAGTTCTTGAACAGCAAGAGTTGGCTTTGCAGACTTTTTCTGTATTAGACCTCTCCCATTTTCTGTTCCATTGATACCTCACAGGAAATGGACCCAAACAGTGCACACTAACTCCCCCACAGAATTTATTCTTATTCACTGGTTTTCTAGGTAGCAATGAAGCATTAAGGATAGAAATACAGTAGAACTGCTTTCCCATGGATAGAAGTGCTATGTGAGCCATGCAACTTTCTTGCTTTTTGATGACTCTGCAGCATCCCCAGTATGTTAAAACTGGCAATTCTTTTTTTCAGGATCAACTGGACCTGTTCAGGTGATCATCACAGAGAGTACAAATCAGCCAAACTCCCACCCCATCCAGTGGAATGCTCCTGAACGGTCTCACATCACCCAGTACATCCTGCGCTGGAGGCCGGTGAGTGCCACATTTGTCATCACTTGTTCCTCAAGAGTACTTTATTTGGCTTTTTCTGGTGTCTGAAAGAAGTGGCTGACACAATTTCAGTGAACTTGAGTTGCTTATTCAGTGTTTTTGTCCTGTTGAGGTCAACAGCTACTCTTCAGCATCAAGGAGAGACAGTGCTGTATAAACACTTAATGTTTTCTTGGCCAAACTTCACTGGTTGCTGTGTTCCTAAAGTATTTTATTAAACAAAGCACTAGTACAGCAAGCAGACAAGTTTATATCCTTCCTTACCTTAGGAATGTAAATCCTTGTGGAAGCTTCTTCATCCAAAGAAATGCTGTTTTAGTAACGTGCATATCCAGAGACTACCGGGATACATTTTACTCTGTTAATGAGGAGGTAAAGAGGAGTGGGATATGAAGTCATAAACAGCTTAGTGTAGGATTAAATAAACACACTCCCATCTTCTCCAAAGTCTAAACCAAAACTGGTTAACCACTGCTTGTTGGCTGATTCCTCCGTGAGGAATTATTTGGTTTAACCAACGCAGATGAGATGTGTTCCAGCTCCCCTGAGTACAGCTTCACAAAAGACCACTTAATGATTAAGAGCATTAGTACCTCAATGCTGCCTGTTATTAAGAGAACAATAAAGGCCCTGATCCAAAGCCATTCAAGGCACTCAAGTCTTTTTACTGAGTTCAGTGTATCTTGGATGAAGGCCTGACTGAAATGGACTTTAAAGCACTGGAGTGCAAGCCTCAGAGGATGGAGCATTATTTTAAAGCTTCCCATAGAGTTCAAACACAGGGTAGAAGGGAAGAACTTCTCTGTATATTGTTTTCAGATGCTGGCTTAGAGTGTTATTATGAACAGCCTTCAAAAGTACATTTTCCAGCCACTACTTCATGCCTTACCATGCTTTGATGGAGGAATGAATTGAATTTATAACAAATAATGCTCCTTTTAAAGGGTGAAGTTCATAGCTAGGTTGTTTTCAGTTTACCCCTGTAAAACCTAGTAACTCAATGCCATTGGTCCTGCTTCTTGGCATGCTTTTCTCATCCCCTCTTACTTAATTCTGTCTGTACATTAAAGCCATCCAAGTAATACCTGTGTTTGAATATTACAGTGAGTGGTAACCACACAGCAGGTGAGGTCACTAGATTCCCCTGCTTGCAGCCTAGGGAGTCTCTCACTATCTGAGTGTCCTTTTTCTTGCAGAAAAACTCAGGAAGGCAGTGGAAGGAAGCCACCATCCCTGGCCACCGGAACTCCTACACCATCTCAGGCCTGAAGCCTGGTGTGATATATGAGGGACAGCTCATCAGTGTCCAGCAGTACGGCCACAAAGAAGTCACCCGCTTTGATTTTACCACAACCAGCACCACAGCAGTGACAAGTGAGTGAGCAGGGGCACATCCAGGGAAACCTCAGCTCCTTCACCCACCTCCTTGCTTTGTGCATCCCAGTTTACACAAAAGTAGTGATGCTTAATGCAACCTCTCTTTCCTCTCTCTTGTAGGCAACACTGTTTCAGGAGAGACAACTCTTCTTCCTCCTGTGGTTGCTACTTCAGAATCCGTCACTGAAATCACATCCAACAGCTTTGTTGTCTCCTGGGTTTCTGCTTCTGACACTGTTTCTGGGTTCCGTGTAGAGTATGAGCTGAGCGAGGAGGGTGATGAACCACAGTACCTTGGTGAGACCCCACTGGAGTGTGCCAGGCCAAAGCACTGCTCCCAGTCAGTGCATCACTGCTTTGTGGCTGTCAGTAGAGCTGGTGTGAGCAGTGAGCATCTCCCTGGCTTTCAGTAGATTCAATTTGGATATGAGAGTGGCAGGACCAGCTCGGATTAAAAACTCGCTTAGTTTGCTGTCTTTTCTCCATTAATAGCTGTAAGAGAACAAGGCAAGTAAATAGCAATATCCCCTCAGAATGCTGTCCCAGAATGTTGCAGAGGAAAACTGCCTGAGCCAGAAGTGGTGGATGAGTAAAAACTCCGGGTAGATACAATTATTCTTCTCATCTCTATGAATTTGTGCAGTTTTTTTCCTTTTACAATCATGTGAAGGTGCTGGCTTCCACAGCATCCTGAAGTGAGCAGCAGTGCAGATGAGAAAAGAACCAAATCTGTTTTTTTGAACCTGCCTCCTGGCTAATTTCTTTTGGCATACCTTTGTCCTTCCATCAGAATAGACAGGGAAAAATCTTTCCCAAATGCCCTCTCTTGGCTGTTTGTTACCTCATGGATATCTTATGTTCCAGTCTGCTCTGTCAGTTGTTTTATTTTGATCAGATCTTCCTCATCTTTGATAATGTAACAGTTTAGCTGAGCTGGGAAGCTGGTTTAAGGCACTGGACTCAGACAGAGGAATTTAAACTGTTTTTCCAACGTTTACTGTACAGCCATGGCACCACTACGTGTAACTTCATTTTAACTTCTTTTTCCTAATTTCCTGTCTTAACAATGGTAATAGCAATATCTCACCTCAAATACTGGAGGTTATTATAGTTATTGGGCATGAGTGTGGTAGAAGAATATGACAAAAAGAACAGCAATCTCCTGACTTAATAATTCTCCCTGGACTGTTGCTTCCCTGAGCTCACAGGCTTGGGCACTGAGCAGAAGTGGCTCTTGTGGGGACTGCCAGCATGTCACCACCTTTCTTTCTGCCCTGAGAGCTGAGCTGTGCTGTGAAGCAGTTCCTGAGCTCATCTGTCTGCAGACAGAAGTTTACAGGCAGATTGAAAGGCAATTCCCAGTTTCCCCTAAGATGCTTGGCTTCAGTCTGGTCAGCAAGGAGCTGCTTCTTGGGGAATTTCCTACATCTGGCATGTAGGTGGACATCTGGGAGAAAGGAAAGAAGTTCAGCAGCCCTCATAATGTCATTCTTCTTCACTCATGAGTCAGTGTTTCCACATAATCTACTCATGTGAAAGTTTTTCCATATATTTCTGTACTGGAAGTTCAACAGTCAGGGTGTGAAATGAGTATTCAGCTGAGATGGCTACAGTGTGCAGGGGGCTGCTGCTCAAGCTGCCCTGCCATGTCCCATATCAAGCCTTGCTGCTCTTGGTTGCTGGTCCCAACTCTCCTCACGGTTCTTCTGAGGTGAACCAAAGACAGTGCAGAAGGAACTGTTGTTTTATTTCAGGAGGACCATGCTTCAGCCCAGATTAGAACAGACTTCTCAGTTATTTAATTTGGAGGGAGAGCAAGAAGATAGAATTGCTAAACCAAATTTTTCTCTCCTGCCTTCCTCAGATCTTCCAAGCACAGCCACTTCTGTCAACATCCCTGACTTGCTTCCTGGTCGCAAGTATATTGTTAATGTCTATCAGATCTCTGAAGAAGGAGAACAGAATCTCATCCTGTCTACTTCACAGACTACAGGTATGTGTGGGTGGCTGTTGCTGCATTTTGAAAGCTGTTGTTACTGTTGGCTCAAGCATTTTTTGTTACCTCTTATCCTCACACTTGCTGTCCTCCTCTGTTTATTCTCTTAAACAGCTCCTGATGCACCACCTGACCACACAGTGGAAAGTGTGGATGACACATCCATTGTTATCAGCTGGAGCAGACCACAGGCTCCAATCACAGGTTTGTCCAATTGGAGTGCACTTATTCTGTAGCACTGGTAGAATATGAAATGTCGGTGAAAAAGAAAATGGAATATAACTCTGGGACAAAGGTAGTGCAAAATTCTGTCTGGTCAGAGAGACCAGCTGGAAAGCACATGGGCAGTTTAGCATTTCTTTGGCTTTAAGTGACTGAACCAAGCCATGCAGAAGGCTGGATGCAAAACAATTCCTTCTGGATTTGTGTTAAATAAAAACAAGACCCAAGACCTTGTATTTGTATCTGTCATGCAGACCATCCTGTAGTGAGCATAAGAACAGTACAGGCCTAAACCCACATGTCAGACTTCAGAGGTATTCTGACCCAGGTCACATTGTGCTTTGGAAAGTGATGTGAGTGTGTGGTCTGTAGATGGGATGTGAGCATGGGCAGGCCACAGGTCCTGCTGAGGTTCAGGGCTATTTTTATCAAAGCTCACTAGGGAGATCAGTTCAGCCCTCATTTTCAGCATTCTCTGTGCTTACAGTTTGTGCTGAGGATTACACATTTCTCTTGCTTCAGGCTACAGGATTGTGTACGTGCCCTCTGTGGAAGGCAGCAGCACAGAGCTCAACCTGCCTGACACTGCCACCTCTGTGACTCTCAGTGACCTGATGCCAGGGGTTCAGTACAACATCAGCATCTACGCCGTGGAGGAAAACCAGGAGAGCACTCCTGTCTTCATCCAGCAGGAAACCACTGGGGTCCCACGCACAGGTAATGCTCAGCCTCTGGGTTTCAGTCCCTGAGATTTCTGCTGCTAGCTGAGTGAGTGCTTAAATGGACTCAGTTAGGATTTTGTGGGTTTGAATTGTAAGATTCACTGGTATTGAAGTTCTGCAGTAAAATCATACTTATTGACACAGTCAAGACACCACTCTGCAATAGGAGGGTTGTAATTTCTAGGGATTAGACTGCAGGCAGGTCTTGCATTGTCTGCAGAAGAGAGATCAATTTCCCAAGTCATCTTAATGGCATTCTGCTCAGAAATCCCCTGAAGTGCCAGCTGTATCATTTTGCCCCAGCTCTTGTCTCACAAATGTTCAGGGTTATTTACTAAGACATCACAACACATGTTCAAATTGTTCATCTGACTTTTCCCTCTCCCTTCCAGTCCCAGCCATTATTTTTCCTTTGCAGTCAGTGAGGATGGGAGATTGCTCAGCATTGACTGATGTGCCAAAACAACACTATAGGATCTAAACTTGAGGCACTCAGTACTTAAAAAACTTCTAGTTTCAGGGTTCTTTAAGTATCCAGATGGACTGAATAACCAAACCAAAAGAAGGGATAGTGAAAGAATTGGGATTTGATGTGGTAAGCAGCAGAATTTCATGGTCCTGCAAGTTGCAAACACGTGTTTGCAAATGGGAATTTACCAGGAATGAATTCATCTCAATGATTTTATGGTTTGGCTTCTGCATCTTCCAAAAATGTGCACTGGTTAACTTTAGGGCAGTATCAGTCCCAGTCTCAAGAAACTTAATTTAAACACAGGAATTCAAGGGTGCAATACTGTGGCCTAGCACTGAGGGAACTGCATGTTGCATTTGACTAGAGTAAGGCTAGATCAGCCCCTGTACTTGCTTAATTATAAAAGGTGGATTTCAAGTTAATCATAGACATTCATAACATGCTGTGGGTTTTGAAAACCCTCTTTTAATTTTAGAAGGAGGTTACTGTTTCCAACCCCTGGAGTATTTTTTTTTCCCCTCAGGCTTTGGTTCTGCATGTACTTGAAGTTCTGTAGCATATTACATCTGGTCTTTCAGTTCTCTTTCTCTCACAGCAAGATACCTTCTGAGGACATAGTATGCTTTAAAGTAGATAGTGATGTTTGGAATTGTAGTCTGCTTGAATACTGTTTGGGAATGTGTGTAGGCATGTGTACAGTGAGGTTACTCTGACTTCTTTATTTGGTAAATATTCTGGGGCTAGCAATTGTTCAAGCAAAATTGACTTTTTTTCCCTTCCATGGAAACCTATAACTTCTCCTTCTGCTAAGGACTCCCTCTGACACCTCTTGTACCCCTGTGCTTTCAGATGAAGTGCCTTCCCCTAGAGATCTGCAGTTTGTGGAGGTTTCTGACATCAAGATCACCATCATGTGGACCCCACCCCAGAGCCAAGTGTCCGGCTATCGAGTGGAGGTGATCCCTGTCAACCGCCCTGGCCAGCACGGCCAGAGACTGCCCATCACCAGGAGCTCTTTTGCTGAAGTCATTGACCTGATCCCAGGAACCACCTATCTCTTCAAGATCTTTGCTGTAAACCAGGGCAGAGAGAGCAAACCTTTGACTGGAGAGCAAACCACCAGTAAGTGTCTCTCCTCCGTGCCTTTTTCAGCTTTTTGAAGCGCGTGTTCCTCTGTCGCTTAGAGAAATGTATAAACAGAGCACTTGAAGTGCAGCAGTTCTAGCCCAGGAGGTATCAGTAGGATGACAGGGCTGGGAATTCATTCATTCTAACAATGATCTCTTCAGCAGATTTATCCTCCTCCAGGGCTTTCCAATGGGAGTTTAAGTCTCATGGCGCTTTAAAACAATTTTGTGTGGCTGGAATTCAGCTTTTTTATTACTGACTGAGAATTGATGGACCCTGCAGTTCTTTTACAGCACAGATCACAGCCTGTGATTTTTATAATTTTTTTTTTTTCTGGTACCTTAGGGCAGATTTCAGTACGACTTAGAAGCTTTGCTGGGATTCCTCTGAAAATCCCTTCTGACAGCTCTATACCTATCTGGCTCCCTGGCAGCAGTAGCAGTTGTGCCTGCATGTGCAAGGAAGGATCATGCAAGATCCCTCAAAACCTGATGGTTGATGATCTAGTGGCAGTGCAGCATGTACTTTGTCAGGCACTGTTTTTTGCTTTGCAGCAGTGCACAGAAGAGAAAGGAGCAGTGGCTGGGCAAGATGTAGTGTTCAGATGGAAGAGTAGGAGTTTTATCTGGGTTTGGGTGGTTATCTCCATTTTTGATCCAAGATCAGACAGAACTTGGGACATGGTTTGTTTGATCAGATCCTGTTTATTGGGCAGTAGAAGGGTTGAGTGGGTGTTTGTGGTGTTCTTTGGCTGTGCTGTTTTATTCAAAGGGACAAAATTCAGCTATGTGCATCTGCTGTTCTTCTGATACTTTTCAGTAAATTAGAGCAACTTTGGAGAACCTAGTCTTGCTCTTAGTAATATGAGAGGGAAGGGAAAGAAATGGGGTCATCTGTGAATATAGGCATGCTGTTTGAGAAATATCCTTACTTCCATCCATAAAGTTATGAGCCATGAATAGTGCCTGTCCCACGACTGTGTGGGGAGAATGGGATCCTTATGTCTGTCCTTTGCCATAGGTGTCTAATTTGAGCACAGATGATAGTGCGAGCAGCTTCCCTCCTCTTTCAAGCAAGGCTTTCAAAGCAAGGATGCAACTTAGGAATCTGAACTCTCTTGGAATCATTTAGAACAAGAAGGGCTCAGTTTCCAGCGAGATCTGTAATTTTTTGTGGTTGTTTTGAGGAGCCTGGGCTAGGTGTAGGGTGCCTCTGAAACTCCACACAGAGGTGTACATTGGAGTATAGACAGTTAATTCAGACAGCACAGTGCCAGTCACATGTCTGGAATAGTTTTCCATAGGCTGTGATCCTCTGCTTAACTGCTTTGCCTAAACCACATTGCAGAAGCTATTCACATAAATTGCATCCTGTAATCGAAAGTCCTGGGAAACAGAAATCATTCAGGGTTCCCAAGGAAAACCCTGCAGCAAAAGTCTCTTCCCACGGTGTAAATGTGATTCTCTTTTTGGCCTTGCGTTAAAAAAGCAGTCTACAAATAAACTCTGAGAGTGTGTGTGTGGCTTTTTAATCTTCCCCTTTGTCCTCTAGTATGGGGAGAGGAAGTGATAAAAGCCTAATAGAGCTGGCAAATTAAATTGTGCAGAAAGGAACTGACTTTAGGCTACAAGTTTTAGGAAGATACATTCCTTGTCAGCTAAGACTTAGCCCAGATCTAAGTACCAGCAAGGGATAAAGCTGACTTTCAGCCTGTGGGTCGGAGATGGGCTTAAGCAGGGTCACATTCATACTTTCTTTTCAAGTTCTCCCCAGTTTTTTCCAGTGGTGGAAGAAGGAAGACCTCACTTCCTTTTTCCTCCATCCTCACAAATGGAGAAAACAACTGGGGAGAAGAAAAGGACAAAAGCATCTTCCTGCTGAATCACTGGGAGAGTGATGAAAACATCCATTTTTTCAACAAAGTATTACTTCTCCAGAAGGAGAAAAAAAAGCATTTGCCAGCAAAAAAGAGCACTGATGAAGTCTCACTGCTCTTAATTTCAGCATGTGGTTAGAACCTAGAAAATGTGGAGAGACTTGCCATGTGAACTCTTTGAAGCAGCCAGTGCTACCCTGCAAATTCCCCTCCAGGGCCTCACCTTGCCTCGGCCACAGGCAGCGACATCTCCACCAGTCACTGTGGCCCCAGTGAAGGAGCTGTGCTGCCTCAGCCTCTTGTTTATGTAGTTTATCTCGGTTATCAGCTTCAGCAGCTTCCTAGGGGCACTGATAAAAAGGGGAGGAAGCCTAGTGATAGCCATTCTCTGAGTCCCAGGGGAGAGGTGAGCATGCTTGGAATTGTTGCGTGGTCGGTTCCACGGTGTGAATATTTTTAAGTAGATCTAGGAACTGGTTTTCTGCAGAAAGTTGCTGACTATTACTTATTTTGACATTCAAATGACAAAGTAGGGATGGTGTATTTTGGGAAGGGATTTTGAGAGGACTGGGCAAGGATTTCAAAGAATAAATCTTTTTCATGGAAAAGCGCTAAAATTAGGTTTCTGTGCTTACGCTGACAAGTCTGAACTGAGCTGGTTTTTAAAAAATGCTCAGTGCTCATGAGAAACTGTTGAAATTCCAGAGTGTGTTTGGGTCAGCCTTTGGGCTGCCTTCCCCATGGGATGCAGAGATGGCAGTGACCCAAATCAGTGCGGCCCAGAGTGCTCAGGTCTGCCTGTCTGGCTGTACTAATGGATGGCACTGAGGCGTGGATGTAGAAGTGAAGCAACTTCCCAGCTCTCTCAGGGCCCCACCTTCTCTCCTCCCTGCTGTTGCCCTCACGCAATCCATCAGAAACACAGGCCCGGTGCACACCTGGGGTCTGGAAGTGGGGCTGAAGTGGAGGTTCAGCTGGGAAGCTGATGATGTTCTGCTTTTCCTCCCCAGAGCTCGATGCCCCCACCAACCTGCGGTTCCTCAACACCACGGAGCACTCGGTGCTGGTGCTGTGGACGCGGCCCCGTGCCGTGATCACGGGCTACAAGCTGACAGCAGGGCCCACCAGAGGAGGGCAGCCCCGCACCTACAACGTGGGACCCTCTGCCACCAAGTACCTGCTGAGGAACCTGCAGCCTGGCACCGAGTACACCGTGTACCTCGTGGCGGTCAAAGGCGACCTGCAGAGCAACAGAGAGACCGGGGTCTTCACCACTTGTGAGTGAGACACACACATCACATGCTCCTCTTCTTTTATACCCTAGCTCTTCTTCAGAACTTGTGCTGAAAGTGCCTGTTGTGAAGTGGTTTACAGGAGCAGCCTTTTGAAGTAGCATTCCAGCAGAACAGCTTGGGAAATTGTTGTTCTTTCTGGACTCGTTGGCAGGGAAAAGTGTTATTTTCATCAAAAAGCTTTTAGTAAAAATACATTTCAGCTTTCCTAGTGATTAAAAACAAGAGGGAGAACTTATTACTGGTACCTCACTTTTTGCTTAACTGGATGTCAGAGGAATTTAATTTTACTTGATCTTCCTAATTGCTTGGTTTTGGCATGAAAAATCAAGGAAAGCATACATGTCCCTTAAAATGGGCATGGAATAATTAGTCTGGTACTTAAATAAAGCTGAAAGTAGTCATTTCTCAAGCCCAGCCATACCATCTAAGGCAGCTCAACTGCAGTTGCCCAAACTGACACAAACATTGTATTATATCTTTTAATTTTTTTTTTTTTTGTTTTTGCATTTCAGTCATCTCTGTTTGTGATGCTGGTTTGGAAGACAAATTAAGCAAATTTTGGAAGGAAAGGGAGTTCTGTAACAACTCTCACTTTCTTCAAAAAAGAACAAATAGATTCAGTGTTTAAATAATGATGATGCCATCATATAAACTAGCAAAACTCAAAGCCACTCAAGCCCAGAACCACATCCTCTTTTCAGAAGAGAATGTGGTTTCTTTTAGAACAATGTGAAACTAAAATAAGGGCTCAAACTTTTAATCAGAGTGACATTGTTGACATTGGCAAGATGCTTTTGTGCTGACAGCCTTGTCTATAAATATTCCTCAATTAGAGTATGATTTGGTATCTTAGATTTAATGTTGCCTTCAAATTCTGGCTGATCTGAATGAAACCAGTCCAATTTGAGACTATAGATTTGATTAACCAAGCCTCTCCATTAATAACATTACTAACAAGGCCATTTCAGATTAAACTCAGTGTTATTTCAGCTGATTCTGGCATGCACAAAGGCTTTGGCTTCTGTGTGATGCTTCTGACAGATATCAGTGAGCCCACAGATGCCTCAGACTGATGTTGGCTCCTTTCTGCTGACTTCACAAGATGCTGGTGAGTCTGGAGATGATCCTTGCTGGGACAGCTGGATGACAGACAGGGCTGTGGTGTTCTGCTGATTGGAAGGCATGTGGTGGGTGAATCTAAAAACAGCTGAGTTTTGAGGAACATTCAGATATCATGCAAAAAACAGGATTCCCCAAATTCTTGGGGCTGCATGCTTAGAGGGTCATGCATCCACTTGAGTATTTTTGTTTTCCTCAGGAACAAAAGCTCTGACTGTGATTAGACCACTTAGCTATGTGTCTGTCAAGCCCAGCAGCAGACAAAAATCATCTGTCAGATCCTTCCCAAATCACTGGATTTTCAGAAGTGATCTAGTTCAGCACTCATTTCATACCTCTGGCTATTTGTGCTGCTGTAGGTCAGGTTTTCAAACTGTTTGGAGCCATCACAGCAGGTAGACTTCACTTCTGGTCAATTCACTCCACAGATCAGCCTGCTGGCTCTGTTCCTCCTTTTAACACAGAAGTGACTGAGACCTCTATTGTCATCACCTGGACACCTGCCCCAAGGATTGGTTTCAAGGTAGGAGGAGCTGAGTCCCATGTTGGTTTGTCCTCTTGCTTCACTGTGGTGGGGAGGGCAGATAAAAGCCGTTTGGGACAGCTTGTGGTGAAGATGGCAGCACAATGGGGAGAGATGCAAAGGGCCTGTCGCTTACAAGGGAGCGGGTTTAGGTGACAGAGGTCAGTGCAGTCATGGAGCTTCAGGTCAAGTGGGACATGTAGACAACAAGTACAGGACAAACAGCTGGAGCTCAGCGTGGTGTTGCTGTTGGATGATCAGTCAGGGTGCTGCTAGCTTGTGCCTGAAAAGCAAACCTCCCTCCCCTGCAGCTGGGAGTGCGCCCCAGCCAGGGCGGAGAGGCTCCTCGGGAGGTGATCTCGGACTCGGGCAGCATCGTGATCTCCGGGCTGACCCCCGGCGTGGAGTACACCTACAGCCTCACCGTGCTGATGGATGGCCAGGAGAGAGACACCCCCATCGTCAGGAGAGTCACTACACGTATGGCACTGCCTTTTCCACCTGCTTCCACTCCCCACTGCCTTCTGGGAGGCAGTTCTGGTCTTTCCTCCCTGTTGCGGTCTGTTTTTTCTTTCTGATGCGCAGGTCTCATGCAGTGCAGGGTTCAGGGGAGTATTTTTGGGTAATTCCTGAGGTTGAGGCTATCGTGGGGAGAGGGTGCTGGGGCAGCCAGCATGATTCTCAGTGCCATCAGTAACCCATTTGTCTGAACACTTGCAGCACTGGCTCCGCCAACCAGCCTGCGCCTGAGGTCCAATCCTGACACTGGCATCCTGATAGTCTCTTGGGAGAGAAGCACATCTCCAGGTAATCATGTGAACTCACTCTGTGCTCAGATCTCCTCTTGTAGGACAATTCTTGTAGCTAACACTTCTGTGGTGCCTTGCAGTTTGGTGGGAAATGTGCTGCTGATTAATTTAAACATAAATGTACATGTTTCTAGATACATTTAAGGATAAAATTCACAGTTAACTACAACTTGCCGTGCAACTCTTAATGTTTTACATTCTGTGTAAAATGCTATTTTGGAGCCATGAATGCGTTAGAATATTTCAGCTGTTTTAAGGATTTGAAGGGTTTCTTCAAGTATCTCCAGTGCTTGAAAAACAGTCAGAGAGAAGGAAAGCAGAAAGGACCACAAAGATTTCTGGAAGTGACAAATGAGTTTGTGCTGTGGAAAATGAGCGTGAAAGTTCTGACAACGTTAGGATGAATTCTTCCACAATACCTGATGAGTTGACTCCCATTAAAGGTGGATTGGAAGTTTTTGAAAACCTCTTTTGGTAGCTGAATCTTTTCCTGACAGAGTCCTGAGAGAAGTAGAGAAGTTCCTCTTAAAACTCCTGAGATTTTCAGTTTGGTGAGGTCTCAAAGGGAGCTGAAATGTCTTGAGGATGGCATGGCTTGCTCCCGAGAAGCTCATTTTGGGGTGCTTGACAAAAGCAACCTCTTTCCTGCTGGGCTTAGGGTGGCAAAATCACTTGTAAAATGTCACGTGTTAGCTTCAGCTGTTGCACTGAGGACTGATGTAAGTGGATCCAGCAGGACACTGCTGACCCTGGCTCTGTGTTTCAGGCATCAGCGGGTACCGCGTGACCACTGCTCCCACTGACGGGCAGCAGGGCTCTACCCTGGAGGAGGTGGTGGGTGCAGATCAGACCACCTGCACCTTCGAGAACCTCAGCCCTGGCGTGGAGTACAACGTCAGTGTCTACTCTGTCAAGGACGACCAGGAGAGTGTCCCCATCTCAGAAACCATCACACCAGGTAACCAGAGCATGAGCAGCAGTTTCAGCTGCCCAAGCTCAAATGGCTGAGCCTGAGAGCTCTGTATTGCAGAACTTGTATGAATCTGATGGTAGGGGGCTTAGATGTCACATTTAGTCTCAAGAAGCAGAATGGCAGAGTGACAGAGCTTCTTACACCTGTGTACTTCTCTGCATGGGCAGCCTGTGTTGTGTGTCATGGGCTGGTGGTCAGCACATGGATCTACTATATCCCTACACTGAGCTGGGCAGCAGCAGGGATTTAACTTAGCCCTGAAGTGCCCCAGCATCTGGAGCACAGCTGGTGGGAACAGGAAGGAGGTGAACAGAGGTATGAGTGGGAAGCAAGTGCAGGAGAAATTCTGGCAGCAGTAGTGGCAGAATATTACTTGAGCACAATGGAGAGGAGAAACAAGATGGAAAGGTCCATCACTGTAGCACTTGAGACACAGAGTGGTGTGTGCCACCTCACATGACATCTGTGGGGACTGCAGAGACTGCCTTTGTAGCCACAGTAGCAAAATTAATATGCATTTCCCCAAAAGGTTGCATTTAATTTTCCTTTGTGAGGGCTTAGTTTTGTTTTTGTTTCTGCTCTGAGATGATGCCAGCTACTGTGTTTGCTTGCTCTTGTAACACTGCTTCAAAATTTCTGTGCTTCACTGAAGTGCTATGTGCTCCCTGGGGTGAACTAATACTGTGATATGCTGCATTGTTATGCAGTAATAGCTTTAGCTCTCCACCATCTTCTGGTGGAGGAAAGCTAAGAATGTATGTGTCTGGCTTTTATACAACTCTTTAAAGGTGATATGGTACATGCATTCCATGTGGATAAACAATTATTTTACGGAAAACTGGCTTTTTTTTTTTTCTTTATTCTGTAAAATAAGTGTTTTCCAAGAGGGACATCAAAATAGAACATAACCACTACCATTAAAGCAATATTTCTGTCCCGTAATTTCTTTTCAAACTAACTTGTAATGAACAGAATGGATATAGAGTCCTGCATCTTTGACTCACTGATGTCTGATCCTGAGTGAGGAAAAACATGCAGTAGTTCCCACTGATTTCAGGATCACCCTGATAGTTACACAGCCAAATCTTGTGGCTTAAATCAATACCAGTTTATTGACTTGAGCAACTGAGGGTTTGGCTGTTGTCAATTAAAGATGCATCTAAAATTTCCCATTCCCTGCCCAGTTCTGCTGGTCCTAACATGCAGGAAATGAGCACCTTTGCTAATGGAGTAATATCAGTAGGGGAAACAGTCACAGCTGTGCTTATTTTCCCTATGGAAATTTAGGCAGCATCTAAAAGGTAATTAAAGAGCATTCTTATTCAGTGGCTAAAACTCGAGATTTTGAACAATTTTAGCCACGTATGTCAGGCTCTTGGCCACATCATGTGCTGGGCATAACCTCTGAATTTGGGGATGTTGTCACTCTGATGGAATTAATACCATCTAAAGGTCATTTTTAAGCATTTACCCTGTTTCCAAGGTAGTGTTCTGTTACTGTTCCATGTAATCTGTTTTTAGCCCATATAATGCAGCAGTTAGTTGGTAAGTAGAACTTGAAGAATTCTGGGCCAGATCCTCTAGCCATTGAAAGATTTTGAGGCTTTTTCTCCCCAAGTGCAGCGTAAATAGTTCAGACAGTGGATGATCTACCCTGGAACTTTGTGAAGATTCTTAGCACCTGAGGGTCTGATTTAGCCTCTTCAAATGAGCTGATATTTTTGTGATCCCAGTGATGAAAGTCAGATTCACCACTTGAACAAAACAAGTGTTTTAGAGGGCAGTCAGAGTTGCTGTTTTATTTGCACTTCAGTAAACTTTGCCCTCTCGTAATTTACCTGTAGAAAGAAAAAAGGCTGTGTTTTTTCTGCTTCTGTTTTTGTCAGAAAATGATGGGTCTTTGTGGCTTATCATTGCTCAAAGTAAATTTGTTGCAAGTTAAGTGCCTCTTGTAGGGCTCTTTGAAAATTACATGTCTAAAGAGGATTGGGGTTTCGGCTTCTAAGGGGGTTGGGGTTTCAGCTTCTGTCTGCCTAGGGAAGCAGCTGGAGACTGCATTGAAGGGTAAATATGAGACAAACTGAAAGCAACAAAAGCAAAAACACCACAAAAAAAACCCGTCCCACCAAAATCCTTCCTTTTCCCCCAAACCCCAAGAGAAACCGTGCATATCACCGCAATTGCTTCCAAAGTTCTGTCGATGTTAATAGTGATGAACACTGCTTTTCTCTCCCTCTTTCTTTTGCCTCCATGTGTCTCTGCCTCTCCCGTTTGCCCTTTAACTCATTAGAGGTGCCCCAGCTCACTGACCTAAGCTTTGTTGACATAACTGACTCGAGCATCGGCCTGAGGTGGACCCCGCTAAATGCCTCCACCATTATTGGGTACCGCATCACAGTAGTTGCGGCAGGAGAAAGTGTCCCTATTTTTGAAGATTTTGTGGACTCCTCAGTAGGATACTACACAGTGACAGGCTTGGAGCCGGGCATTGATTACGACATCAGCGTAATCACACTCATTAATGGCGGAGAGAGCGCCCCTACCACTCTGACACAGCAAACGGGTGAATTTTGACAACTTGTGTGTTTTGTGGCGTGGGCGGTGTCACTGGCTGTCACTGGCTGTCAGGGTGCCGGGGCTTTGTCCGAAGAGAGATGGAGCCGCTCGCTGTGGGGAAGCCAGGCAGATGCAGCTCGCTCCTTTCCCCAGATGGCAGCTGGCATGGATGTGGTGCTGCTCGCTTTTGAATTGGAGGCATTTTAATACCATGAATGACTGCAGACCTGCCAGGCTCATCCACCTCCTGCTATTCAGATTTCCAGGATCCAGTTGGAATCAAGAGCCTGAAACATGAGCCCTGCGTTTGCCAGACTTTAAAACTGTGATTCCCCAAGATAGGAGTGCTAAAGGGCAGAGCAGATCAACAGACACCCTCCAGCCTTGACAGCTGTTTGAGCTTCCAGCAGACCATTTCTGTGGTGGCCCCACTCTTTCCACAATGCCCCAAAGGAAGCAGATGGACACCACTCCCCGAGTACATGCCAGTGACAGCCATGCCACACCGTCAAGGGTCTCTGTAGTGCATGAGCTGAGGGCGAGCTGGAAACTGGTTCTTGCATGAAACCCTGTTGTGTTTGAAAGTCCTGAGGCTGTAAATCCTTCGACACGGGTAGAAGTAGAGTCATAGGAAATTAGTAATATACCCTCTCCTCTCCTGTGTGTGCATGTATGGATTCTAGATGAGATTACTTTTCCATCTGTAAGCTGCTGTATGGCAACTTTAAACCTCTCTTGGCACCACATCTGTGATACAAAATCCAGCTGCTAGAAGCACATTACTGAAACTTGCTACCTTGTTTTTAAATTAGCCCCACGGGGTACATTTAACATATCAGGAATTGCCAAGAGGTTAAAGCAGCCTGACAGTAGTGCAGACACGTTTTTCTCTTAACCGTAGTAGAACCAAATGTAGTTTAGAAGTCTGTTTGCATGAGTCTGGTGCTGTAGTCTGTTGTGCATGAGATACTTTCTCTGGTGGTTGATTCCCTGAACAGACATCTTGATCAATGTGAATCTGAGAACTGAGGTAGGTGTGTTCTTTACTGTGTAGCTGTGCCTCCTCCCACTGATCTGCGCTTCACTAACGTGGGGCCTGACACCATGAGGGTGACTTGGACTGCCCCGACTTCCATCGTGCTGAGCGGTTTCCTGGTGCGCTACTCCCCCGCCAAGAAGGAGGAAGATGTTGCAGAGGTGACAGTCTCACCCTCAGACAACATGGTCATCTTAACAAGTAAGTGGCTTACCTGCATAGCAAACATTAGAAGCCTCTTATCATAAAACTGTAAGAGTACTACGAGAAAAGACCTCCAAGGTCATCGAGTTGAACCATCAACCCAGCACCACTGTGCTCACAACCAAGCCATATCCCCAAGTGCCAATCCACACACCCCCTGAACACTTCCAGGGATGATGACTCCACACCTTTCAGTGAAGAAGTTTTCCTCATCTCCAACCTCAATCTCCCCTAGTGCAGCTTGGTGTTTTCTGTGTGCCATCACTTCTTACCTGGAAGAAGAGACTGACCCACACCCTGCTACAGCCTCCTTTCAAGTAGTTGTAGAGGGTGGGAAGGTCCACATGACACAAGAATGAGGCAAAAAAAAATTGTTTAAATGTGTCTGGCCAAATTCTGAGCTGATCTAAAGTGATGTTGCAAGTAGCCTCATACAAACTCACACCAAATGGGGTTTGGCCTCTAGCTTTACCCAAGTTAAAGCCAAACCACAGGCAAGTTTTTTCCTATCAATCCAAGGACAGATGATGAATCAGGCTATGAGGCAACTGCATTGATTTGCAGCCTGGTTAGGTATTAACAGTAAATACATGTTGTTCGCCTGGTTTGCCAGTAAGGTCAAGGACTTGCAGTGCAGAGGTTCAGGGAGAGGATCAGAATATGCAAAAGGTCCTTGCTCCTTTGACTTTGTATGCTCAGACCAGAAAACACATCCAGTTTTGGAACCTTACAGGACATGGCAGCAAAATGTGGGCATTTTCCGAAAGCTGACATTAATTTTTGGGGCAAAAGCTGTGTTGTATTTGTGGTTCGGGTTTTTTTTTTCTCTCTCTCCGAGAATCTGGTTGGTTAAGTGAGAGACAAGACCTGTTTTCAGAATAAAAAACTAAATCTAGAGCTTCTGAGTTACAATGGCTGTGTTGGAAATCCCTGGCCCTATTTCAGCTGATTATCAGCTAAAGCTTTGGCCTGATGCATAACTAAACTAGTAGATAACTAGAAGGGACCCTGTGAAAAGAGAATTGCTTCTAGTCAATCTCCACAAACTAATGAAGCAATGACATAGGATATCATACTCCTTCAGGCTAAAGCACTGCAAGGAACCATAATGCCACAAAATTACCTGATTGAAACTTTCGATTGTCCTGGAGGCTTACATCTTCCATCAAGCAAAACCTGCATGTCTCCTAAGAAACAGAGTTAAAATTGTGTAGGTTGATTAACTTCCTGATGCTAGCAGAGAAACTTGCCCAGATTCCTGTTTCTCAATTCCACAGACCTGCTCCCTGGCACTGAATACCTGGTGAGAGTCTACAGCGTTTCTGAGCAGCATGAGAGTGCACCTTTGTATGGAGTCCAGAAAACAGGTACTTGGCTGCACAAGTGGTTAATGCCATCCTTTAAGAATTCATTAATGGGACTTAATAGCTTTCCTTTCCTGTGACGTTGCCAAGCAGTTTGGTTGAGCTCAGCCTTGTGTCTGTTGGAACACCCAGGTCTCGATTCCCCCACGGGGCTCGACTTCTCAGATATAACGGCGAACTCCTTCACGGTGCACTGGATCGCTCCTCGCGCCACCATCACGGGCTACAGGATCCGCTACCAGCCGGAGCAGGGCGGGGGCCGGCCCAAGGAGGAGCGTGTGCCCCCGTCCAGGAACTCCATCACCCTCACCAACCTGCTGCCAGGCACCGAGTACGTGGTCAGCGTCATCGCCGTCAACGGCAGGGAGGAGAGCCTGCCCTTGGTGGGCCAGCAAACTACAGGTGAGCCTGGAGGGAGCGCCGCATCTGGAGCGGCCTCTGGCAAAGCAGTTGCTGTTAAACCTTGTCTCCCCTGCCAGCTTCACTCGTGAGGAGATGCTTGTGTACTGAGGTGGGGCCTGATTTAGTAAAAGGTGGGAGGACCCATGCTGCTTTCAGCTGTTTCTAGGGCCAGCAGAACTATTTTCATTAAATCCAGTCCAATGCCGTATGATTTTTAACCAGATACATCTCTTTGAAGAGCAGTGTGCCCTGAGCCAAAGGACAGATAGATGAGTAGCAGGGGAGCGCAGTATAAGTGGAGTATGTAGCTCACGTACAACTGTGTTTAAACTCCCTTCTCAATTCTCTGTTTTTCCAGTATCTGATGTTCCAAGGGACCTGGAAGTTACCCCTACCAGCCCAACCAGCCTCAGGATTTCCTGGGATGCTCCTGCAGTGACAGTCAGATACTACCGGATCACTTATGGTGAAACAGGTGAGGGCAGGCTGCTACAGCTGGTCACAGACCAGAAACTATTCTGAGGCCATTAGAAAGCAAATAGCAAAAGCACTTTGAGCTGTAGGACGCATATAGGTGCCTTTTTTAAGAAAGAGCAAATCATATTTTGTCTACCCAAAAGAAAGAACATCTGGAGTATTCCAGTGATTTTAGAGGTGGTTCTGTGTACATGTTTCATTTTTTTCCTTGGAATGGCCAAAACAACTTTGACCCAACAACCACTGAAATCAACAGGGTCCTGTCTTCAGCTTGATGCGTATAGGACTGTCCTGGTTTTTGTAGGGATTTTAAATGTATGCTTTACAGATCCATCACATTTCTTTCTTAACCTACTCTTCCTAGGTGGAAGCAGCCCAGTACAGGAGTTCACAGTGCCTGGCACCGTGTCTACTGCCACCATCACTGGCATCAAGCCTGGTGTTGAATACACCATCACTGTGTATGCTGTAACTGGCCGTGGAGACAGCCCTGCCAGCAGCAAGCCAGTCAGTGTCACCTACAGAACACATGAGACCTGATTAAACCCAACGAGACAAAAGCCCTCACAGCTTTGAGTTGGCTTTTCCCCATAAACGTGTATCACGGATCCCTGGTTTCTTTTAGAAGCCATGGGCTGTAAGGCTGTTGGTTTCAGTAGAGCTGTGTATCTTGGTGGCCCAGCATGATAACTGACAAGGAACAGAAGGGGACTCTGGACTTGGACAAGGGAAACCGGAGGAGTCCAGATGGGGATAAAAGCAGTGCTCAACTGCTCATTGCAGTGTGGAAATCCTGTTGAGCTCTCATAATGTGGGGTCACTGCTGGCTTAACTCTAGTGCTTCACTGTGAGATTGTGATCCCGAGGAGACCCAACTTTCTAATGCCAAGATTGTTGTCTCACTCCTGATTTGGATATAGCCTAATCATGCTCCTGCTGTAGCTGCAGATAAAGGCATTTAGTAGCCTTTAAAACAACAAAAATCCTCAACTAACATTGATATGAGATCACTCACCCACACATTGTGGTTAAGGCTTTTTTGCTCTGGGCTGGCATGAGAGACAAATAAACAGCAACATGTGTCTTCTCTTCCAAGCAGTGCATAATAAAATTCAGCCAGGATACAATAGGGGAGGGAGGGTTTCCTGTATCAACATATTCAGAAAAATTATTTCTCTTGCCCAGAAATAGACACACCATCCCAGATGCAAGTCACCGATGTTCAGGACAACAGTATCAGCATCAGATGGCTCCCCTCAACATCCCCAGTCACAGGGTATCGGGTGACTGCTGTCCCCAAGAAGGGACATGGGCCCACAAAAACAAAAAATGTCCCTGCAGGTAAGAGTCGTGTCATACTTCACCAGATCTGTAGAGAATGCAAGATGTGACCTCTAAAATCCTGCTGCAGCTTGTATCTTTTTTTGCTATCCTGCTGATTTTCAGTTCTGTGTCATCCAGGACAGATGAGCTCGGGCAGATTTTTGTCCTGAAAGCTTCATATTTCTTTGACACCACTGTACTGCAAAAGTTCGTTCTTGGCAGCCTCAGTGTGAATGAAAAGCACCTGCATTTCAAAGAAATACCATTGAATTTTCTAGCATCCAGCAACACTTGCTCTGAAATCCTTCTGGAAGTCACATAATGTGACCCTTGGTGACAGCATGGGTTCAGTCACATACACTACAGGTTTGTAGTGTAGTACCTGTGGAACCTGCCATGTCAGCTCTCAGGAAAACGGCATTTTGTAGGATCAGCAGAGCACTTGGGGATGCTTGTGATGCAGCTGAGTTGATGGTCAGCTTTATCCTAAAAAAATGATGAAAGCTGGTCTCCCTGTGCTTTGTTTTACCCACCATGCTAACCTGCCCTTTCAGTTGTGGAGCCTTGTAGCAGATACAAATTGCAGTTGTGCACTGCCAGAGAAGCATGGTGCAATTTAAAGGCAAGTCTAATTTGTCAGTCCCAGCTTGTTTTAATGAAAATTATTTATGGTATGGCTTAGACAGGCCATTCATTCAAGGTTACTTTGGGGCCAGCTCTCTGCAGCTTTGTGCTGTTCTTTCTGACTGATGGTGTTCTTTCCTGCCAGATCAAACTCAAGTCACTATTGAAGGTCTGCAGCCCACAGTGGAGTACATGGTCAGTGTCTATGCTCAGAATCAGAATGGAGAGAGCCTGCCCTTGGTTGAGACAGCTGTCACCAGTACGTATTTCACTTCATGGGAACAAACATATGTTTTCTATTGATGTCTGAATCTACCACCACATTCCCAGGGGAAGAAAAAGCCAAGGGTCTGGTTGCCAGGAGAGTGTGAAGTGTTCTGCCCTGTGAGAAGTACCATGCACCTAAACTGCAGATGCTGGCAAAAACGCAGTCCCTCTGCCTCAAACGCTGCCAAAATGCAATTCCCCCGCCCCCCTTCAAAGTGCTGCGCTTCTCATTTTCTTTTACTAAAGCCACAAAGCCTTTTGGGGTTTGCCAGCAGCCAATCAGTGGATAAAATGTGCCGGGATTGCCTTTGTGTGGAGCTAGGTGGCAAAGGTGATGGCTGTTAAGGGACTGGGCTGGGCTTGGGAGCACTTGCCCTGTGCAAGGGAGTAAGGGAAACCACGTGGGTTATACCAAGAACTTGGGATGAAGCACTGCAAAACAAAGAATAATTTCAGGACATGGGTGCTGTGTACAAAACAGAAGGCCTGCTCTGGTCACAGAGGGGCAGAGGGGACACAAGAGGGACCTTGTAACTCAGGGATATGTTTGAGGTAAAGTGCTTTTGAGGGATACCTCTAGGGTAGGGATTTAGGTGATTCTTATTTCCCTGCTCAAGCTTGTATTCAAAACAATGACTCAGCTCCAAGCACTAAAGACAACAGGAGCTTCTCCAGAGCTTTGCAGAGATGAGTGAAGAGTCCACAGTCAAGCCAACAAATTCCTGGACAAAAATCACCTTTGCCAACTAGAAAATTGAGAAAATTGAGGACATGGCAAATGAAAAAGATGAAACTTTTTAGAAAAACGTGATTTTGATCCAATATAAAAGCTTAATGTTAAATCCTCCCATTTTGTGTAAAAGATGGGTGAATTTCTGTGATAGCCACTCCAGACTTGTGAGGAGCAAGGCTCACTTCCCCTGCTCTGAGCTCCCACCTTGCCATGAAAATCCTGTTAATTGGTTTAATTAGGAGATGTCTGTATCACTCAATTGCACCTGTGGACATTCCCTGTGCACTCAATACAAAGCTGAAAAGCTTGTTTCTAACTGATTTTACAATATAATATGCTGGGTAATTTTGCTTTGAGTGTGTCAGTTTGCTGGTGAGTGTGTCAATTGGATATTAATTTATGAAAGAAAATAGTGGGATGGATTCTCCTTGGACTGGCACTTTGCACAGCAGTGAACAGTGAGTGCAGCATGAACCCAAACTTACAGAACCAGGTGGGTTCTCTGGCTGCCTTTGGCACTAGCAACCTTTTACATGGGAGAAATGGGCCTTAACATTCCCATTTCTTTTTTTCTCTTGTTTGCTTTTAAGATAACTTAATGCTACTAGAGTTATGTGAAAGAGGTTTTGGTGCCAAGGAGACTCAAAAATATAGGTGAGAATTGGCTGCTTCGAAGGTGGCAGTGCAGGTCCTTTTGGTTTCAACAAAGCCAAGATCGCCTTCCTGCTGCCTGGCACCTGCAAACTCCGGCTCAGGGAGGGAAGCATGTGTGCAAGGTGCAGCACAGAGGAGAATCCAGTGCCCCCTTTGCAACACCAAACTGAAAACCGCTTTGCATGTAATCGAAATGCTTTTTATTTTCCTCACCCACAACTTGCTTTTTATCACTTAACCTCTTACCGTTAATTTGCCTAACAGACATTGACCGCCCTAAAGGACTAACATTCACTGAGGTGGATGTTGATTCCATCAAAATTGCTTGGGAAAGCCCTCAGGGGCAAGTCACCAGGTACAGGGTGACCTACTCAAGCCCTGAGGATGGAATCCATGAGCTATTGCCGGCCCCAGGTGGCGAAGAAGACACTGCTGAGCTGCATGGCCTCAGGCCAGGTTCTGAGTACACTATCAATATCGTTGCCATTTACGATGACATGGAGAGCCTGCCCCTCACTGGGACCCAGTCCACAGGTACAGCTCCCACCACCCCTAGCAGGCCATGGCAGCAGTGGCTTCTGCCCCCAGGGGTAAAGTGTGCTTCCATGTGCAACTGGTGCTCTGTGCCGGGACGGCCCCAGGGGCAGCCTAGGGGATGGGATTGCTCCTGAGGGATGGCTTAGCTGGGGCCAGAGAGCTGCCTGCCAGCAGAGTTAGCCTGCATAAACATCAGGGGAGGCAGGCAGGAGAGCAGGACTGCAGGAGCAGATCTTGGAGGAAGGAGGGAGGAGTGTCCAGTGGTGTCCTGTCCCTGAGCCTCATCCATGGTGAGCACTCTCACAACGCTCTTGTCTTGCCTTCAAGGTATGGGACAGCTGAAAGCACAGGTAGTGACCAGCAAGAGAGATGAGGGCAGCTTTCATGCCCCAGGGACCTTGCTGTTTGAGCCAAAGATCAGCAGGAAGGGCTGGGAGATTGCTGAACCCTCAGGTCTCGCAGAGCCTGCAGATATCTCACTGCCACAGCCTACTGCATGCCCACACCCTGCACCCTCATCACCTCCACAGAAGAGTCCCTTCTGTGCCAGGCTGATCCAGCTACAATTCCGTGCATTGAAAATTCCTTGATGAAAAAGGAAAATTATTATGCAAGGAATTAGCTTAACATTGCTTCCAGCAATATGGAATGCATTGCAAGCTTCCAGCATTGCCAGATGTGACTTTATTACAAAGACAGATAGCACCTGTGTAATAAAGGTCTCCCGTTCATTTGTGGCTGAAAAGTTGGCACTTTCATTCCAGGGGTGGAATGAATTCAGTGGGTCCTAGTGTACAGATCTGCTGTGCCAAACTGAAGCAAAGTGATGTAATGATGGAACAGCTGGCTGACTACCTGCCAGAAATGCAAACATAATACTTTTTCAAACCCACCCTCTGTGGTTTACCTTTTGAGGGCTGTTCAAAAGTGATTTTGAAGTCATTCAAGACTTTCCATTGACTCTCATGGGCTTTAGATTGAGCTCTGAGCAAAGCCAGAAGGAAGAATTATCCTGTATTTCCACTTTGTAAAACTGGAAAGCTTTGACAGCACTGTGCCATAGTGGGCACTATGGTAAGGTATATCTTTGCTCTGTTCATAGCCCCAGACTTACCAACAGTAGGGCAAGAAAATATTTCAATGGACTTTTTTTTTTAGGCAAGCATTTGTTTGTAAGGATAGTGGATGTGTAAGCTTGTGCACAGGCTGTTGTGTGATGAGCCTTATGGCCACCACAGCTCTGCTTTTCCATTGCCTTGCTCGCTGTGTAAGTGGCTGTAAAATGCTTCCCCTCTCCATTTGCAGTATTTTTATATCTTCTCTGCAATTCCTGAGCCTGCTTCCTACTTACTTTTGTAAGTCATCCATTGTATTTTGGAAATGAGCAGACAGGGGCAAGTGGAGCAGGACTAAACCGTGAGCTGTGTGATGAAAAGCAGAGACTGGTAGAATAATTAAAACAGACTGGCCTACTAGAGATTTAAGCACCTTCCCAAGCCTTTACCTTATATCATAGCAAATGTCATTGCTCACTTAACTTCAGGATTGAAGCATCAATATCTCCTTATTTCTGCTGAAAAGTGTTACTGTAGATTTGAGAATCTCCTCCTGAACAATGTCTCCTCGCACGGTGCTTTGTGCCTGTGTTTGCACAAGGCACTCCACTTTCCTGGCCTAAACCTGTCATGTGTTCAGGAGGGAATATTGTCTTATCCAAGACTGTCTTTTTTTAAAGTGACCCTCTGCCAATCTGGATTTTTGCAGCAATTCCACCTCCAACAAACCTGAAGTTTACTCAGGTAACTCCCACCAGTCTCACCATCAACTGGAATGCGCCCAACGTTCGCCTCACTGGCTACAGAGTCAGAGTGAACCCCAAAGAAAAGACTGGTCCTATGAAAGAAATCAACCTTTCTCCAGATAGCACATCTGCAGTCGTGTCTGGCTTGATGGTAACTTTTTTCTTTGTCTTGTTGGAAGGAGATTTTTGAAGAAATTTCATATTCCTGTGTCAGGAGCTTCAGTTGGAGTAGATCATTACAGGTCCTAAGGGGGTCTGACTCTGAAGCTCATGGCAGGTCAGACTGCAGCTACTCAGTACTGTAGTTTTTTTTAAAGGCAAGTAATTGGCCTGCTGGAGCTGCATTCTACCCTCTTCCTCATCTAGCATGGAGAGATTGGATGCCTAATCAAATGCAAATTACCAGGTTCACAATCAAAAGTAACCCAGCAAAATGCTTTTACTCATCTTTCACAAAAGAGGTCAGATAAAGTGATCTAATGCAGAGATTTCAAGCTGTGATATGGAAGCTCTGGCAGTCTACTGCCTATTTTTAAGACATCTGCAAAATATAAGTTAAAAATGCAAGTCTTTTGTGAGTAGGTTTAAATTTGCTATATAGCCATCTTCTCCACTGGAAACATTTCAGGAGTTCCTGAACTGGAGAAGGCTGAAAATAACTGCTTTTATGGTTCCTGTGATCTTAAAGCTACTGATCTGTTTTTAAGGAGTTTTATGAATCATTTTCAAAAATGAGCCTTAAAAAACATTGTCATTTAAGTGGACCCATGGTCTGATGCAGCCAAGGACAAAACCCCCCATGCTGTTACTTTCACAATTCTTTTATTCACATTATTTTATTCCTTATCATAGCAAATGGTACCCATTAACCCTGGGAAAAATAGGAGGGAGATTAGAGTTTCTCTGAAGAATCAGCTTTGAAGCACAGATTCTAAAATGAGGGGTGATAAATAAGCTTCTTCCAGGACTTCTTCTCCTCCTGAGTGTGCACATGTGCACAGTGTGTCAGGGTCCATGCCTGCTCTATTACAGCTGGAAATAATTTTAATTATCCCATCAGTCCTTCCCCAGTTTATTTTAAGGTTTCAGATTTCAGTAAGTGGTGACTGAGAAACATGGCTCCACCAAACACTGACTGAGGGCAGGAGTATTTCCCCCTGTGCCAGGTCCTTCTTGTAACGTGGTACAACTCTGTCCATTCTAGGTAGCAACCAAGTATGAAGTGAGTGTGTATGCCCTGAAGGACTCCCTGACCAGCAGACCAGCCCAGGGGGTGGTCACAACCCTTGAAAGTAAGTGGTGGCCCTCCCCAAAGGAACTCTGCGCTGTGTGGGAGCCTGCCCTACGTCCAAAGCGGAGCTCTGTCCAAAGCTCCATCCCAGGCTTCACCAACACTTGGCTGGTGAGGTTCCCAGTCCCCACTGTACTGACAGGAGCCTTTTCCCTTGTGGTGCAGATGTGAGTCCCCCTCGCAGGCCCCGGGTGACAGATGTCACCGAGACAACCATCACCATTACCTGGAGGACCAAGACAGAGACCATCACTGGCTTCCTGGTGGAAGCCGTCCCCGCGGGCGGCCAGAACCCCATTCAGAGGACCATCAGCCCTGAGCTCAGGAGTTACACTATCACTGGTGAGTGAGGGCTTCTGCAGCTCCAGGGTAGTATCAGAAAGAACACTGGGTTCTTGTTTTGGAATTGAATATCCTCGATGAGAAATGCTATAGGAACAAAAGGCGGGGAAAAAGTATCTGAGGCATCAAGACTAGGCTCCCAAGAAGAGGTTATTGAAAGACCTTCTGGTGGCCATCTTAGGTGGCTTCCTCTCCTTAGCTAACATTTGTGTTTCACCTTCATTTTAGGCTTGCAGCCTGGCACTGACTACAAGATCTACCTGTACACTCTGAACGAGAACGCACGCAGCTCCCCTGTGGTACTGGATGCCTCCACTGGTAATGATCTTGTCTGACCTTTTTGCTCATGTTAACACACAGCAATCACATAGAGCCAGTTAGGAGCTGTCTGTATCTGATCCCATTTAATATTCCCTGTGACTTACAGCAGTGGGTTTGAGAAGGGTGTCAGGCAGGTGTAGCTCAGGTGAAGAATATTCTGGCCTTTCCTGTATTTGACTTGTTAAACCCTTTTGTTTCCATCCAGCTATCGATGCTCCTTCTAACCTGCGCTTCCTTACAACCACGAGCAACTCCCTGCTGGCCACGTGGCAGCCGCCCCGAGCCAAGATCACAGGCTACATCATCAGATATGAGAAACCTGGCTCACCAGTCAAGGAGGTCCTGCCTCGGCCCCGGCCCGGCACCACCGAGGCGACCATTACGGGTAACTCTGCTTTGTCTGGGAGCTCTTCAGCTGAAACACTCGAATTTCAAGAGAGAGGGAAGGGGAAGGCCTGATTATAAAATGTGTTGATGGTTAGCTAATAGACAGAGAAAATTGTGTTCCTTTTTTGTGGTTTCCAGTACTAGAGATTGACCCTATAAGCACGCCTGTCCTACAAACACCTTCCACTTCACTGATCGGAACAACCACTGCATTTGAGCAGTCTGGTGCTTGTTTCCAGTGTCACTACAATTGTCCTTTCAGGAAGGAAAGCCCCTGACTCTGGCACCCCACCAGTCACATGTGCTAAAGATCCCTTATGTTTGGGGCCACGATCCCAGCTGACGTGGTCAGATTGCAGACTTGCTCTGAGGAACAGGAGGCTGAACTCTCTGCACTGTCCTGAAAACCTCGGGTGTGAAATGCATATACCTGATACTGTAGCCATACCCACCTCTCATCCTGCCTTAGTTTTCACACACAATCATAGAAGAAAAGCAACTTGTATGTCTAAAGTTGTTCTGTGTCCTCTCTCCCTCCCTAGGTTTGGAACCTGGCACTGAATATATCATTTACATCATTGCTGTGAAGAACAGTCAGAAGAGTGAACCACTGATTGGCAGAAAAAGGACAGGTAAACAAAGCTCTGGATTGTTGTGTGCCAACAGGAGATATCTTCCACTTGGGGAACAGAGTATGAAAGATATTGAAGGACACTTGTGAAGGACTGAAATAATAATGTTTTTAAAAATAGCCTGTTCACACCCCTCGGCCACACCTTTTCTTGGAGTCAAATAGGCTTTTTAAGGAGGTTTTCCTTTCTAAGGATGCAAGAAGTACACTTCTAAATTTATATTAATCACATTTACCTATGTTTGAGCACTAGCAACAGAACACTGTGCGCTTGATTCTGGATTTTTCCTTGGGTACCTAATGGATAATTAAATCAGGGTTAACATTACTGTCTAACACTTGATGGCATCAAATGCAGAAAACATTTAATTTGTTGCCTGTTGCATTCCTCTTACTTTGCAACTTCCACGTACAAGATTGAGAAACCTATAGCAAGTGAAATACCAGATGGACATCCAGATGTGATCAAGGAGCAAGTTCCTTCCTGCTCACTAGTGATTCTTCTTAAAATGATAACCTGCAACTATCTCTTGTAATAATTTCTTCTCAATTTGAGCAGTGGTGGTGGCTTCTTTGGGTTGCAGTGTTCAAAAGTGTCGCTCAGCTGTATGAAAATTTCATACCAGCACATTTCTTATGCCTAGGTGTGAAAGATACAGAGAGGGAAATTACCTTTATAGTCACTGCAAGGTCATAAAAAGTGTGTTGCATCTCGGGGCAATTGCTCATATTTGATGCTTGGAGTGGTGTAACACAGCTGTTGGATTTGCCTTTGTCGCTTTAACGCTTGCTTTGCTTGATGGCCTCTAACCTTTCTTTGGCCAGATGAGCTCCCCACGTTGATTAGCAGACCACACCCCAACCAGCCCGACATCCTGGACGTGCCTTCCATTGACGAGGGGACCCCTTACCTCACGAACAACAGGTATGACAATGGCAACGGTATCCAACTTCCAGGCTCCTCTGGGCACCCTCAGACAGTGGGACACCAGGGGCAGCAAGTCTTCTTCGAGGAGCACGGCTACAGGCGGCCCGGGCCCACCACAGCCACGCCGCTCCGGCCGGGCTCCCGGCGGCCGCTGCCCAGCGTGGACGAGGCCATCGAGATCCCGGGCTACCAGGTGCCCATCGTGGTGGAGCCCTCGTACCCGCAGTCGCGCGGGCCCCGGCGCAACGACAGCACGGGCCAGGAGGCCCTTTCTCACACCACCATCTCCTGGAGGCCGCTGCTGGAGAGCTCCGAGTACATCATCTCCTGCCAGCCCGTCAGCCAGGACGAGGACACGCTGCAGGTAACGGCGCTCTCTCAGCACGGCCGTGGGGTAGCCTCACCTGGGGCGGCGCGGTCTCTCGGGGCCCCGGTCCTTTTGCTGTGCAAAGGGAGTGGCAGGAATTAGCCTAAACACATAGCTGAGACCAGGATGGATGAAAGCCTCCCTCATCTCCTTCGTGGAAAAGCCTACAGCTTAAAACTGCAAAACCAGCAAACTTTGAAATGCTGTCAGCGGTGACATTTCACCAGGGAAGGGGGCAGCAAGCTGAGTGGGAGTTTCAAAGGTTGAGGTGCTGCCTCTCCAAGCTATAAGACTCTTCTTATGTCTCCCTTGCTTTCCTTGAAATGGCAAAACTAACCTCTTGTGATCCATAGTCCAGAGTAGCCGAGTCTAACTTGGCATGGTTTGAAGTTCTCAGAGTATCTAAGGGGAGTGGTCTTGCTCCATCATGGTACAAAGCATAGGGGTCATCCTAAACACCCTGTCTTTCCTGTGAGAGAGGTAACACCTAAAGGGTATTCCCTCCCACCTTTGTGCTGACTTGGCATTGTCTATTGGTGCAGTTCAGGGTTCCTGGCACTTCCTCTAGTGCCACGCTCAAGGGTCTCACAAGAGGGGCCACCTACAACATCATCGTGGAAGCCCTGAAGGACCACCGGAGACAGAAGGTGCTGGAGGAGGTGGTCACAGTTGGCAATACTGGTAAGGAATAGCCTTAGGGAGTCTGGCTGAACCTGTGTAGCCCCTGCCTCATTCCCCTTACTCAAGGTAACCTACTGGGTGCCCAAGCTTGGCAACAGTGCAGAAAGGAAAATTTTGACAAGGACAGTTCGTAGCAGGACCCTGGCACAAGTGATTTGTGAGGTCCTCTGGTTTTGGATACCTGACACACACTAATGGTGGGATGAGAGCTGTCCTGAGCTGCTGTGTAAGCACAGAGAGAGTGCTTTGAGGCTCCAGACACAGCCCAAGGCCCCAAGAGAGATCTGGTATTTGCTGTGCTTAATAGGGGTCAGAATCACTGGAACCTTGTATTTGTCATTGACTGGACTTGACCCTGATCATCACACCCTGGACTGGGGGTTGTAAAGCACCCACCAGCCAAGGCACACACCTAAGGTGACAAATCACTCTACCCTACAACAGGGTTTGCTCTCCTTCTCCCATCCCCCTGCCAGGACACAGAACCTGCAGCACCCCAAAAGTTCACATGCAGCTACCAGCACCCTGCTGTTCCTCAGCGTCTTACAGCACATTTTCTCCTAAAAACAGGCAGAGTCAGGTTGTTCCTCACCAGCAGCAAATGCAAAAACTCACACTTGCTTGAAACTTGACAAATGAAAATGAAAATAGCCTTTGTGTCAGTTTTTTTTATCATTCAGCTGCTCTGACACATGCAAATGGAAAATAAATCACAGGGAGCTGGGCTGCTGACAACCATCAGGTATATGCCCATGGGGTAGCTCCATTACTGCCAGGATATTACAAGAAGAAAAAGGTGTGTTTTCACTGAAAATGATTGTCTTTCAGCAGTTTCTGTTGCTGTGTGTGATGCCTGTTTCTTCTCTTTTTGTTCCAGTGTCTGAAGGATTAAACCAGCCAGCTGATGACACCTGCTTTGATACTTACACTGGCTCCTTCTATTCCATTGGCGAGGAATGGGAGCGCTTATCTGAAACTGGCTTTAAGCTCTGGTGCCAGTGTTTAGGCTTTGGCAGTGGCCATTTCAGATGTGACTCTTCTAGTGAGTAGCTTGCTGTTAACCATCCCCATTCCCACTCTCCCCCAGCACCACTGCCATGTTTGACAGAATCAGCCTGATCCAAACATGATGCAAACGAAGGCAGGATCTGAAGTTCTTAAACCAAAGTGTTGTTTTGCATCATGAGAAGTGATGGAAAACTTTGGTTACCTCTGAGCTGTGCAGCTAATCTAGAATTGCCATCAGCAGCAATCAATATTGCATTGATAAGAGACTTTTTTGCCTTGCCAGACATGTCTAGGTAATATGGGAAAGTGTGGATTTCAATGGGTATTACAGCCAGTGCTGGTATTACAATAAATCTGGTTTGCATTGCAGGCAGCCTTTCCAAAGCAGCTTGCAAAACCAGTTTTCTAATTTTCTAACACTTCTGCCCAGGGCATTAAGTTTTATTCTTTGCAGAACTGTGGTTTACACAGAAAAAAATCCAACTTGACATAAGGGAATGGAACAAAAGTCTGTGATTGAGCAGTTTAACACAACACATACCCAGCTAATTGAAATTAGGCTTTTAAATTGTGGAATTATCTCAGCAAAGAGAGTATTTCTGCGATTTGCATAGAGTCAGAGGAGTCTATGTAAAGACACTTAATTTTACAGGAAAAGATGCTTATTTTAGAGGATTAATATTTATATTTCATTATTTGATACACATAGCTTACCCATTGTGTTTTGTGAGATTGTGGTAAATTTTATGCTGAGTATTTGCACAAAAAAGAGCATTTAAATATTTTTCTCTCCCTTCCTGCCCCACATATGTCAAATTGCTTTTCATTTATTTTCATTTCCTATGAACCAAACCTCCTCTCCCCACTCTTTGTCACATCCTACTTTTTTCCCAAGAGCCTCTACACATTTCCCAGAGCTGCAAAAGCCTTAAGCAGTTAAAAACTGCAGGAGCTGAACCTGTTTCCTCCTTGGGACTTAGATGAGCTGAGAAGATTCTTTCTCCTGCCTTTCCCGAGACTGCCAAGCTCTTTTCCTCCTGCTTCACGTGGGATAACTCCTGATTCTTGTTACTCTGCCTTCTCCAGAGTGGTGCCATGACAATGGAGTTAACTACAAGATTGGGGAGAAGTGGGACAGGCAAGGGGAGAATGGCCAGATGATGAGCTGCACCTGCCTTGGGAATGGAAAAGGAGAATTCAAGTGTGAACCTCGTAAGTGTCTTCCTGCTGTTAGTCTGAACTCCTTCAGGAAGTCTCATGAGCATCTCAGCTCTGTCCTGCCAGAGGGACAAGCAGATCATCAGAGTGTCTCATTCAGGCTGAACTGGTGACAGCTTCAGTCTGTTCTCACAAGAGATAAAGGCATAAATCTCACATTCCTGAGCTTGAAAAGAAGAAAACCTTTTGTTAGCTCAGGTCACAGCACACTGAGCACCTGTCTGCCTCTGGCCCTGGAGCTGCACACCAGGGACATGTCACTGCTCTCAGAGGGATGGATTACCCCAGCTGGACTTTCCTGCAGGGCCTTCACACTGGGACTTAAATTGCACTGCTCTTGTCAGGAAAAATGCTCCCCTCTTGTAGGTTAAATTGTCTGGAGAGCTGTGAACATGTCTGATGTTCCCCTGCCAGTCAGGGAGCCTGTGGTCAGACAAGGGGAGCACGCCTTCCCAGGGGCTCCCCTTCTGATCACCAGACTGCTTTGAGGATGCTTAAAACCTAGCCCAGGCCCTGCAGCTGAGCTCTGCCTGTGCCTCCACAGATGAGACCACATGCTATGATGATGGGAAGATGTACCACGTTGGGGAGCAGTGGCAGAAGGAGTACTTTGGGGCCATCTGCTCCTGCACTTGTTATGGAGGACAGCAGGTAAGCAGGAGGGCTGTGTTATGTTGGACACAGGGGAGGCTGTGCTGGGCTGCACCTCTCATGCTGGGTTTCAGGTCATGGAAAGGGCCAAAATGGGCCCATATAAGAAGTAATTAGGAGAGCTGAAGTACTTGCTTCAGTGCCTGTGTGGAGCAGCCTCATTGGAGCTGGTGGTCTAGCCTCATGTATGAGTGATCATGAATTAATGGCTTTAAGCTGAAGGAGGGTAGATTTAGATTGGATATTAGGAAGAAATCCTTCCCTGTGAGGGTGCTGAGGCCCTGGCACAGGTTGCCCAGAGAAGCTGTGGCTGCCCCTGGATCCCTGGAAGTGTCCAAGGCCAGGCTGGACAGGGCTTGGGGCAACCTGGGCTAGTGGAAGGTGCCCACAGCAGGGGAGTGGAATGGGAGGAGCTTTAGGCTCCCTCCCAGCCCGAGGCAGTCTGGAGTTCTGTGAGCCCTGGCAGCTCCCTGGCCGCGGCGCTGACTGGCCCCTTGTGTCCTGCAGGGCTGGCGCTGTGACAACTGCCGCAGGCCCAGCGTGGAGGTGGCCCCCGAGGGCTCTGCTGGCCACACCTACACCCAGTTCACACAGAGGTACCACCAGGCCACCAACACGGTGAGTACAGCTTTCCTTGCCTGCCCCTCCTGCTGTGACTCTGGCACAGGTGGCGGGGTCGCTGCAGGGCTGCAGCAGCGCGCGGGTTCCTGCTCCGCAGTAGTGCATGGCAGCCCCGGGCACACACACCTGCTTGAGCTCCCCCCACACACACTGGCAGGGCCACGGGCCCCGCAGGGCCTCGATGCATGCTCTGAGGCAGTAGTGCATGGAGTGATTTCCATTTCCAGCCGTGTGCTTTGTGCTGGGTGACAGCCCCCGGCGCTGCCGGTGGCTCCCAGCACAAACCACGCCCGGGACAGAGCTCTAACTGATTTCCTTCCCTCCTGACAGAACGTCAACTGCCCCATTGAGTGTTTCATGCCCCTAGATGTACAGGCAGACACACAACATCCACGGGGAAAGTAACATCGAGCAAGACTTCTTGCGGCCATGGCAACAGACAAACCAAAGTATAAATCCCTATGTGCCACGATTACCATCCAAACTGGAGTGATGCTAGCAAAACTGCATCTAGTGAGAATGGCCCCCTGCTCTGGAGCCATTCTCCCAGCTTAAGCTCAACTCACAGCTTCTCCAAGCGCCACTCTTGGAGTGTTTCAGACTTTTCTCATGATTGGTAGCGATTGTCTTGGTTTTGCTCAAAGTGTTGAATTCCAGTCAATATTTTCAAATTTAAAGGGGGCAAGGAAAAAAAAAAGGGGAGGAAGGGGAGAGGTTGTAAATCACAAATTTGGTGGGGGATCAAAACACTGAGGGGGAGGGAGGGTGTAGAAATTCAAGGTTCCCGTGCTATGCAAGAACATTTGAGTACAACAATACTGAGGTTTAGGGATAGGAAAGTCCACCAAACACTTCTGCTTTCACATAAGCGTGCAGCCAGCAATAAGATAGGAACAGCAAATCCAATCACTGTGATATTTAAAATATGCACAGTCCTAATTCTTTCTTGATGATCCTAGTATTTTTCTAGCTGTATCTTTATATCTCATACTGTTATTTATCAGTTTTGTTCCCCTGACCTTCAAGTGTTTTTATATGGGAATAACAGGTATGGAAGACACTTAGTATGCAGTTGACAAAAGAGGAATTTGGTGTAATTATGATCAGTGATTATTTTTATACTGTAAGTGCCAAAGCTTTACTACTGTGGAAAAGAAAAAAAACCAACTCTTTTAATAAAAAGATTTACAAACCAGACATATAGTTTAAGTGATTCTCTTTGCTGCCGTGGAATTTAGGATGAAGATGATTATCTTCAGCTGGATTATTCTGAGGTCGCTAATTCTCAGCTGGATGATTCAGAGCTGGAGTAAGATTTCCTTGACAAGAGATGGAACAAACATCCCAAAGAAGAGTGAAGTAAACCTGGAGAGAATATTGGTAGAGCAGTTTGTTAATTAAAGGCTTCCAGCTGCACCCCTGCCCCCATAGAGCGCAGACAGGGGTAGGTATGGCATGGGCAGGAGGCACAGGCTTGCTTTGGGCAGCAGGGGAAGGGAGGGGAAGGCAAACAGCCCCTGCTTTGCACATGAACTCAGCTAGAGCTGGTTCCATACCTAGAATTAAATAAGCTTTCAGTGGCAAATTGCCAGAATTAGTGAGACCGTCCAAACCTGTGGAGTTGAACGTGTTCAAAGCTTTGAAACCCAGCAGGAGCCAGGCACCAACTGGGTCTAAGCCTGGGAGTTACAGGCACAGGCCCCTTTCTTGTCTCCTGTGCCTCTACCTCATGGTGGGGAGGGAGGTAAACAAAATGCTCCTCACAACCCTTTTGCAAAGCGTGATTAGAGGGAGCCAAGCCAGCAGTGAGTCCCTTTGCTTGCGCTGCCAGGACCTGTATGGCCTTTGTGAACGCAGACCAGGACAGGTCCTGTCAGGATTGCTCAGCCCCCTCCCCTCGCTGCACATGCACTGTACCGCTCCAGTCACTGGGATTCTCTGCACCCAATAAAGCATCACATGAAAACACTATCTGGCTTCTTGGCATGTGGCAGCTGCCTTCAGGGATTGCAGCCAAAAGCTCTGCAAAGAGCAGGATGATTGCAGCACCAGTCAGTTCTGCCCCACCTGTGTTCAAAAGCCAAACGCATCCCTAAAAACTTGAGAACTGAAACGGGCCTAGACAGAGACACAGAGGAGTAATTTCCCATTTAATTAGATTGGTTTTCCCAAGTGAGGGCCACGTATCTGGACCAGACAACAACTCTGCAACAATCCTTTCATAGTTAAGTTTGTCACTAAATAATTCACCAACCCACTGAAGAGGAGTCCTAGCCCACCTCCTCTCCTCTGTCACATCCCTTGTACCAGCAGCAACCACCTCCCCTGCCCACAGAGAGCATTTCCAGTTAAAGCCATTTAAACTGCACTTTTCCCCAAACTCCCCGTAGAGGTTTGTCTGTGACAAGCCCTGCGGAATTTAAGCACTTGGCAATTCTTTTCCAGAAGGTGCTGAGATGTTGTGAACAAGTTGTGCGAGCACAAGTAAGACAGCAGAGAGGTCCAGAGCAGTATCAGCTGCGGCACGTATTTCCTATCTTGTGCAGACCTCACCTGGAAGATCAGTACCTATTAACTTCCTTCAGTAAAACAGTGCCTCAAGGACAGCAAACAGAGGATCAGGGGAATACACAGAACAGGAGCTGCCAGATTCTCACTGCCAGTCTCTGTTTTAGCCAATGTTGTAGAAGATGCAGGTGAAGAATGGACAGAGATTCCCCAGAGAACCTCACAGCAGGGTCCGTGCTAGCTACAGCCACAACAGCAGGACAGAGAAGGCATGTAAGGAACACTGGGGACTCTTCTCTGTGGAAGAGTCCCAAACCCCAACTTTTAAAGTGAAACTCCAAGCACTGACAATCCACAGGAAGCAACAGCACAGAAAACAGGGGTTTGGGTTAGCACAGAAAAGGGGCCAGCCAGGAAGAAAGGGACAATTTTTATCTTGGATTGCTGTCTTAATCTGTACGAAAAAAGTAGAATGCTCTCTATCCTGTCGTGTCTAATCCAGTTACTTGGAAATAATCCACTGTAGAGAGCAGAAAAGACAAATCCACTGTAAAGATCAGAAAAGAGAGGAGTCTGCTCCCTTTCAGGCTGGAGCAGGGGCAGATGGAATCACAGTGTTAAAGGAAAACAAGTGTGTGGATTATGGTATCTTAAATAACTCACCTAGGAAGTGTGTCTTTGCTTTGCTCCATTTGGACCAGTCTGGATCAAACTGATAATCAGGTAAAACAAAAGACATGGCCACAGTCACAGCAAGTCAGCAGCAGAGCCAGCAGCACACTCCAAATTTCCCCTCTCCCAGGTCCATCTGCCACCTGGGCAGCCCTGCTTGAGCCAAGGGCACACGTGCACAACTCCCTGCTCTGCACCAGCTGAGAGCTGAGCCCACAGAAGTGTTTATTGAAAAACTCTGGGCTGCTCCCGGGCAAAACTGAATAGATTTTATAAAATGGAACCAAAGAAAAAATCCCTTTGGAAGAGGCACAGTGATTGCCAGCAAAAATGTGTCTGGGCTCATTCTTCACTTCTCTCACTGTGCTCCAAATTTTCACTTTGCTTTTTCCCAAACTCAAGTTCAAATCTGCTTAATGCAAACTGCAGATGGCAGAGAAGGGAAGTGGCTCCAGACACTTCCCCCATTGCAGCCTGTGAACTCTGCTCTGCTGCCAGTATGGGGACAGGCCTGTCAATGGCTCTCCTACCTTGGAGAAAGTGATGTAGCACTGCCAAAGCACAGAGTGCAGGGCAGGATTCAGAGCACCAAACCCAAGAGTACCTTGTGTAAAGGACCTGCTTCCCTCTCCTCCCAGGGAAGAGCATCATGGATTAGAAGTACCTGCTGACTCAGAAAAATCCCCCACCAACCCAGCTTCATTCAGGACAATGCAGATCTCTAATCAGTTCCACGAGAAGCTGAGCAGAAGCCAAGCCTTCACATCATACCACAGGCCATCCAATGAATTAGTAGAGCCTGGACCATAAAACCTGCCTCAAAAATAAACCTTTCTCCTGAGGACACAGGATTTGGGTGACAGAAACCACACAGACAGCACATAGCTAACAACTGTACGTTTATTTGCAAAAGACACCGATTTTCTACACTGGAAGCCAACTGGTACTGCTTCCTTCTCCCTGAACATGGGGAAAGGACTCTTCACAGAGTGACCAACTCCTGCTAAGCACAGGCTGCAGGAGCCTCCCAGTTAGACCAGGGACCTTGGGGCCCAGGCTGCTGGTGAGGCTGTGCCAGGAGGGCTCAGTGGTGGAACAGACGGAGGTTGATGTGGATCAGGGTGATCCCCAGCTTGTTGCACGCCTCAATGACGATGTCGTCAGCAGCCGAGCCTGATGGGGCGGCGATGAACTGCACTCCACTCTGCACAGACAGGGAGGGTGCAAGGATCAGAGCATGCAAACACAAAATCCCCCTCAGAAGGAGCTGGCAGCCCCAGTCCTTCATCCACATCCCACTGAACAAAGGCTTCCATCCCCAAAGCTGCTCCTTAAGGTGATGCCTTAAGTTTTAGCTTTTCTATTTTTCAGATTCTGTGCTGGTTTAGTGTGCAGTTCTGGGCTTCATATGAAGGGTTGGGAAGCTCTCTGCACAGAGTAGGGACACAAAACAATTCCTTTCCAGCTTGGCACCAAGGACACATTTTAGGCCCAAGAGTGTAAACAACAGCGAAGAAAGAGAGGGAACAAGGAGGATGGAGCTTCATAACCTGAAGCTGTAATTGGACAATTAACTCCAATTTGCTGATGGACCAAAACCTATAAAAGTGTGAGGCCTCGTGACCTGGGGCCATTTTGTGCCCATTTGTGGGTTTGACTTGGGTGTAGCCCTGGTGGGGTTCCTGCAGTGCCCAAGCTGGATCCTTTCAATAAATCCCTTTTATCCTTTTATTCTTCCAAGTCTCTGCTTCCAGGTCAGCCTTCCCAGGCATCAAAGGGAGCAGGAAGTTCTCTCTGCTGCTCAGAAATAACTCTAAAATTTTTCCTCTGGAAGCAAAAGGCCTTGGCTTAATATTCCTAAGTGCTTTAATAAACTTTAATCCTCCATTCATCCCAAATCAACAAACTGAGCAATGACTGGGTAATTACTGTCCCTGTGAGAGCATAACCACCAGGAACATCCTTCTCAGACCTGCCATCCTAGTGCAGGGATTTTGCTGAGCAGTGCACACAGAATGGGAAGGAGAAGCTCAGGCTGCACAGCCATTCCCCCGGAGCCCCCCTGAGCTCCCGGCCCTGCCATGGCCTTACCCGCTTGGCTCTGTCGACGTTGTCCCTGAAAGGGAAGAAGGCATCGGAGCTGAGGGACACAGCAGACAGCTTGGCAATCCACTGCTTCTTCTCTGCTTCCGTCAGCTGCTTGGGCACCTCTTCAAACAAGGCCTGCCACTTCACCAGGTCCTCATCCTGCAGGCACCAGAAGCCAGCTCAGCCCCAGAGCACACAGGCAGTTCCCTGCCAGGGGGATGAGTGATGGCCTCCCTCTGACCCCAGGATTTCTGCTCCATGACTCTGCTGCTGGGAATCTCATACCAGGACGTTTAAAACACACCACCAGCTGTTTCTGCATCCTTTTAACTCCTTCCCTCTCCTCACCACAGGACCTGAGGTATTCCTTCTCTCTCTCCTGAATTCCAAGATGCTCTGCCTGCAGCGTGCTGCTCCATAAATGCCAGCAGGCATCTGGTAGACGACATAACCCATGACCAATGGCAGCTCAGTTTATGATTCACCTTCTGAAACAGCAACTGATCCAGTTCTTACCCCTTTAAACAAGCAGCTGCTCACAAGGTGATTCACAAGGTCCCTAATCCAGCTCTTGGCTTTTGATACTTAAAAAGGAAATACTATTTTGTCGTCTCACTATGGCCTGTAACGGGGAGGTCAGGGGGATTCTGAGGATCCAAAGTGCCACAGGAACAAATAGCTCTGTGTGAGATGGTGCCACTGAAAGGGCAGGGAGAACTGGAACACCAGCTGGAGCTTTAACCCATCCTCACTGCTGGGAAGAACCAGGAGCTGAAGCCAAGCTGCTCCCTGAGGCACAGGGCAGGCTCCATCTCCTGGGGCTACGAGAAGGGCAAATCAGGACACTTTGCCACGGGGCCAGCACAGGACCTCGGGGGATCCCCAGGATGCCCCAGCTCTTTGGAGTCACCCGTTACACCACACCCCAGGTGTCAGTCCTGTGCAGAGCCCTGCTGTGGGCAGGAGCTGTGCTGCAGGGAAGCCACGGGCAGCCCTCACCTCTCCGATGGTGTCGGTGACGTACTGATCGATGGCGTTGGAGATCTCGGCCCTCTTGACGCCCGCCTTGAACCTCATGGCCAGCACGCGCGGGTGGTGCCGCAGCCACCAGTTGTTGGCCTTGTCCCCTGCCAGGCGCGTGCAGTGGATCCGGGACTGCTGCCCCGCGCCCATCCCGATCACCTGCAGCACAGGGCACCGCGTCAGAGACACGTCACACGC
>VXBQ01015076.1:3378-29740 GCA_013400175.1 Phainopepla nitens | reverse complement strand
TTTCTGGCAAGTTGAAGTCCCCCCAGAACAACAAGGTTATTTTACCTAGAAGTATTCCTTAGTTCCTCAAAGAAGTAATTCATTTGTATTATTATCCTGGCTAGGAGGGCTATAGTAGACTCCCAAGATGACATCTGAATTAATTTTTTGCCCCTTGATTCTTACCCAGAGGCTCTCAATTTTGACATTGCTGACTGTGAGCTCCATACATTCCCTTCTGTGATGTACAGTGCCATCCCTCCGCCTCTGCTCCCTGCCTATTCCTCCTGAAGAGCCTGTAACCATCCAACAGGGCACTCCAGCCACAGATCTCATCCCACCATGTTCCACTGGTGCCAGTGATGTCAAATTGCTGGGGCTGGGCCAAGCTCATCTTGTTTGTTCCTCATGCAGCATGCATTAGTGTAAGAACGTCTCAGGTAGCTGCATTGTAGCTAACGCCTCGTGAAGCTGCTGCAAGGATCCCACTAGTGCTTGTTCCTGTAAGTTTTGTCACACCATTCCATTGTTCATTGCTGGCAGGGCTGATTTGGTCCCCTAACAAGCTTGTTTAAATCTCCATCAACAAGCTGTGCTAGCTCCTCTCTAGTAGAGTTCTAGTCTGCTAGAACTCTTTTTCCCATCTGAGAAGGGTGCATCCCATCAGGTGTCAGTAGACCAGGTGTTAAATAGATCATTTCAAGGTCAAAAATCGCAAAAAAAGCAAAAATTTTTCTGATTACACAAGCCTCAGCATTGACCTGATGGATCTGCGTGTTCCTGTCAATATTATTTCTTGTTACCAGAAAGATCGAGGAACTCACTTTGCTCCTGATCCTTCAGCCAGTCATCCAAATAGCTAGACAGATGGGAGAGAAAATGGCATGAGGGTCAATAGGACTGAGTGCTGAGTCCTACGCTTTGGCCACAACAACCCCAGGCAGCATTACAGACTTGTGGCAGAGTGACTGAAGAGCTGCCCTGGCAGAAAAGGACCTGGGGCAAGAGGAGGCTCAGGGGGGTACCTTGTCGCTCTCTACAACTCCCCGAAAGAAGTGTGCAGCCAGCTGAGGGTTGGCCTCTTCTCTGGGGCAGTCAGCAACAGGACAAGATAACAGAGTCTTAAGCCATGCCCGGAGACATTAAGGTTGGACATAGGGAAGAAATCCTTCACAGAAAGGCTGGTGAGGTCTCAGAACGGGCTGCTCAGGAAGGTCACCATTCCTGGAGGATGGAGTGGACCTGGCAGTTGGTGCTCTGGTCTAGTTGATGTGGTGGTGTTTGGTCATAGGTTGGACTTGGTCTCAGAGGTCTTTTCCAACCTAATTGATTCCGTGATTTTGTACATGCAATAACCTTCTTTCAGCCTTAATTTGCAACGCATCCTTGCCTGATCATCTTGTGGGGTTCTGAGTCTGTCTTCTCCACTACATTTATTTGCTAAAACTAATTTTATCATATGAGAAAAGGAGAAGGGTGCAATAGGACATCAGTTGCTAGGATTGGATTTTTAGGTTAAAAATACAAAGATAAGCAGGTAGCCGCATGAACAGGTTTATTGCAATTTCATATTAGAGGGCAGAGCAGAAGTCAAGGTAGAGGCTGAACTTGACTAAGAACAGGTTAGCTTTCATCTTCAGCTACTAATGTAGGCTGTTTTATACTCTGGTGTCTGAAACATACATCTAATTCTGCTCTGCAGATAAGTCATCATAATTGGTCTGTTTTTCTTTTGGTGAACTGGAAGCAGGAAGAAGAGTTTAGACAAGAATCCACAAATAAATTGTTTTCAGCAGCTCTAAATTCATTATATTTAATTCACTTCTGCTTGTAAGACGGAAACACATTCTCTCAGTAGCATAGCTACTTCCAGGTGCTCAGAAAATGTAAATATATATATTTGAAATAATAAGGTGTGTTTAAAAATAAATTTACTGTTTTAGTAACTAAAATTAAGGATTTTGGAGGTTTGATCTTCTAGAACTTCCATTTTCTAGTGTCCTTTTTTTCCTCTTCATTAATTAATATATTTGTACATTTCAAAGAAATATTGGTCAAATCTTAAATATTGATGATAGAGCTGTAATCAAGTGGTTGTGTTCATATTTTGAAATACCACCAGTATTTAAAAGCTACATAATAATGACTTGGATTATGATAAATTATTCTTACTTTTAAACTAAATGCTACTATTATTTTTTCCCCACATTTTCTTAATTATCTCAAGCATATTGATTACTCTCATGATTTACCATCTCCTTAAAGTAAAAGAAGTGGTCATATTTCATTAAAGAAAGTTGTGTACTAAATCTATTAGGAACTCTGTTGAAACTGATGCACATACTACAAACTTTTGGATACAGCCACTGAATCCAGCATTTGAGCAGCAGGTGGCACTAATAGTGGAATTCAGAGTTAACTAAAATGGAACAAAGTTTAGGTAATGTTTGGAGTGATCACTTTTTAATTTTGTGTTTCAGAAAGTTGATAATTGATTTAATTTTCTATATCTAGACCCATGTTATTAATAGGAAAAAAAGTCTGATGTATGGAGCAGGAAGCTGGATGTTCTTTAATAAAGGCACAGCAAATGTAATTTTTTTCTCTTACCAAATATTGGTAGAAGTTTATATAGTCTCAGTTTCACCTTGGTGACTTTTGATACTTCACATATTCAAAAGGATCTGCTGATTACACTTTGACAGTTGCAGTTCTAGTTCAGGGCTCCTCATCATAAGAAAATTCTATAGTGTAAGAACATTTTAATTAGGTGACAAACAAATAGAAATTCAAAATTTGTATAACTTAAACATGTTTAAAATATAGTGGAAAAGATTAAATTGTAATGTACATGGGTATTATTTTACAGGCAGATAGTTATTCCTGACTCTTCCTATCTCTATACGATTTACTTTCTTTCTCCTGGACAATACTTTGTTTGTAATTTACAAGTGGCTAGTTGTCTTGTACGGCGTAGTAAAAGCACTCTCTTTGGACAGACTCTGAAGATAGTGCAGCAAACACCAGCTTCCTTCTGTGAGAGAGTGACTTTGTCACAGCTCTTCTGTCCACATTTCTGTCCACATCCATCTGTCCAGTGGTGAAAAGCTCCTTTCATTCCTTTCCAGTGTTTATTAAACCAAGGAGTGAAGGTCAGGTTTTCTCTCATTTTTATTACTGATAGACTAGCAAGAAAACTTAAGATTAATTTTTCTAAGGCAGGCCTGCAAAGGACATTGACAGCGACATACCCACTTGCTCTCTTTTAAACAAGGGATCAAATAATTTTTTAAATTTTCATCTTCTTCATCACCTGATGGAGAATGTTGTCTGTTGTCAGGATTATTAGCAAAATAATTCACATACCTTTTTCTAGGCAAGAAGTTAAAAAGAGAAGGCTGTTGTGGTAGTGCATTCCTTCAGATACCTCACCTAGATTTCACAAAGCATTTCTAGCCCAGCCACTTGGCTTTTGTTCTTAATAATGAATACTGGAAAGGTTGCAACTTAACTTTTCACCTGCAGAAAAGATAAATTGTTAGATCAGGGCTCAGTGACTTGAACAGGAAAAACTGTGATTCTGGTGTTACTTACATGAGTCTTGACCATGTGTTGGTTTTTCCAAGAGAACATTACCATTTCTCATGTTGTGTGACACCTTATTTTTTTACCTCTAGAATTAACAATAGTTTGATTCACAAGTGGCCCTCTTGTTTCTTGCTTTGTTAGGTTTCTTTGGAAAATGCATCAGTCCTGATGCAAAAAAGCCTTCCAGTAAGCACTGAAAGCAATTTTTATTCAAATTGTCTTAAGAAAGCGTGAATATTCAGTATTATACTAAGAATACTTGTGTTTCTATTCTCTGCATATTGCAGAAGAACTTTCTGCAATCCTCTCAAATTATAGTGCCTGTTCTGAGACACTGTTACACTATTGTTTAAAAAGGGCTTTGGTGTCAGTATATTTAAAAATTTTTAAATTTTAAAATGAACTTAGAAATTAGTGAGCATGCAAGTAGGTAGATAGTAAATAGGTAGACAGATAGTACATATAAAAAGAGATAACCAAATTTTGCATATATCTTTTCTGAGTGTGTTCAAAATGGATGGGTTGGATATTTGTTGTGCACTATGAAATTTGCCTTCTGAATATAGGAGAAAATTTTAAGAGCTGTTCAAGATTACTGATTACCAAGATTACTGGTAAAGGGAGAATGAAGTAGTGAAAATGGTGGGCAGAAAGAGAAATCTGTATTTTAAAGAGACATATTTTTTTCTGTTGAAAAATGTCTTACCTGTTTTATGTGTTTCCTGTTGCACTTAAGATGGCGGGCTTATTTCTTTCTGTTTATGTTTTAAATTAGCTGAGGCTGTAGTAAAATGCAGAAAAAAATTGAAGACTGTTATTGTGAAAATTATATAGCATTATAATATAATACAATACTCTAGGAAAGCAGTAGAGTAAGAGCGAGAAAAACAGAAGGAGTCTCTCCAATGCCAAAGTTTTGTTAAAGGTAACTAATTAGCTAAGAGTAACAGACGGGATAGGGAAAGAGCAATCCTCTTGAATTCAGCTGCGTTGTTAATGGATGTGGTTTAGAAAAGTCCATGACATCTACTGCTCCTTGAAAAAATGAATTTTACATACTGGTAACATTTTTTTGAAGTTGTAGGTCCTGTAAGAGATGTGAAGAATCCTGAGAGTGGAAGAATCCAGAAGTAGATGTCAGTGAAGAGAATCTAATTTATTAGAAGTTAAAAATAGCATGCAGAAAGTTCATTTCATCTTTAAAAAGTGTTGCTAGACAAATTATTTTTATTACTCAAGAAACAAATATAAAAGTTTCAAAATCACATTCTCTGGGTAGAAAAAAAATAGACGCTCCTACGCTCTATTAAATAAAATAGAATTTCTAAGTCAAATGAGCATAGAGAAGTCTGGTGAAAAAATACCTAATTTGTTTCTCTTTTTAAAAATTTTGCATGGTCAAGCTGTGAATTCAGGTTGGGATGCCTGTTACCATACTTCTTCATGTTCATTTTTTGTACATAAATTGTTTTCGGCAAGGACAGGGCAGACCCTTATCAACCAAACCATATTTGAAGCACAATGGACACTCAATACCATGATGTTTTTAAATGGGCAATTGCTGTATTTAATCCTTCTATTACAGTAAAGGCCAATATAAGGAAGGTTACTCAATAGTGGAACTAGTTAGTCTAGCTAGCCTTTCCCTTGTTAGGGAAAAGCTTTCCATTCTTGGATACATTGTTTTAAAACATAACTTACAGGAATGGATAGCAAACTTAAGTGCTTAAGAGCACTTGCTCTGGTTTCCCCATTTCTACTGCTGATGGAATTGATTTGCAGTAAATTTGCAATAAATTGCCCACTCTTAACATTACCTGCATTTTAATAAATTTGTTAGGTGTATATTTTTTTTCCAGATGTGGAAGTAAGATCTCTCCAGGTGCTTTTGTAGTTACGGCATATCTCAAATGACACTAGGTGGATGTTTGAAAAAGAATTTTTAACTACTAGAGAAATAAGTTTCTGCTAAAGAAGTATGTCTTGGTTTAGGAATATGTCTTCCCCAGTTTAGTGTTCCCATTGAAACACTCCAAACCATGCTCCTCTCAATTCCCCTCCCCTTCTCCTCTACATCAGGCTGGAGAGGACAAAATTTGAAGATCATGGGTTGAGATCAGAACAATTTACAGGAAACAGCAATGAAATAAGACAACAGTCAGAAACAGCAAGTATATAACAACAAAATGTGTACAAGAAAGGCAAACTAATCGCATGCAAATGCTCATCATGCAGACCCTGACATTACTCCACTGGTCACTTCCTACTAGGGGACCCAGAAGGGATCCTTCCTCTCCCCTGAGGATGATGTGGGGTGGTATAGAACAATCTTTGGGTCCTAGCAATGGCTCCTCCTGGCTACTGCAAAAATTAACCCTGTCCTGGCTGGAACCAATGTGATCAGCCTGTCACCCATTCTAACTGTCATACAGGTTACTTTGTACTTAGGGGTTTGGGAGAATAGCTTTGCCTGTGAGGAATCCTGTAGGCATAAATGGGCTTGAGGGCTAAAAGATAAACAACTTCCATGATGAATAAACACCTTCAGAATCACAGAACACCATTGTTTCTCTTAGAGCCTTAAAACTAACTATAAATAAAAACTGACTGTGAAGAAAGTAATTAAAATTGTCTCTAACTACAGTAACAGTAGTAGATCTTGGACTCATGACTTGGATCATCTTGGACTTTCTGAATCTAACAGGATGATCATCTCATACCTGTCAGAATTTGCAAGGAAAAGACTGAGATAAAAAGGTGTGTGAATTCTGTGCAGTATTAAACACAGTTTTGAATATTTTACTCTTCCTTGGCTACTAATTCAAAGCATCTATATGCTACCTGTTCTAAAGAATATTCTAAACAAATTTGCATATCATTCTCCCTTATTAGAGAGGGAGTTAAATGTAAATGTAAATTGTTTCACAGTTGGTTTTGTGGTTTTAAGGTATTCAGTTATTCTGAAATTCAGACAGCTTGCAAACTTATTTCAGATTTATTTTATTACATGAGTTTAGTTCCAGCTGGAGATGACAGTTAAATGTGAATATAAGTCTTTCTTGCTTATATTGATTTCCTGTATTTGAGGAAATAAAATTAATAAAAATTTTCCATCTACAAAGACAAAGATGTCTTATCTATCTCGAGGAGAGAATTTCTTTGGTTTTATGTCTTCTTTCCTTGTTCAAGACTGGTATGGAGGCTAGGTTATCTAAAACTCCTATCTTCTGAAATGAATGTGTATTTTTGCATGACTGGGAAAGGGCAGCCATAGATAGGCAAAGAATTTATTGCTATCTTGTAACTGTCTGTTAAGAAACTTCCAGTATAATTACCTGGGCTTTGTGAGAATCTGTTAGAGCTTTTCTACTTACAGAATTTTATCACAGGGTTCACTTTTAGTCTTTCATAGCTTTAATCTTTCTGTGAAATGTTTCTGTAAACATTGACATTTAAATTTGAAATAGGTTAAAACCTTGTCACCAGCAGTGTGATGGACAGTATGATTAGACTGACCAATAATCATTGACTTTCCATCACAAGTACTGCCAGAGTGCCACTGTTTTAACTGGAATGAGCATGCCTCTGACTCATTGAAGTGCCACACAAAACTAACAGTTGCTTCTCATAAAGTCAACCACAAAATAAAAAGCCTGAGGTTATTGTTATTGCTGTTTTAAAATTACAGACCCTAGATTTACTTGTTAAGACTTGATATTTGCATTTCACTGTAATAAAAAGAATGTTTATTTGATGTCTTTTAAATGGCTGTGCTGCTCATTTCCAAGAAATTTGGCAATATAAGCATGCATTTGTAAAGCAAAATGAGAACTAGAAAACCATCTTTTAGAAATGGGATCACAAACACATGATTTCTTTTTTTATCTATTTTATTGCCACTTAGGCACTTTTTTTTTTTTTTTTTTTTTTTATTCTGTCCATTCTCATTCCATATACATTTATTTCTGTCAAGGCAAGCATGTTCTCAGCTGAGAGGGTCAGTAAACACTTCTTTTTTAAGAACACTTCTTTTACAAAGTGTTTAAGTCACTTCCTATGAGTTAGTAAACATGATATTAGAGAGAAGTGGTGAGTGTCAAATACCTATGGGAGCTGACAGCATCTCTTTTGCAAAGTGTATTCTCAGTCTTTGTACTTGAGCTTTCTCTGACTTTTAGCAATTCTAGATACTCATGGAATTTCCAGATGTAGGATTATAAATGTACAATAGTACAATTGTACTATGACCTACAATTGTACAATAACCTACATGTACAATTGTACTATAACCTACAGAAAATAACAGAGCATGGAATTGTTTCACATTTCTGTTCTAGGAGTACACTAGAGTGTATTTTATAAGGGTATATAAATATAACAAGTCCTGCATCTTTAAGTCTCAATGCTGGGAGTAATAAATTGAAGAAGATTCATGATATATTTGTCCTATTACACTCATCTCTGTATCTGATCTTGGTCATTGACAGAAGAGATGTACTAAGTTATATGTCTTTTTGGTTCCCATAAAGAGACTGTTTTATGTTCTTAACAAATATCTGTGCAAAGACAGTTTTATAAACTGTATAACATGATGGTAGAACAGTTTTTGATAGCAAGCATCTAACATTTCTGCCTCTTTTTATAGTAAAAAATGAATTATTTTTTAAAAAAACCAAAAAAAGTTAAATAAATGGCTCTGAGGACAAAAAAAAAACAACAAAAAAACCAACAAACCAACCAACCAACCAAACAAAAACCAAACAAAAACACAAAAACCAAACAAACAAAACCAAACCCACAATAACCCAAAAAAATGTACAAAACAGAATCCCATTAAAAGGAAGACCATTAGTTTAGCCCAATTATTTATGGCACTTGCAGCCTACATAAATATTAAGCTGTCAGGTAATAGAACATGCTAACTAGACCTACATTATGTCCTGTTGTCATTGTTTTTAATATCTATTGAGGCACACTATCTCAGATAAAGTGATTTCTTGAAGAAGTGGTTGAAAGAATAAATTTCTTTAATGGTGCCCAGAAAAAAAAAAAGAATTTGACAGTTTGCCAAGTTATTTACAGATGTAGTGCCAAAAGAAAACACACCTTCTTAAAAGCACTATTTTTAATTATTTCTTTGTTGTAAGTCACAGCCAACTTTCTGAATGCAAATTTTGTGTTAGAAAATAATGTTTCTATGCAAAAAAAAAAAAAGAATTACCTCGCTGTGTATTTAGAAAGCAGGATATTTGCACTAATATTTCAGTAACTAATTTGTAAGACATTTGGGTATATAGGTATTCAAGGGAACCAGCTTATGCCTTATACAACTGAGCAACACCTAGGATTTCCACAAAGAAAGGCAACAATATTCTGTGGCTGTGCGAACAATGACAGTCAGAGATCAAGGCAGGAATTATTCCTGCTGTGTGCAGGGCTTTTTAGACCACATCTGGCTTACAGGTTACAGCCTTGGTCACCCTAATACTTTAAAAATACAGGGAAAATGACAGGCGGGAGTTGAGGGGAGGCCAGTGAAGCTGGAGTTGTTTCCCTGTGAGGAGAGGCTGTGGCACTGGCGCTGGTTCAGCTGAGAGAAGGGGTGGCTGTGGGGGCATACAGCAGCATCCTCAGCCCACTGGCAGGGATGAAGGAGGTACAGCTGTGCTCTTCACAGCAGTGTGTGGTGGGGGTGTGAGAGAAGCACAAAATGAAATACCAGAGGCTCAGGATGGAGATAAGGAAAAGCGCTTTTTTCCCCCACCAGAACAATTGGGTGGGCCCCAGGCCCAAAGGAACTTGGACGGTCGCCATCGCTGGGGATTCAGTAGTTCAGCTGTGTGAAGCCCTGAACAGCCTGGTCTGAGCTCACAGATGAGCCTCTTTGGGGCAGGGGACCTGAGGCTCCAGGACTGCCAGTATGAATGAGCCTCTGCTGGTGTAGTTTACAGGGAAACACATTTCATAGCTGATCTGCTTCTCCAACTGTGTTTCTAGGACAGTGTTGCTTACAGTGCTCCTCTCCATGTCTTGACTTCCATTAATTAAATTCAAAATTTCAGTGTAGAGATGCAATTCAATTTTATGAGGGCACACAGCATATGTTTTATTTCAGAAGCTTGTTATGATATTAAGTTCAAATTCTTCATAAGCAAATCAATTTTAAAAGAGCCAATGTGATTTAAAAATGTGCTAATATTCCTGCTGTGTAGACTGGGTTCAGAGTTGAGAGTTAAAGACTTCGTCATTACAGTAAATAGCAAATACAGATAAAGATAAAATAATAATTTTTAAAGAAAGATTTTTGCCCCCTACTTCATTTGATGAAGAGTAAGAAAGATTTTGAAGTTTTTTTGTCCATATATTACTTATAATGATATGGAGTCAAATAGACTGCTCTAAAATCTGTTTAACTCTTCGAAGACATTTTGATTAAGCAATCAAATGTATTTGAGTTGCCTGTTAAACAAAGCCGTTATTAAGAATGTAGAATATCTCTACATGGTGTATTAAATACACAGAATTTACTTTTTAATTAATATGATAAAGCATCCCTTTGGAGTAAGTCTGTAGCTTTTACTTTCTCCATTTCAATGTTCGACTTTTAAAAGTTGCCAGATCATAACCTTACTTAGTGTAAGAAAATAAAATAAAAACATTAAAGACAAAAGGAGAAAAGATACTTCAAGAATATTTTTTTTCTTAGTTTTTTATTATCTGTCATAATGTATCAGTGACTCTGCCCTTGATGTGCTCTTGATGTGCCAAAGGTCACTGAGTTTCCATGTACAAATAAGAAATCAGAACTCAGCAGATGACTTTGCTTTCGCCACAGTACTTCCTGTACACATTCTTTCAAGGAAGGCTAGGGTTGGTCAGCTAGGTACACATCGTGGTTGTGCTAGATGAGTCCAGCACAAGCCATAGACTTCATTGTTTAAAGTAGTTCAGTGTACTGCATGGAAGCTTAAGCTGAAGTTGTTCTCTGACAAACAAGATTCAGACCTACTACAGTGTTTTTTTCCATCTGGCAAAACTATGTCACACTATCCTGAGAGACAAAAGGCTTGGAAAGAAAGCTGCAGAACAACAATTCTTCTGTTACATTAAAAAAATTCCCCTAGTGAAATCCAAATATACAGTGTTGCAAATGCTCATATATATGCAGATCTGCATTTACAGTCATATATTTCTTTAATTTCTGCCATCCAAAAAAGCTTTTCAGCTAAGAAGAACTTTTTTTAAGTAATTGTGAGGCAAGTGTATGCAATTCAGTGGTGTAAGTTACCCAAACGGGGGAGAGTGAGGCAGAGAGTATTCATATTTCATAGATCTTCTCCCTATATATTTCCTTTGTGAAAGAAGCTTCCTTTGAAAGAGGCATCAAAACAATGTTACAAAGCTATAAGACTAGCTCACATTCTCACACTGCACAAGATACTTTAACAGGTCCTAGTAATAAGTTTTGCTTAAAATTTTGTGTGCAGTTTTCAGCCTTGATGGGAGTAGTTGCTTCTGAAAGATACTGCAATTTTTTAAAATGTGTATCTCTTAGCTTGCTAGTTTGTAACTAGGTAAATGTTTAAAATTAGTTTTCTCTTTTGATATTTAAATGTTGTGGGAAGAGAATGAAGAAAGGAAGGAGCTGGGATAAATTCTACAGTCACTTCAGAAAAGACATTAAATATGGGGATTTCAAGAAATGGAGAATCACTAAACACCTGGTCCAAGTTCTGCCTCTGTAATCAGAGAGTAAAGACTGCATCTTCAGTGGCATAAATGTTTTTACTTAGATTTGAAGCATTACCTAACATCAAAAAGAGAACAGTTTTTAGCCCTCCCTCTTCTTACCTGATCACTCCTGGTCTCTGTATGACGGTATAAATGTGAGTACATTCAAACATGTAACACATGTTTTTTAAAAAAATGTATTAAGCTGTGTATCACCAGCAAAGCTGTAGGTTTTGTAAGTTATTTTGAAAATATGGCCAAATTTATAAGAAGGCATTACCATATCAGGCAAGATAAAAGAAAATTTGCTGACTGAAGGTCAGTATTTTGTAAAATTCTGGACTCAGTATATTTTATGGTGATTGCCAAATCTTTAGTTTTTCTAACTCATTAAACAGGTAGAGTAATAGAGAAAAAATGTTTTGCGCTAACTTCAACTTCCTTTGTTTTTGTAAGTGTTCTTTTCATTTATTCAGTTTTGGTATGAAAAGTAAAATAACAAATGGAAATTCTATAGCCATATAGAAAATAACTACAGTGAAAGTCACCATTGAACTGATAAGTTTAAACAAAAACATATGTCATCCCATAGCTTCTTTGACTAGATCAGCTATATTTTCTCAATAATTAACAGAAACTAGAATCTTGGCAGGCCATTCTGTTAAACAGCATAACCTTACTGGAGCTTGGGATTTGAGTCAAACATCTTGGTAAATGCTTAGATAAAGGTCTTTAGAATTATTTAGTGGATGAACATTGCCCCAGGGCATTAAATGGTGAGCTTAAAATCTTGATTACCATGTCTTAAATTCTAGTGGAAATTGTTGCATCTTTCTTTGGATGGACCCCTATGTTTCTGCTTCATACAAGAGAATCTTTTCACACCAAGAAAAGTTGAATCTGCTTGTCTGATATAACCCAACATCCTATATTTCTTTTCCTTTTACTGTGCAAAATGCCTTGTATGTCCTAATCTGTTTTAAACTTTGTTAATCAATGTTCCTGCCTAGGTTTTTTCATGTTCTGCACACTCAAAAAATTAAAATCATACTTTGGATTGGATTCAAGTTTTATCTTTAGAAATCTGAAACATAGCATAAAGCCAGTATGCTGTACAGCCAGCTACATAGATGTTGGTAGTATGACATATGAGAGTAACTTTCTGCCTGTATGGTGTGAGTTGTGTCCACAGTGTTTCACAGGAGGAAGATGATAGCTGTTGTATGCTGTTAAGTCCGTATGTGAAACATAGAGCAATAACGTGGTTAATGTTGGAAGCAAATTAAAGATCTAGATCTAACCCCCCGTGCCTTGGGAATGGATTTATCCACTAGACCAGGCTGCTCAGAGCCACATCCAGCCTGGTCTTGAGCACTCCCAGGGATGGGCAGCTACAGTTTCTCTGGAAAAATCTGTTCCAGTGCCTCACCATGCTTACAGTAAAGAATTTCTTCCTAATAACTAATTTAAACCTGTTATCCTTCCCTTAAGGCTTTGTCCTATCACTACAAACCTTACTGTAAAGTCCCTCTCCAGTCTTCTTGTAAAACCTCTTTATGTGCTGAAAGATGCTATAAAGACTCCCTGGAGTGTTCTTTTCTCCAGGTTGAGAAGACCCACTTCCTCAGCCTGTATTCATAAAGCTGAGGAAGAGCTTCTACCCCTCCCAAGATCTAAGTGTTGGTCCTACCTGTTGTTCAAGAAGTGTTTGAACAATGCTCTCCAACACACATTGTGATTCTTTGGTAATCCTGTGCAGGGCCAGAAGCTGGACTTGATGGTCTATGTGGATCCAACCCAGGACATTCTGTACCTGTGGAGATTGATTAACTCTGAAGTGTGCTCCATCATCTTGATGGTCTTAAGATTCTCCCATGAGGTTACATACAATCAATAGATTTTGCAGAAGGTAAATCTCTGGAATTAAACAGGATTGACTCTTCTGCCACTTTCAAGAAAGGGAACTCTGGTGCAGTCTCAATACTACCTAATACAAAAATAATAATTTTTAAAAAATTAAAAGTACAGATGATAAATTAATAGATATAGGTCTACCTACAGTAGTTGTACAGGCTGACTCATAGCCCTCTAATGTATTCTAATAAGAAAAAATTAATGGGCTATCACTGGACAATACAAAAAGCACTTTTAATTAAAAGGATATTTTTCTTCTCTTACTCAAAAGAATTACAATGCTTTGCTTGCAAAAAGTCTTCATTTACTTCTGAATAAAGAAAAATACAGACACAGTTCTTAGATGCAGTGACAGACACCCAGAAACCCTTTTGTCCAACCCATCTTCTGATTTATTGAAAAAGATGACATTTTGTGACGAGCAGCATGCATTTATTATTTAACAGTATAGCTGTGAGCCTCTGCCAGTCTTTATCTCTTTCTTTGTGTCCTTGCCCAATCTTTTCTTGGTATGTGTTCTCAATATTATTTAAAATAATCATAAAGAAATACGCTCAGATTTCTGCCAGCTTTGTCTTTGTTCCATCTGTCCAATTCCACTTTTACCACCATTTTAAGAACTGCGCTAGAGATTTTTGGGTTTTATTACTATACCTGGACCTGGAATAACTATTCTCAAATGGAATAAGCACTTGGAAAGGTGTCCATAAGTCCAAAAAACATCCTTTCTGCTTAAATAAATTTTATGATCTTAGTGTTCCCACAACACAATCCAAATCATTCATCTTGTCCAAGAGCTGGGAAATGGCAGCACGCCATAACTTCAAGGGCTGATTAACCATTGCCAAGACCTTAGATGCNTGCTGTCATATAACTGGAAAAGTAACACATAATCTTTTTGTGCTTTACAGCAAATAGTAGGCCTCGGCCTGCCTACTGCATTTTGTCCAATTTCAGTTGTGCTAGATGTAGTTTCTATTTTGATTTCAGTATCAAAAAGTATTGGTAAATACAGAGAACTTTTAATCTTGGTATTGTTACCTATTCATTCAATGGCCCGTAACTTTGCTAACTGTATTCTGTGCAGAGAATACAGTCTTAAAGGAATCTGCATTATTTTTTCAGAATGTTGAGATAAAATAATCTCTTTTGCAGTGATCTTTAAAGACAAATGTTACTAGAATTTCTGTGAACCAAAAGCATAATCTTGTGACATTTCAAAGGAGAGATGCCAAACTGATCTGGATTCCTTAATCCCTGTTTCTCTATTTATTGTTCTTCCACTAAATGTTTGTTGTTTTGTTTTTGTTTTTTTATTGATTGAAACTGAGAAGAAATTAGCTAAAATTAAAGTTAAACTTATATAGTCCAGAATTAAACTACATTGTACCCTCTGGGTTCAAGATTATGTAGGTCTAACCATAGTGGTTTCAGTGATACTGATCTTTAAAATTACTTTTAATATTTTTGTTATGCAGCATCAGTTTCTGGTTCAGCAGAATGTACTGAATTAAGGTGTTAGGCCTTTGAATCCTAAAATTATACCAATATTTTGGTCACTACTGCTAAATGTTGTATTTCTGACTTGTCCTACCTGACCATTGAAAGTCAGCATAAAATAGGAGTTTATTATACTGTCTGTATTTTTTAATATACCTTACCTGTGTAATTATTTTGAAATGTTTTAGATAGTTTGAATTTGTAAAGACTTCTGACATAGCTGTTTTTGTCTCTCATTAAGGACCGGAAAATTGCTCTGCACCATATGGAGGAAAAAAAAAAAACATAGCGGGAAACAGCAGAAGATGATTAAAAGATTTAGAGAAAATGATGAGACTGAAGTACAGCCACATAGAACATCACAGAAGAGAGCTAGTTATGAGGGTTACAGTGAAACAAGCAAAGTTTTAGATTTTTCTTGTTAGAAGCTAAGTGATGATGGGCTTTCTGTTTTGAGAGGTTTTTTTATGAGAAACCTAAGCACACATACAGAGAGGAGTTAAGAGCTGGTAATCATTGCAGATTAAATTAGCAGTGAAAGAAATGTGGAACTTCTAAAGGTAGTTCATGCTGATAAACATAGCGTTTGTTTTTCTCAGTGTGAAAGATAGAATTTATAAAATATTTATTAAATTATGCTTTCCTTTCAAATAAGCAAAAATGATCACTGCATTTAGTAATGTAAATAACAGAAATTGTCTTATTTACATGGAGAAGATGTTTCAGACTAGTATGTGGAATGAGTCTCTTTTGTTATAGATTGTCTGACTTTCTGCTTTGTTTGGTCACAAGCAGGAAGAGAAATCCATTAAATGTCACACGGTTTGCTCTGGCTAGTTATTCACATCCATCAGTTTGGGTGTCGCCTAGATTGTTAACATCCTTAGGAACAATTCTTGCGCAGAGTCAGTGTCCTGGGAGACAGGAAAGCATCAAAGACGAAGAATGAATCAGCTTAAATTGAAAGGAGATAAAGAAAGAGTCAAGATGAAAAAGACCAGAGGACAGAATACAAATTCTGAGTAAAAATTAATACAGATATCTTAAGTGAAAAGGAGGTGAAAGAAACTCAGTACAACACTGAGTCTTATTGCTTTTGGCACAGAACATACCTCTAATAAGGTTTTCTAGTATCATGAATTTTCTGGAATATGTGTGTGGTTGATAGGCAAACAAATACGTTCATACACAATAAATCCATATATTTATTAAAAAAACAAACAAACAAACAAAAAAAAACCACCCCAAAGAAACCAAAAACAGGTAACTGTTTATTCTAAAACATTTCAATGACCTGGTGTTGTTTCTAGAAAACTTCTCTGAGGAGTACAAACTAATGCTGCAAGAGAAAATTACCCAGCCTAATACAGATATGAACAAGGCTTCTTAATACATAAACCATATATGTGATGTGTAGTGTTACTGCTCTTAGGGAGTTGCATAGTGCCAGGAAACAATAGGAAGTGTATTTTTTGCTTGATGGCTCTGAGTTATAAATTATCAAGTGTATACACATATCAAATACTTGTAATAGGAATGAGATCTGGATAATTTTTAAATTGTAATAAATATGAGTTATCAAACTTCTTCTCAGCCTTCTGAGGCTTCCAATATCAGGTGAATCGATGATGTCCCCTACTTCTCCTAAAGATAAAGTTATTCCGTCTTTTACAGAAAGAAAGAAAAAATGTCTCTCCTGCATAATAACCATCATTAAATAATATGTGCATTTTCCTCTGAATCATTGATCTCTGTTCCCAGGTCAGATTAACCTATTCTGGCTATTTGATATGCATTAGTACTGTGCTAAGTACTAGTATCTTGTGTTTCTTCCTGCCAGAGATGTCTGTATCCTGGAATGCAAGTGAAGCACTTCCAAAAAACCTTAAAAAAAAAAAAAAGTCAAGCAAGCAAGCAACCAACCAACTAAAAATCCAAAACCAGCAAGAAAGGAGAACTATTAACTGTATATTTTTCTTTTGACATTACAAAATGGTACAGTTTTAAGAGGAGTAATTACTGGAGCTTTTTGCCCCTACAGGGCTTTCTTTGTTTCTCAGTAACAGCTGTTTAGCAACAACAGTTGTAAAAACTGTCAGCAGTTTACAAATTAATGTTTTTTGACTGCTTTGCAAACAACTCCTTTCATTTTATTCATGAATCTTCCCAACATGAAGCTTTGAGGTACAGATGACAGAAAAACAAACAACAAAAAAATCAAGGTCTTCTTTCCTGGTTTTGTGATTAATTTTAAAATATGATGGCATGAAAGCCTTCATCATGTACACAAAAACCCTAAAATTTTGAAGTTTCTAAGAGCCTGTAAATGTGTAAGTAAATGTTTTAGATATCAAAACTGCTAATAGTGTCTGATGATTTCTCATTGTATAGATAACAGCTGTCATGTGGGGCAGTAGGAACAACATGAAGTTATCTTTTTGAGCATGACCACACAGTTGACTAAAGCAGCTGATGCAGCTGACAATGCATGACTTTTTATTTCAGCCTTTGCCCTGATAAATTTCTGACTAGTCTGTTCAGAAAGCAACTCTACTAAACATCCATTTTGATTCTGAACTTAATGAGTTGTATTGGGATTATATGAGAAAGACAGAGAAACCTAGATGAGAAGAAGGATGAATAAAGTCACCATGAGTCTTCTGTCAAGTCTGCTAGAAGCTGTTTCTTAGTGCCATGTCTTGGTGTTTTGTATGTCTTAACTTACACTACTTATCAGTGTAGTGAATAAACTTTACTTACCTATCCTAAGCTCACAAGTGCAATACTGTTTTCTAAAATATGTGGTTGACTTTAACCACTCTAAAGGAAAAAAAATGCAAAGCACCTTCACAATGGTAGCCATCTAATTATACTTAAATATAGTGATTAAACTTTGCAGTTATTTTGACCGTAAATTTTACCATCTAAATGTAAATCTGGATGAGAAAATAATTCAGAATTACCTTTAACTTCACACGTTCTCTTCCTAATGTCAGTGTGTTTAGTAAAGGTTTCAGGGATAGATAGATAGATAGATAGATAGATAGATAGATAGATAGATAGATAGATAGATAGATAGATAGATAGATAGATAGATAGATAGATAGATAGATAGATAGGCTCACAGGGCTGTGATCACGAATAGCATAGTTACAATAGTGTTTGCTTTCGTGAATTAAGAAGAAATTAAAAGTTTAAAACATAAATGCTATGTAGCATAAATGATATAATAAATAATTATATAATAAAACATAAATGCTCGAACACAATGTCTTTAGGATTAACTGTTAGTTATTATTAATACATTTCAAAAGCAGAAATATTAATGAAAACAGTTCTGTAATTATTGGATGAAGGTATTTCTAGGTTTCATCTGTTTATTTATGTTATTTGAAATATGGTAGTTCAGGTATGTGCTGTATTATTTCTTTCTTGCCACACTTCCTTGCTTTGTTCCTTCTCTTATAAGCAACTCTTTGTAGCTATCCAGATAAGAAGGGCTTCAGTGAGGATGTGAGAAATAGAAAATACTTTAAAAATTACCTTTTTGCAGGTAAGAACACACCTGGGAAGATTGTACCTCATCCCAGATTCTCTGGGAGAACTGAAAAACAGTCTTGTGAAATTAAATTTTAGCTTGCAATAAAATTTCAAGTCCAACCTGGCATATGACACAAGGTCTTTAAATTCAAAATTTTGAGAAGTCCTCCATGCTACAATCCAGCAAAATCTATCTGTGATTCTTCCTCTGTGTAATCCAAGCTAGAATTTGCATAACTTGTCAGTTATGTCTTTACTTCGTGTTCATAATGTTTATTCATTAAAAATATTCACATATATGCAACTAAGAAGGAGCTTCTGCAGCTTCGTGAAAGCTGTTATAAGAGAGGCATGAGAGATCATCACTATTGTTAATGGAAGTGTTGAATACTGTCAGTTTGAAGGTTTTCTGTCAGCCAGTCAAAACCAAACTAGGAAGTCCTAACCCGTAACACTGTAGTCAGTGATGCAGTCATCAACAAACAGATGTCAGTCTGTACTATATATAATTTCTTTTTTTCCACTCTATTTTAATAGTAATCTTGACATGAGTATTCAGTAGAACACAAATAAAAGTTTGGGGAGTTTTTCCCATTTACTATATTTCAAAAACATATTTGAACTGCTCAGGAAGCCGAAATCTTATATATTACTAAACTTCAGAGTTAAAGCCTTTTCTGGAAGTGCTAGAGAGAGTGCAATCTTCTGTTTTTAATCGTATGCTGACAGTATGATGTTACAAAGCATTATATCTATTTTACAGATAAACTTGTCATCCTTATTCTAAAAAGGACAAAAAAGGTGCAAAGAAAAATCTGAAATATTCAGGAAAGCTTTGTATTTGATCTTATCCACAACAGCTGTCCCAACACTGCAGAAAGTCAGGCTAGTTTAAAATGATGGCCTCTGTTGTATCATGTAATGAATAAGAAATTTTATTGATAGCAATAAAACCTGTGTTGTCTAGTGCTATTTCACACAAGGCTAATAACTGTTCTATGGTAGCTGTAGATACAGTTTAATATACACATGAATTATTCTGAGTATTTCTTGGCAGTGTAGTTCTTTTATACTAAGAATTATCATTAAAATACAAATTAAAGTGTCACAGAGAAATGAGACCATTTCTGTAGACTTACCTGGAAATTTTGAGGAAAAAAACCTGCTCTACAGAAGCAGGAGGAAGAGAGGAGATAAGAGGACATTTCTATGACATTACTTACCTGTGAAAAAGAACCAGCATAATCAAATAGCACATAATCCTAAAGAGAAAGAGAATGACACAGAGTTCTACACGTAAAAACATTGTCTATATTGGTGAGAGATGTGTAGTCGTATGGAAATCAAATCACATGGCATCAAATCAAGTCACATGGCATCAAATGGAAATAAACTCTAAATTTAAAAACCATCTGAAGACTTTTGCACATGGAAGGCAGAATATTAAATAACTGTTTCTTGCTATATACATACCATTCATGCTAATGTAAAAAGTTTCTCCTAAAAAGCTGCTTACTATAAGCACGAAAAAGTATTTTCCTGCTGTCACTTTTTGCTATATTGAAGATTTTTCCTCCATCATATATAGTATCGTGGGAGCAGCTCTGCTGGTGAGAGGTGAGGTGGTTATTTGGCATACTTCTAATACTTTTAAAATTAAATCCTTTCCTAATAGAGAAGAAATCTGAATCTAATAACCTAGTAAAACATATGCTTCAAGTTGAAGATAGCTTTGCACAATGCATTCTTTGACATTCTCTAGCATGCGTCTGCTACATCACAGGTGTCAAGTTACATCTGGGCTAAGACTGAGCTTTAGCACATCTAGAAACAGAATAAATTTGTTCACTATGAAGTGTGTTTTTATAGACTGAAGAAGCAGCTGTAACCTGGGAGGAGCTCCTTACTTTTTTTGAGCTGGCTGTTGAGTTACTGTGTTATGGTATAGATTTCTCCCCATTTGGTTTTATTTGCTTTGCAGCTGGATTTGGAAAATTCAGGGGGTTGTTGCATTTCTAAACTGTACTTTCAGCCTCTTTCTGCCCAAGTGAAAAAATGCAACTTCTCGTGTTAAGATACAAGTTTAGTTGTACTTGAACAGGATACAGTGGTCACTTGTTCTGCTCATCCTGGAGGAGACTCAGGGGTGACCTCACTTCAGTCTACAGCTTCCTCATGAGGGGAAGAGGAGGGGCAAGTGACAAGTGGTGACAAGTGTCAGGACTTGAGGGAGTGGCCTGAAGTTGTGTCAGGTGAGGTTTAGGTTGGGTTTCAGGAAAAGATTTTTCACCCAGAGGGTGGCTGGGCACTGGAATGGGTTCCCCAGGGCAGTGGTCACAGCACCAAGCAGAGCTCAGGAAGTGCTTGGACAGTGCTCTCAGACATATGGTGTGACTCTTGGGGTGGTCCTGGGCACGGCCACAATGGACTCAATGATCCTTGTGGGTTTCTTTCAATTAGGATATTCTACAATTCTGTGTTTCTTTCTATGGAGTATATCATAATGAGAATTGTTCAGAGGCTGGATAAAAGGAGCATTATATTTAGAGATGTTACTAAATTTATTTAGAAGCAAAAAAAGCCAGGGTTAAGTACATGAAAGGCATGGAAAATTCATTGGTTATGGTCTCATATTTCTATATTATTAACACTCTTTCTGCATTTTTAATAGAAGAAGCACCTGTTAAATTTGATAAAACATGTGAACATTTTTTAATGTCTTACTGTGATCCTTAGCTTTCCTGAGGCAATCCAGAAGCATGTTTGGGCCACTATGTATGTTCCTTTGCTGAACTTGCTTTTTATCACCGAAGGCAACAACGAATTATTATTATTTTAGATTACAAAATGTGTTCTATCTATTCAGATGTATTCAGAACAAATTCTGCTAATGTTCTCCGTGGTCATTGTTTTCTGCTTTATCCATATACATCAGTTCTTTCAAGAGAAAATTCAGGGTTCTACATGTGAAAAGGATTTTATACATAAATACAAGAATTTACTTTTAGTATAATTTAAATTTTAAGTATTGTAAAACAAGCTAAACTAGACTAAAATTGGTTAGTAAAGGACAGAATAACAAAGAAACCACAAGCCCAAATATTGTTGCACAAAAATTCTTAAACATAATCATACAGTCAAATCTTATACAAGAACACTTCCTGATATTTTCCCCTTCTCTGGTCTTGTGCTAATACGTTCAGTGCCCTTGTGGGGTCTTGGGGTTGATGGCTTCAGTCTGGTAGTACAGGTTGTAACAGCAAGTTCTAATCACTTCACATCTGAGAAATGCAGTGCTCATGTGCAGTGCTCATGTTGACCCCTCTTCCTCCCTCTAGGATCCACCTAGAGTAATTTTTATGTCTGCTAGCACAGTTCTGCTCTTTGCTTTGTTTCTTCACCAATGTGCAGGCTGATGTTACATATCATTTTATTATATACTATGCCTTTTGTGTATGTCAGATGCTATTTCCCTCTTCTCTTTGTTACCCAGCAGTTTAACTGTGCATCGGAGCATTGCAGAGCTAGGGCCGGGCTGGGCCTCTTTCTTGGCAGTGCCATGGTGCTCATCTGCAAAACGTCTCCACTTCTCAAAGCCTCTGCTGTCATACTAAGCCTTCTCTCTATGAATACCATTGCATTAGGGTCAGAAATACCTCATTCTGCCCAAAGTAACCTCTTGCTATGACTGTAAAAATTGCAGCAGTAACGTCAAAAAGGTAAGTAAAGGTGACCCAAGTTAGTGATAGCCACCTTTCAGAAGAAAAGTTTCTGTTACACCTAAAAACATGAAAATTAATCCACAGGCACGTTTAGGCAGAGAAAGCCTCAGTGCTAAAGCCTTGCAAACCATGTAGGAAGCCTGTTACTAGCAGAACCATAGCAACATCACTGGACTACAACATTCACTAATTTCCTTTTATTTTGCCTCTCAATCAATGCATTTTCTTCATATGCATTTTATGAAAAAAACAAGTAAGTATAAGAACTACAAAAAACCTGTTTACTAATAGATGTCAATTTTATTAAGTATGTACAGATAAAATTCCATGCCACAGAGTCATGTTAGACCCTGACCATTCTCCTGAAAGGATGAAAGTCTGCGGATGAAGTAGAGAACAGCAATCTATGAAAGTATCAATAGGACCCATTTAGAATGAAACATATTTTACCATTTTTTCTTACTCTTTGTGCTAGAAGAAGGTCTCTCTGCATAGATGAGATTGCGTGTAATACACTTGCCAGGGACTCTCAAAAAGAAAAAGTCAGATCCATGTCCCATCGTGGCAAAGTAAACAAGAAATGGTGGACTAAAAAAATGTAGGCAGGCTTAGAGACATTCTTCTTCCCTCACTAAAGCCATTCTTGTAAGGGATAATATTATGGTTGTTTATCACCATCACAGGTGGAAAGTGGAGGCATTAAAGAAGAGGAGAAAACACCGTAGGGAGCTGTCCGGGCTGCCCCGCTGGGACAGGACGGGTGGGCGCGGTGGCCACATGATCCGGGCTGGGCGATGCTCTGGCGCTGCTGCCCGCGCCGTGGCTGTCAGCGGGGATGGCCACCGGCCGGCCGTGTCCCGCGCCTGCCTCGCCGGCCTTGTGTGCAGCTACCTGTGCTTTGTGGTACTTAGCTGCTCTTTCAAGTGCTTTGCAAAAAAATCTGTTTCAGATGTTACCTGGAGAGAAATCGAATTTTCTCTCATTTTTCCCGCCGTACCTAACCTAATGCCAAAATTTTTATAAGCAGAGCATTTTCAAAAAAAATACCTCAGGTGGCTTATCCCGTGCCCATTCAGCTGAGCATGGACATACATATCTGAGCTGAATAGGGGTGGGGTTACATAGATTTTTAAATAAAAATTCATGCGTATGTGTTTTGTAGATACAGATTCTAAGTCAACGGTGTTCCAAACCTTATTACTGCATCTCTTTTAGAATAGATTTAAAATCTTTATCTCGAGAAAATTCATAAAAATAGCTTCTCTACTGGCATTGAGATTTTGTAGTTTTCATTTTAACATTACTTTTAATCAAATTGATGACCCATAACTGAATATTACATACCGGATTGCTAGCTTACTTGCTTGTCTTTTAAATGGTGATTATCCAGCCAGTGTTTTTCATTAAAATACGGCTAGTTTTTAGATAATTTAATATGCACCATATAATGGCTTTATTTTTGTTTCCTTTGGAAAGGCACATCAATGAAAAAATAAACAACCATCATATATTTACGAAATTTCTTTTGCAAGATTTTTTTTTCTTTGTTCATCTCTCAATATACACAGTCTTTGGATTAGCTTGAAGGAACCTTGAATTAAACATAATTTGTGTTTCTTACAAACATTTTTAAGGTATTAAGTGAAATATTATCTATTAATGGAACAAAGGAAAAATGCAGTGTTGATGTGTGTATAACTTACATTATGAAAATACAAGTTTGAGACACAGTGCATAGATGTGATGGTTTGCATACCAGAATATTTATTTCACATAGTTCAAATTACAAAGATGCAAAATATAGCTCTTGTTTAAACTGCATGAAAATCTACTGTATCAGGGTGTGACTGACAGCCACGTGCTTCTAAATTCATGCTGTTTGAAAGATGACCCGAATGCTAAGATTTTTCTTGACCATCTGCAACAAAATGAAAACCATGTCACATGCCATGGCACAGATGCTGATAAAATAAAACTTGTGTTTCACCATTTTCCACAATTTACTAAATTTTGGATTTCGTAGTTCAGGTTAGTCATGTTAAATTAGAAACTGAATTACGGTATAAATATAGAAGTGTTTTGAGTGTATCCAGTTAGGTTTTGGCAGTGGGTGGCAAGAAAAACCAGTGCCAGACACAGCTGGCTCCAGCTAGGTCTGCAACAGATCTGCTGCAGGACGCAGCTGAGCCTGTCAGTGAAGCTGGTGGCATCTCCTGTGAAAGCATATTTAAGGAAAAACTAAAATACTAGACAGGCAGATGAGGAGGGAACAAAGGCAGAGTGGGAAACAACACAGGAAATAGCTAGGGTAGAAGAGGAGGAGCTCCATGGCAGAGCAGACATCTACAGTAATGCCTGTGGGGACAAGAAGAAAGACAGTGTTTTAATTTTTGTGTTTGATGTTCACCATGAAGACCTGTTTTAATCAGCACGAAATTTCATCAATTTTTCTTAGGTCTGTTTTGCCCACTAGAGAAGCTAGTGAGCTATCTCCCTGTCTTCACCTTGACCCAGCTCATTCAGCCTGTTTTCTGCCCATGTCCTAAGAGCTAAGGAAGGACTGTGAGGGAGCAGATGGCTGGATGGGAGTTAAGCTGTTTGCCAAAGCTAACCTACCACAAGAGAGGAAAAGTTATGTGAGCTAGTTCATGTCTTATAAAATAGCCTTGATAGTGTAAGTCTTGTTCATGTTGGAGTTTGGTGCTAAATTTGGAGTAAGTTCTTGAAGATAACAGAAGTACACCAGCTAAGGCAAGTGCTAAGAACAGAAGTCATGTCCAAGCGTGTGGTTATCTTTATCATAGCAGTTGTGGGGAGGAAAATAAATAGCATAATTATTGAAAGGTTTCTTGTTCACCAGGCTATAATTTTGATCTGACTTTTTCGAAAGGAGTGCAGTTTTTTACAGACTTTTAACTACAGGCAGATCTACGTAGTGTATATGCCTTACTGTAGTGTATATGAAAGCCCTGAACAGAGTCCTCTTGATGTAAGCAGAGAACTTCTCTAGCACTGAACAAAGATTTATCTGCTGCCTCCTTCACTGTACCTACCATCTGTCTTGGGTGTGTTTTCTCAGTGCCTGCTTCCAAGATGTTAATTCAGGCTTAGACAATTTTTTTTCATTAAATATATTAATGAGAAATGTTAAAAAGCATGCAGAGAAATAGAACCACTTCAGGAGATTTTCTCAGCCACTCATAATTGAATAAAGATACTACTTCATTAGCAGGTGATATTGAGCAGTAGATGCTTAAACATGGCTTATGCAACTCTCCAGGAAAATGAAAGACAGTAAGTTACTAGAAAGTAAATTAGAGTATTAAATGACTAGGACTAGCTGACTTTGCTGAAATTCATCCACTTTTTTTTGACATAGTATTAAAGTTTCTACAGTGAGGCAACTTTATGTTCACTTCAGACCTATTTCAGTCTATGTCTATCTGTCTCTCTGTCTATCTATATATCTATCTCCCATATGTTTAAATGCATTTAATTTAAAATGTTATGTTCTTTGGACTTCTCACACCTTGCTTTTCCATACAAAACACAGTCAATGTTAATTATCTGATTCAGTCCCCGAAAAGGTTGAGCTTCTCTTAAAAATACTGAATTTTTAAAACTGACATTTTAATTGACAGGTTTTATGGTTTTGTTACTTTATTAAAATTGTATTACATTGTGGTGACCTATGCAGTTTTCTCTTTGTATCTTCAAAAACTTGAAAATAACTTCTCTGAAGTAAAAACTTAATTTTGCAGGGATTCATGGACTTCCCAAAGCTTTTGTTTATGTTTACATGAAATCTTACATGTATTCACAGAATTCTGAAAGCTTCGACACCCGTGACAAGGGAGGTTTGTCTCTTTGAAGTGTGATAATCTTCCAGTGTGAATTAAATTTCTCAAATTGCTCATAGGTTTTGGTGGTTGTAGATACCATTAAGGAAATATATGCTCACATTCTCCTTTAGTGATTTCATGTGTGTGAGGTTTCTGGGTTGATCAGCTGGTATTTTATTATGGTTTCCTGCATCAAAAACAACAGAATTTTTGTAGAAAATAGAGCTCAGAAATAAGTTTATGGGATGTACATTTGTGAGTAATTTATCCAGTATTCCTGCATGCACTTCAGTGTTAGAAGCAATCAAAAATTGAGTTGAACTTGTTTTAATTGATAGTTTATTGATAGGATTTATATTCTTTTAATTACTTGGTATTTCTTTAAAGGAGTATGAGTTGAGGCTTTGTGTGTGTCTGTGTTAAAGCCATGGTTGACTACCTATTCCCATTTACTTTAGCAAACCAGTTTCCAGATCAATGGTCAGTCATTTGTTGCTTCTCTCTCTGAGGAAAAAACTGATTTTCAGCAGTTCAGGTCACATCCAA
>VXBQ01015073.1:179925-192799 GCA_013400175.1 Phainopepla nitens | reverse complement strand
TGGGATCCCAGCACAGGAATGACATGGACCTGTTGAAGTGGTCCAGAGAAGACCATAAAGATGATCTGGAGCCACAGAGAGGCTGGAGCACCTCTCCTACAAAGAAAGACTAAGGGTTGTTGCTCAGCCTGGAGAAAAGTAGGCTTTGGGGTGGCCTTATTTGTAGCCTTTTAATACTTGAGGGGGCTTATAAGGAAAATTAACATAGACTTTTTTGGAGGGACTGAAACAACAGGGCAAAAGGCAGCAATTTTACAATAAAAGGGTAGATTCAGACTAGACATAAGGAAAACATTTTTTACAATGAAGTGATAGAACACTGGAACAAGTTGCCCAGAGACCTTGTGGATGCCTCATCCCTGGGAACATTCATCAGGTTGGACTGGGCTCTAAGCAATCTGATCTTGGTGAACATGTCTCTGCTTATTGCAGGGCAGTTGGACTAGATGACCTGCAAAGGTCCATTCTAACACAAAGTATTCTATCAGTCTATGAAGTCGAAAAAGCAACAGATCTCCCATCCCTTTTTCCAGGTTGACAGAAGGCTGGAGGGCTCTGCTGAACCTAACCCAATATATCCATCTCTTTCCTATATTATTTAGGATCCAAAACTGGACACAGCAATTCATAGCCACCTCACAGGAGCTGAATCATTACCAGGGAAAGGACAACTTCCCTGGATCTGCTATCTCTGCCTTTGCCAGTACAGCCAAGCATTTGGCTGGGTTCCTTTGATGCAATACTGTTTTCCCAGGTAACAGAATAACAAAATAATTAAGGATGGAAAAGGTATCCAAGACCATCAAGTCCAAGCACTGGTCAAATGCTACCATGTCCACTAAACCACAGCATGAAGTGCCACATTTTTCTTTTTTTTCTGAATGCTTCTAAGGATGGTTACTCCACCACTCACTGAGCAGCCTATTCCAATGCTTAACCACTCTGTCAGTGCAGATATTTTTCCCAATATACAACCTGAACCTTCCCTGGCACAATTCCTCTTGTCCTATTGCTAACTTCCTGGAAGAAGAGACAGATTTCACCACAACCTTTCAGGTAATTGTTCAAAGCAGGTCCCCCTGAGCCCTTTTTCTCCAGCCTAAACAGCTGGAGCTCCCCAGCTCCCTTAGCTTTTCCTCAAAGGTCTTGTGCTCTGGAGCCTTCACAGCTCCATTACCTCCTCTGGACATGCTCCTGCACCTCAATGACCTTCTTGGAATGAGGGGCCCAAAACTGGACACAGGATTTGAGGTGGGGGTCTCAGTAGTGCTGAGTGCAGGGGGACAATCCCTGCCCTGCTCCTGCTGGCCACACTATTGCTGGTACAGGCCAGGGTGCCATTGGCCTTCTTGGCCACCTGGGCACTGCTGGCTCATGTTCAGCTGCTGTCACCAGCACCCCCAGCTCCTTTTCCTGGGGGCAGCTTTGCAGCCACTGTGCCCCAGCCTGTGGCACTGCCTGGGGTTGTTGTGACCCAAGGGCAGGACCCAGCCCTGGGCCTTGTTGAACCTCACACCACTGGCCTTGGCCCATGATCCAGCCTGCCCAGATCCCTCTGCAGAGCCTTCCTGCCCTCCAGCAGATCAGCACTCCCACCCAGCTTGGTGTCATCTGCAAAGTGACTGAGGCTGCACTCAATGCCCCCATCCAGGTCACTGATGAAGGCATTAAACAGGACTGGCCCCAGCACTGAGCCCTGGGGAACACCACTGGTGACCGGACACCAGCTGGGTGTAACTCCATGCACCACCAACCGCTGGCCCAGCCACACAGCCAGGTTTTTACCCCGTGAACAGTGGGCCTGTCTGAGCCATGGACTGAGAGTTTTTCCAGAAGAATGCTGTGGGAAACAATGTCAAAGGCTTTACTGAAGTTCAAGGAGAAAGATCCACAGCCTTTTCCTCATCCTCTAAGGTTGTCACTTGCTCACAAAAGGGATCAGGTTGGTCAGCAAGACGTGCATTTTACAAACTCTTGCTGGCTGGCCCTGATCTCCTGGATTTCCTGTACATTGGTGATTAGTCCTAAGGCCTGTATAGGTCAGGAAGACTGCAGCTTTCCTGGATGAGTGAGGAGTATGAATCTTGAATTAGTCCAAGAAATTTTGCTTAACAACACACATTGGAATTAATTTTGTCTCTTTGATTCAGAAACTTCAGCTGGAATAAGGAAGTGTGTGAAGCTGTAACTCAATGTTTTCAACTTCTGCTTTTTCCCCATTGATTTTTTTCCCCTGGAGGAACAGGTAGACAATGTTGCTCTCTTAAAAATGTGCAGGAGGCCAGAGATCAAAATGCTGCACAAACTGTCTGCGTCTTGCAGCACAGTTGCTCAAGAAATAATCCCAACAGTCACACTGAATTGAACATTATGTAGTTGGTGGCTGTATCTCCATGTGATAAGTGAGCCGGAGTCTGGTTGCCAGGGGATCTCTGTATACAATAGAACTTGAAATCTAGCAAAACATTTGGTTTCACAGAAATTACTTTCCAGAAATTATTCATATTCACAAATGGTACTTAGATGTAAAAGGCTAAAGGGACTGCTGGAAAGGTCACTACCACACTCCACAGCAGAACTGTCAGGCATTCTGGGGTTCAGGGGATGAAGGCCCAGTTTCTTATCTTACATACTTGATCATACATTTTATCTACTCATACAGTAGGCAGAAAATCTGCACTGGGATTATGTTGAAGCTGCAGCAGAGTCCAGTATAATTATGGCTTCCCAAAAAGTGAGTCCGGAGCATGAAAAGACCCTCTCTCAGGTCTGTCCTACAGAGGTCACTGCAAACTCACTTCTGCAAAAACTGTAGTGCTGCTTTGCAGTATTATCACACTAACATTGAATGCAGGCTGAAGTGCCTTTGTCTATCACCAGTATTTATTTACATCTCACACTTGCACAGTGACAAATAAAAATGTCGTGTATCCTTTCAGACAGATTCGGTGTTAATTTGAGAGCAAGACACTAGTAAGCATTGTGTTTTGACTTCTTTGAGCCAGGAAAAAGAAAAAAATTAGGACTCCAACTCATCCTGTTTTTTAAAGATGGACACTCAACTCTAAGTTAGAATAAAAGTTGCATTCTTAAACTTCTGATTTTCTCCTTCCTTAAGTAGATTTGCAATTTCACAGATGTCTCTGACATTGTGTCTATGATTTTTGCTGAAATATTTTTAATGTTCGTTAGTATTGAAGAGTCGTAAAATAGAATTTTTCAAATTAGAAAAAAAAGCTAATAGTACCTTTGAAAAACCAGTTTCAACACTTTGACTGAACCTCAGATGGCATTTAGGGAAAAGTTTTCTTAGATGCTAACCCTTATTTAACAGCAATATGATTATATTATATAGCAGGTTTAATTTTTGGATTACTGTTCAAGTGTTTATCTACAGTGCTGGAGTGCAAGTGGTGAAAGAAGACATTTTGATTCTTTTCTCCTGACACTGCTTTAGGAAGATGGTTTCCAAAACAACTGAAATAAGCTTTAGGAAAAAAGCCCAGATCATGCTTCTGCCTACATCCTAAATTACTATTTTTAACGGCTATACTAAAGGAGAACATGCAGGCTCACAGCTGGGTTAGGATCTCAAAGAGTTTGATTTAGACCTGGGAACTTATGGAAGTTCCAGCTTTGCCTATGGTGGGGTTCTGCACGGAGTTCTTGGAATAACCGTGTGTCCTGTATTTTCCCATGGCATTAAGAGCNGGTACTGGGGAGTGTCCAGGGGAGGGCCATGAGGATGGGGAAGGGCCGTGAGGGGAAGCCGTGTGAGGAGCAGCTGAGGGCACTTGGTCTGTTCAGCCTGGAGAAGAGGACGCTGAGGAGAGACCTCATTGCAGTTACAACTTCCTTGTGACGGGGAGAGGAGGTAATAGTTTTAAACTGAAAGAGGGTAGATTTGCTTGGATATAAGGATGAAATCTTCTAAAATAAGGATGATAAGACACTGGAACAAGTTGCTCAGATAAGTTGTGGATCCCGCATCACTGGAAGTGTCCAAGGTAAGGTTTCACACTCTGATTTAGCAAAGGATGTCCCTGCCATGGGTCATCATTATCTTTAAAGGTCCCTTCTAACCAAAACCATGTATGATTCTATATGTTGTAGATAATAAATACCACAGAGGGTTTTTTATTTGCTTTAGAATATGCAAAAACCCCTGTATGGATAGAGAAATACAGAATATCGAGAAAGGATACTTGAGTATAGACACTTTATAACAACAAAAGGTAACTCAGGAGTCAGCCATGCTTGCATATACCCACTGACTTTATGACTATTACTTGAGCTATCAGCATCCTTTGTTGCCAAAACAGTAAAGGAGTATAGTAAGAAACAGATTATTCTGGGAATGAAACTGTGTTATAATAGCTGCTCTGTCTTGAGCTGAATAATCAGCCTAAGAAAGAACCTAAAAAATCACCTAATGACCTTATTATGCCATGTAACAGAAATGATTATAGGACTTGTGCTTATAACAGGAATTAAAGACAGAGGTGGCTGGGTTTTTTTTCCCTGCTACTTATATTTCTAATTTATTAGTTTAGCCTGAAATTTATAAAAGATTCACCATGGAATGTTAATAGTCGGCCATCATTCAAAAACATCATCCAGACCAGAATGGAGAGCAAAATTCTGTTCTGTTAAGACCTGAGGTGCCTGGGATCTTTCAAAGTACAGGTTTTGAGGAGCTCCAGCAAGATCTGACTGGGAAAAATGTGATGTCAAACTCTCAGTAAATAAGACCCAGTGCTTCATTCTCATGTTTGGGTACCCTTTTCTTACTCTCTCTCTTTCACAATATATCAGGGCCTGTAAGACAGTCCCGGCTGGGCAAATATAATTCATGGAATGAGGCACCCAAAACAGAAGCTGACTGAAGAGGCAGTCAGCAGTTTTCCCTCTCCCAGACACCATAATATCAAAGCTGAGCAGCACCTGGGAATGAAATAATGGTGCAGCAGTGAAAGTTAATTAGCATCTGCTTCAGAGATTAGGTTTTCATTTGTGCCTGTACACAAAGGCATATGCTCTGAAACATCATTAGCTTGAGGAATGCCCTTCTGCCTTCCCATACTTTCTAGCCAGACAGTATTGTATTTTCCTTCTTTCCTAGTGTCTCTACCTTGTGAGACACCTAAAGCCATGCCTGCAGTCCAGCTAAACATTTAAAACTTGTTTAATTTTAAGTATTTTTATCTTTTCTATTGATATCAAACCAATTCAAGTTTTTGAAATGTTTCCCTTTGAAAGCAACATGCATTGCTGTGAAAATTCCAGAAAAAAAAAAGGATATGAGGAATGCAACAAAAATGTTCATAAGTATTGACAGTCATTACTAGCATGCAGTATTGTTTTATTTTAATGAATTAATATCTAATTTAACTAATATCTAGTTTAATATCTAATGGCTTTCATTAGATATTGATATGATTACTTTTGCTTGGATTCTTGAGTTTATATGCGTGTATATCTGTGTTCATATATTCTCTCTAGAGATATGGTATCTCTTGAAAAAAACAGATGATGCCAAAATTCTTGGATGGCAACAAGAAAGAAACAATAACACAATGTTTCATAAAGACTGTTTATATTTAATTTTCCTGTTTCTCTGGGGTCAGGTTTTTCCACAATTTATGTATCACCATGCTATAAAACATTTTATGTTGTCAGTTGTCAGAAAAAAAAATCTATATTAGCACATGTGACACTTTGAATCTAACCCAGCAACAACAAACAGTCTGAATTCAACTGCACAAGTAATAATTTATAAGTGTTTCTGAAAGTCAGGACTCAGTCTTCATTACAGGTGTGATCAGGAAGCTAGAAAAGGAAAGCAAGGAGATCTCACAGCACTTCTCTGGAAACCTTGGAAGATTTTTTTTTCTACTACAGCTAAAGCTCACTGGATTTGCTCGTCTAATCCTTATATTTTAGAATTTTACTGACAGTGTGATTTTTTCCAATCAACTCCATTTAAATAGATGAACGCCAGAGATTTTTGTGGAACTACAAACTCTTCAATTACAGAACACAGAAAATTGTAAGTTGTTTTGAATTAAGAAATTTTAAAAAGGAGCTCCTTAGAGAATAAATTAAAGATATAAAAAAGTAACATTTTGTGAGGATCAGTATATGCTTTTAGCAATGTGAAGGAAATAGATAGAGACGTACCTAAATCACTCATGCATATGCCTATGGATATGTATTGTCAGGCTCACAGAAGTTAGTGAAGTGCATTGGCATACCATAGAGTAGAATTTTGTGTAATATAAGAAATAATAAATAAAAATGCAGCTTATTAAAAAATTTAGATGCACTTGTGGATTTTTGATCATTTCTGACACATATGATATCCCCAGAAGGACTGGAACATGTGACTTGGTATTACTCTTCCCTATTTTGGGTCCTTTAAACCAGAGCAAAGAAGTATAATAGGGAATCGGCAACATTTATACGGGTTTTTTGTGCAATGTAGACTCTTACAGCTTAGAACAACAAACTCCAATGGAATTAAGTAAAGATTGTAGTATTATATAGATCATCATGGCTGTTTTCATATTCATTTTACAAATTGATGAAAAGAGAGGAGTTGTTAGCATTGCTTTACTTAAATTCAAGGCAAGACTCAGGAGATGAGTTTCCAATCCACTGTATCCTTGTTTTTCCTATAAAGCTAATTAAATGTGAAGACAGGTTGATACAGTTACACAAACTAGGCTGGGAATATGAGTGTATACCGTTGTGAACAAAGTCAGGTAAGTCAGTATTTTGACACTTGGCTAGCATATGGACAACTTTCTTGTTTCTTACATCTGTCTAAACACAAACTTTTGAGAATACTGTGTGACCAGCCATATATCTGCACTTTGATTTAATTTCAGTAGAGGATATAGGAGTCCTTTCTAACTCCATGTAGAGAAATACTGTTTTAGGCAGCAAATTCAATGGTGCAGAAGCAGAAAACATAAGAAACATATTCTAACAGTGAAATATATGATCCTAGGAAAAAGTTAAGATTTCTATCAGAATGAATTCCATTTAAAATTGAAAAAAAAAGAGTAACATAAAATTATTCACATGTTCTTTTTAAACTGTACATCTTATCATAATGAAAACATACTAAAACAATGAAAAGAAGGGAGTGTGGGTGAGTGTGGGACATGGTAGAGAATACAAAGGCAAGATACCTTTTACTTGGGCTTCATGGAGATAGCTGCCCATGTTGCCTTGTTACAGGCAATGGGCTTTCTGTGGCAATACAATGCATGCAACACCACAGCTTCATCCATATGCCTCCCTGAGACCCCTTTCTTAATTGCATGTCACCTTTGGGAAGAGGCACACTGACTGCTGGAGATGAATTGTTCAATATCTGATTGATCAGGGACCTACTTTTTCGTGTGTTTTCCACCAGATTTTCTAAACTAAATCAGTTTCTTTAATAGAAGCCCAAAGGTACTATAATGAAGAAAGCTAACTACACACATATCAATATTTATTACAGGGTATGAAGTAAAATTTAACATTAAAAATCAGTGTTGAGGTGAATAGGCACAGAAACAAGAGTAGGAGAAAAATTGCAGTTGTATGTGCATATCACTGAAGTGATTAATAAAATGCTAACTCTCCCAAACAAGAAAAGTGAGTTTCAACATTGTACTTATCTGCTATTCAATCTAAAATTGCTGGGGCCTACAAAAGAAATCATTATTGATATCAGAAGATCTTACTGTAGGACAAACAGTAGTTCCACTTTATCACAGCATTTTCTTCTAAGGTTTCTAAGTGGACTGTGGGAAATTTCCTTTTTTTCTTACTTACTTACTTTTTCTTTCTTTCTCAATTAGCATCCTGCCTATTACGCTATTTCTAGCAGTGTTATTCATCAGTAGATATTAGGGAAAGGGTATCATGCTAGCCTGAAATCCCTTGCAGTTTCTCAATTGAAATTAGATTTTTTTGGTTTAGCATACTTTGGTCCACATCAAACTCAATTTGACTTCAAATTCGATTCAGGCATGAAGACAGAAGTTCTCAAGCAAATGCGGTCCCTCTGTTCTCTTCCCCTATTCGTCAATGTACATGATATTCCCACTTTGTGACCTGAACCCCAGCATATGAAATACCTAGAAAAAGTGTCAGTTAAGTATTTATATATTCTAGCTAAAATCCACTGCTGATATTATGTCTTTTCACTGATTTTTTTTTTTGAGAGTTGGAAAAAATTATTCTATGCATCAGTCTCAGTTCAAGCTTCTTCAAGCGCGTTGTAGGAACATTGTAGCACACCCTTGCAATTAATTTTCATCTAATAATTTTATTTTCTGACCCTAAAGGTACATGGTATCATCACATGCTGTGATAGATAATGACTGCAGTCTTCTGCAAAGGTTCTACATGTGTGTTTGTACTGTATAAAACTAGATTACAATGTAATGAAATTAATCCTGTTTACCAGTGCCAGCTTTGTCTGTATAAGAATGTTGGAGAATCAAACTCAATTTCTTTGAGGAGGTTAGTAGAATACTCCACAGATAGCTTTTTCTCCACCTGACAGCTTACATTTAAGAGTGGGAATGGAACAGCTTTTATACATCTCTTCAATTCACAGTGAAGGGTGAGTTGCTGGAGGTGCAAGGAGAGGAACGGATTTGTTATAAGGGTAGCTAGATGCTGTTAGGAACTTTGAAGATCTTAGCAATATGCTCTTCATAAGTGTTCGCTTCTTGCAGTGTGGTGGAGATACATTTATTGCCTCTAGGCTCCTGCCTAGCAAATAAAGTAGCAAGTAAAACCCACTACAAAAGTAATATTTATGAAATCTGGATGCAGAAAAAGAAAATTGAACACAGAAAAAAGCTCTCTGACCCTGCTATGTCACGATGGTATCAGACAGCCCTCCCTGATCTCCTGTGAGGTGCAGGTAAACCTGTGACCTGTAACTCGAAAAATAAGAAAAAGGATCAGACCCCACAACTTATGCCCATAATACTCTACTTTTTCTACTAAAAAAAAAAGAGGTATCATCCCTGAGATGCTGAACCCAGGACACAGAGCTCCCTTGCAGAGCTCCTTCTTGCCACGAGTCAGTCTAAGCTAAGATGGGAGAGGTGCAAGACTTGCATTTACAGCAAAACCAGGAAAACCCAATTCGATGATATTTTAATATACTGGTGTCAGTAAAAGTATTCAAGATGGAATTCAATGACTGTCATTTTGGGTTTTTTTTGTCATATCACCTTAACTAGCAAAAATATTATAATCATTTACACAGCAATCAGAAAAACGGAATATATATGAAGAACCATAGATATGAAATGGAATATTAAAGAATTAGACCGAAAGTGTTAGTTGGCAAGATTTTTTTTTTCTGTTGACCCCCCCAAAAAAAATCAAACTTAAAACCCAAAAACCAACCAACCAACCAAAACAAAAACCATAACAAAACCCAAAGAACAAAACAAAAAACCAAACAAAAATCCCCCAAGACAAAGAAACAAACCAACAAACCCCCAAAATATCCAAACAACTTGAAAAAACTTCTACATATCTGTTTGCATCTGAGAAGTGAATGTTCAGACTTGGGTTTGTTCAAATCAGTATGTCCAAGGCATCAAGAAACACACCCTCTTAACTCTGTTAGTGTTTTCTAAAAAAGTATCATCATATTCTAGGTAGTCTTGAGATTCTCTTTATTTTCAATAAAATCTTGTCCTCCCATTAAACTGACTGCCACAGTTTCAAAGGTGTTTGTGTTAAATATTATTTCAGTTTTTCTACGGAAATGCAAAATTAATTTGTCTTACAATCCTACCACCTAGTTGTTTTTTTCTTCCCCTAAAAACTGAGTTCTGCTGCTACCAGTATACAGAACAAAGAGATAAGAAAAACTAAAACCAGCTGTATCTTCAGGTTGTCACATTCCTTGTTCTCTATTGCCTCTGATACAATGGTTTTCCTTTGGACTCTGAAAAAAATAATCTGAGTTTCCATAAAGTATGCTTCAACATCAAGAGAGTAATTCCCTTTCTCAAAAAGGCCTCCAAAAATACCAGTAAACAAAATAAATAATCTCATCTTCACTCACTTTCTTTCTCCCCATTAAATGAGCTCTTTTCTGAATCTTTAGCCACTGACCATCTCCTGTCAGGACTCACTTATAGAGATGGTCTTTCCCTAGGACAAAGGCGACAAGGATTTATATGAGCATGTCTCTCTTTTCCTGCACACCTGGGAGTAACACTCTAGGACAACAAACCCAATGGCATAACACAAGAATCAGGATAGGAAGACATTTTGCAAGGACTGATGGATACTGTGTTATTTGGGACAGAGAAAAAGAAGAAACAGGCACATTATTTTCTTAAAGAAAGAATATTTTGAAAAATGCTTCTGTGTTTGACAGTTTGTAAACTGAAGGCTTAATTAAAAATTCACTGTACCCTCATATAGACTATATGTCTCCTTGAGCAGTAAATAAAACATTTTACTGAACTAAGAAAATTTAATTGGGGCTGAAGTGACAAATAAAATTTTTACCCTCAGATCTTGGATAGGTGGCAGAAGTTCACAGGTGTTACTGTTGATTCAGACACATTTCTTAAATTTCAGAATCCACTAGCTCCATTAGATACATGCTTTTTGATAGAGGGGATAAAATTTGCAATAGGGAAAATAAAAAGTAGTCGTTTTCTGAAGGAATAAGACATAGTCTTTTCATAATCAGGATGTGTGCTTTATGTGAGGAATGAGTATGGGTTCATACTGATGGATATTAATATACACCGGTGTATCACAGGCACGAACATGCAGTAGCGTTACCCACTAAGAAAACTTCAGATGCACTTACTTTTAATGCACTTATTAGTCTTCCTTGGCTTATTTTACATAAACTTTGCTGCTATTTCAGCACATCAAAAATTAAGTATTATCTTTAGATGTGAGTTGCAGTTTCTAATGTTAACTTTGTTAACATGAGGTTCTGATTGTCCCTGTTAAATCATGCTCAGGACTCCTCTGCAGGCTTCATCCATTATAACAAAAACTCTTGTCCTGTATATAAAGACTGCTTTTATTTTGTGTTTTAGACCATGTGTTTCCCTATTGGTAGGATACATCACTTCTTTTCATTTGAAAAACTGAGACAATTTGCTTCCCATACATAGAAATAACTTAATAAGGAAAATAGATTTTTTTAATGGTGTTTAGATTTGGTTTCTGATATTGTCAGGATTTATTTAAAGCAATTTATTTAAAGCAAACTCACCATTTATTTGGTAGACTTGAATTAAAATGAGCACTTTGACAGTATATGCCTTTTTTTTTTTTTGCTATATTACTCATTTTCAGTGTGAGTCTTCCACTATCACTACCATGGCTATCATATTAGTTTGGGGGTAATCCTTGAACTTTTTAGTGATGACTTCTGATTAAATGATAATTGCATAGAAAATTCCAGCCTCTAGCACCAGTAAAGAGACAGTAAACAAAAAACTAATTGAGCTCATAAGTAAATTCTGTGCTTTCATGTGGAAAAGACCCCTTCAGTTGTCAGTTCTTTTAATAGGACTTTTAATGTCAGACATAGCTTACAAATATTTCTGCTTCAAATATGCTCTGAATAATAAATTTATTTACAAGTGTCTCAATCTCTAAGCACTCATACACTTAGAAAAAAACAAAATCCCAAAACACTGGAAAGCAATGAAGCTTTAAAAGAAAGACTGAAGCCTCAATATCTCTGCTAGGTTTTCTGGGTATGTAAAGAATGCAATACTGACTTTGCAGTCACATCAATTGGATGTATGTGAATCAATGACAAAAGACCTTTAGCCTGGAAGAGTTTATTCAGCTAAGGATCAAGGTGGGCGTTGAGGAGTCCAGTGATGTGGACTCACTGAAACACATCCCCCTCCCTCAACTTTCCTCCTAACAGCTCTTGCAGCACAATAGGGATACAGGCTTTCCTTCTCCTTGGAAGTAGCAATCCGGACTGCCACAGGGCCATTCTCATTCTTGGAGAACTGGAATTAAAAGTTGTTTTAAACGCAGGGCTAGCCATGCTTGGCATGAAAGGCCCACACCTACTGCACTCTTCGATTGCCCAACCGCGCTAGCAGGCTCCCTTGCTTGGAGACTGTGTGGCTGGTGGGACACCCTGCCATGAGGTCTGCATGCTCACGCTGGTAGAATGATAAGGCAATTTGCTGCTCTCTAAGTCTGGCTTTTCAGCTGCTTCATTCACCTCTAGCTTCAGCTCATTTATATACGCAATTCCCCAATTACACCAGAGGGGAATAAGACTGACCCAAACTGAAAGAACCAACATGTTTCAGTTGCTGGGCCATATCCTGCATGTCTAGGAGTCTTTTCCAGAGCAACGTGCGCTCTTCATGGCATTTACCCCCTTGGCTGCAACTGATCCTGCAAGAGCTGATCATCAGCCTGGGACTACAGTATCCCTGTGCCTTTGCTCCAAGTGGATACTTCCAACTTTATAACATTGCTAGTCCTGTGGTATTTCCAAGTCAGATTTCTATCTAATTGAGAAAAGCTCTTGCATGCATGCAACAGCTCTCTATGCCTGGTGAAAAAATGCCACCAGACATTAAGCCCCTTCATCCTCTTTCTCACTTCCAAAGTCCTGTTCCTCTAGTTCACCTGCTACCCTGCCATACCATTAGGTTTTCTCGTACACCTCACTCGCAGGTCCCATCCAGGCCCCCTTACAGCCTCCGTGCAATCCCCATAAAGTCCGTAGCGTGTAGCCCCGAGACTATCCTCCACGGAGCCTGCAGCTCCTAAACATTCCTCCGTTGGAACTGGTGCAGCCCCGCAGCTCCCCCCTGACCCGTTACACACAGAC
>VXBQ01015073.1:156430-170697 GCA_013400175.1 Phainopepla nitens | reverse complement strand
CAGCCTGTCAGCCTGGTTTTTTGGTCTTACGGTGGTTGTGGTTGGAGCTGGTGTGTCTGGCAGCATTTTCAGAAACTGTGAGCAGCTCACAGTCGTGAGTGCCTTAGCCATCTCCTTGTGTTCCTTGTTCTCCTTGGCACCAGGTGACACTACGTGTGGGGGGAGTTCAAGCCTTGAAACCAGTCTGGCCTTTTTTTCTACCTTGACTGCTCTACTAAAACCAGTGCAGTCAGCATGTGGGTGTGTGATGAAGATTGTACTATCGTTGTAAAGACTGGACGTAAATATACTTGAAATGGAGCTTGGGGAAGCAAATCTGGACATCTACCTCCCAGATGGGGCACTTCAATAAGAAATAGAGGAACTTGTGCCGATAGTTGTGGACCCCCTTTGTTGTCCTTTTCCACGCATTGAAAAGATAGCTGTCATCTTCCATTTCTAAGGTTTCTGTAGTGTTGTTTATTCCTTGACATAAAGACAATTCTGTGTTTTATTTTCTGCTTTCTTGCAAATGTGACTATGATTTTTTTATGGTAAAATGAGTCAATTAGCTTGTTTGTTCATGTGTAAGATGAGCTTGTTTTCTGTTAGAGATCATTAGGGCTCTTCCTTATCCTGAAAATAGGTGACAGACGTTACATCTTGGTATTTGATTTGATTTGATTTTCCCTCCAGACACTCTGGAAGAAGAAACAGCTCCAGTGCTACTAAGCTGTGTGAGAGCTGTGAACTTGGTCAGAGAGGATAATTTGTCTCCAGTTGCCAGAAGAGCCTTGTTTCACTTTTGAACAAGAACCACACAGGTCTGTGCGGAGTGTTATATCCTGAAGTGTTAATCAGTAAGCAGCTTGAGCTGCACTTGAAATCTCTTTAACATACTTATTTTGCTCTCTAGTACTTTTGTTTTTTATGTGTCAATTGGCGCAGTCTGAAGAAAAGACATTCATCAGTATTCTGTGCGGTTCCTTATGCAGAAAGCTTTACTCAAGACTCACTTTCTTTTTCAGTTGTTTTCTGTAATCAATAATGAGGCAGTTTTAAAGCCTGGTTATTGATGGTATTTCAGTATAAAAAGGTAAGCGATAATGATCTTAGTTTTATCCAGTGTGACACATTTTTCAGGTTTGCATATCTTTTGGTGGCCTTGATATGCTTGAAAAAAACAACATAGAATCCATCAATGCAAGGAATGTATTGGCAGTGCAGCTCTGGCAGTTGTTTGGGGAAATCCATTCTGAAGACAATAAGGATGGGCCTTGGTGGATACTTATTTCTTGTCTAGGACGTTCCAAAATGGCACACCTGTGAGCATGAGACTCCTTGAGTTTAAACCTGCAATTAGTTTTAGGAGCTGGATGACTAGCTGTCCTGGTTGGGCTTGAGCAGGTTTACTGTTGCTGTTGGTATGCCTCTCCTAGAATGTGCAAGAAGTTTACTTAACTTTTATGTGAAAGTTAAGGCATAGATTCCTGTTGCAAGACACTCCTTTGGAGTGCTTTTTTTGGGCTTATTTCTTTTCTCCCCTATCATTCATATTTCAGGCATGGTTGAACTCCGGAACACGAAAGATGTTCAGGCAACTAGGCAACTCTTAAACAGAAATGATGGGTGGAAGGCAACAATTTACGTTGACTCTGTACTTTTACAATCTTGATCTTAAACATTCAGAATCATGTTTAAGAACAAAATATTTAAGAAAATAAAAAAAGCTGGTGATGCCAAAATGCATAATGGACTATGTGTTATAAAGGCCCCAGGCAACTTAGAAAAATGCCCTAAAGAGTGTTCGGCTTAATGCCATAAAGGAGCTGCTTTAGACAAGAACTGTAAAAGCGCTCAAGAGTATTAGGCATATTGCCAACAGTTACCCATTCTCTGTTGAGTGTATTTTAACTTCTCTCATACTGTGTCTTATACCCTTTACCCTCCACTTTGTGGACTTAGACAGTGAGATTTAAAATTAATGGCAGCCGTCCAAAATGCAGTATAGCGAAGGTGTTGGTTTAAGTAAGGCTCACATTTCTTTGATTTTCCTAGACCAAATAGTGTTCTTTCTGACTGGGGCAAACCAAACGTAGGGGATGAGGTGTATTTATCAATAGCTTTATGACACCTGTTTTCACTATGATGACAGCTTTTGGTTTTCCTCCATTGTCACTGATGCTTATTTATCTCATCCTAAAATTGTCTAAGGAGTTCTGTAACGTCCAAATCTGCAGAAAGGAAAATTTGATGCCTCAGATCAAGCCAGTAAAAATGAGAAAACCAAACCAGATCAAACTATTATATTTTCACTTTACTCTGAGAATCTTCAACTCTAGTTAATGGTTTTTCAGTTTTGTTTTATCACCAGGAGATGGCACTAACAAAATCTGTTTTCATACAGAGAGATGTATGTTTCAGTCACCTTTTATAGGGGAAATTAATAATCAAAATCCAGTTGAAGTATGAAAGTTCTGGAAGTTTTGTACCTGAAAATTCTTGAAAACTGTATTGAGGCCACCTGCTCCTCTGGGTGAATTAAGATTTCACAATTTTGGTATGAATATGGGGAAGTCACATGAATTTCCTGTGCCTTTATTCTTTTTGTTGGCAAATTTTTGTTATTTTTACATTTATAAAGTGGTTTGAGATCTCCACATAAAGTGGAGTGTATTGATGTCAAACACAAAATTAATTTTAGGCCTGCATATGCACTGATAGAGAGGGAACAGGTTGTCTATGCCTTTTCATAGAGGGGCAGCTACCAAAGAGCTGCTCCAAAAGCCTAATTGCCAAAAATCAGGCAACCAAAAAGTCCCATACACACTTCAGCATAGAAATGTGCAAATACTAAATTTTGCAGTTGGATTTGGCATTTTGGCATATTTCTGTTGTGTTCTTCCAGAACTGTAATGCCTTTCCTAGCAGTACTGTAACATGATGTTCACGGTGGTAATGTGTTTCTTTATTTGGTCCCTACTGCTGCAGACCTGTTAGACCATGCTGAACAGGAGGCAAACCCACTGTTAGCTTTGGTTTAACTGCTCTCTCCTACCACTCACCCACAGAAAACAATGAGAAGCTGCTCTTCTGACATCTATTCTGTACATAAAATGCAAAGTTATCTTTTGTTTACTTTCTGGGTCCTCATACAGCTGTAAATACATGGAACACTTCTGCAAGGAACAGGGAGTTGAAGTTAGTAATTCATGTAGGTCCATTCCAGCTTGAGACATGCTGTGATTTTATCATTCTGCAAGTCATCTGTGAATAAAAGTGGGAGTGGTCTGAAGAAATCAGAAATTGTCTGCACCAATAAGATCTTTTTCTTTTCTGTTTTATTTATGCCTAGTCTTTCCAAAGTTGAATTTTGTAATTGGTGCTGTCTCAGAGTTCAAGGAAGCTGGGGCAAAAAATATTCCTTTTTTAAAGGACCATGCTTACATGTTTGTACTTTGGCTTTGCTTGGACAATAAAATGCTTAACCTGACCTGTTTCTAACTGCTTTATAAACAACTTGCATGTTGTCCCTTTGTCTGTGTTTCTATTCCTCTTATACCTTCCAGGCTAAATTTCATCTCAGGCCAGTGACATGTTTGCAGGCATGTTACCTTACACTTCAACTAGTGGAGCATGTCTTTCACTGCTAGTGCTAAGGGTGTACACCATTTTTTCAGCAGACTTGAGATACCAGCTCAATATGTATTAGATGCAGTAGAAGGGGCACTAGCCATGGAATACAGAGATAAAGGTTTGCATTTAACTGTCATATTTGTGGGGCTAAGTCAAATACTGCCATTTTGTACCGATGTTTGTTAAATTCTGCTTGTAATAAGCATGGCCTTCCGTTGTTTTATAGACATTGGTTCTAGAGAGATTTAGCATGGTTTAGGTGTCACAGGACTACGTGTGCTGCTGAAGCTGATTAGCTGTCGATTATTTTCAGAAGCTGGAAATCAGTTCAATAGTCTCCCCAGAAGGGGATGTAAATAACATATCTCACATGAAATGTAGAAGGGCCTAGGGCAGGAGTAGGGAATGAGCTTTTTTTCTTCTCTGAGCCCTTTGCCTCTGTGTTGTGACACAGGATACAGCTGAATACATAGGCCATTGTGGAAAAAAACAAAAACAAAAAAACAAGCAAACAAACCACATGTTCGGGCAATATTCTCCAGTTGCAGCTTTAAATACATGAAAGAGAGCTTGAGATAAAAATCTCATTTTGTTGAGGTTTCATGTAGTCAGTTCTACAAATACTATGTGGTTGATAAAATCAATGGTTTAAGTGGTTTTTCCTGGGCTTTTTAGAGAATCCTATCCCTATTTAGTCTAACCATTTGGCACATTATTAGTATGGTGGCTGTGTGGAGGTTTAGTTGCTGGCTGGAGTTAAACCATGATGCTTTGTTAGAGGTTTCAAATGATGAGAGGAGAGCCTTTCTATAGTGGGTTATTATGCTTTAACGAGCAGAGAGCACCACCTCCTTAGGTTCTTCTGCTTAACAGTGAGTCTGGCATTTTTGGCTGAAGACAGTACCAAGCTGAGAGGTCAGTAGAAGAGACATGCCTTTCCCAGCTTTAATTACTACAACAAAGCAGTTGCTGCATAACATTTCCCATGCAAAATCTCTGGAGAGAATTTTGTCCTGACAGGTTTCCCTTCAAGTGTTCACATGGCAGGCCCATTCTGTCCAAGAAACATCTTCAGGACACAAATCTTCTGTTGATGCTTGGCGTGGTTGAACTTCTGCCAGTGAGAAGTACTGGTGTCCTGGCTGACCAATGGTAGGTGTGTGCCATAGTGAGGAAGCTCTGGCTTTCCCTCTCCACTTTCCCCTTGCAAATTTGCCCCAAAGCCAAATGAATTTAATACCCTGAAATGATGAGGAGTCATGCTCCAGCCAAATTCCTCATGAAATTGGTGGTGTACCCAGAAATTAATATTTGGGCTCTAGTAAGGGATTTCTTTGCACATTGATGTAACTTATCTGCATTGTCAGAATTGTTCTACAGAGCTTCCTGTGGCGTTGAGGGTAGCTTGGTAGGGTAAAAAGTTATTTTCTTTCAGAAGGCACTCCTTTGTGTTCAGAAAAGGTTGCTTTGTCTGACTCTACCTTGGTACTGTTCATTTTTTAATGAAATCATGCCTTAAAAGTTAGTAAGTTTAATTGAGATGAATAGGAAGAAGAAAATATATTAAAACAATTGTGAGTGCATGCAGTACCTGGTATACCTGGTAATCACACACTTTTCCATTTTTACTTTCTTTCAGTGTCTACTCCTTTTTTTCCCTAAAATCAAACAAACAAAAAGAAGATAGAAAATATACTTGGCCACTGCTTTCTGATCTGTATCTCATCTGCATGGAAATTAGCTCCATCAGATTAAAATCTCCCTCCTACTAAAGAAGCCATATTTGGGTCTCCAGCAAAGCAGTGGGATAATGCTCTTTCCCTGCAGTTTCCCTGCAGGAGCTGCTATCATCTTTAGGAGAATCCAGGTCTTTCTGCTTTTACAAATTTTTTTTTTGGTGATTCCTGCCTTGTATTTAGTAAAAGTCCTTTACAGAATTGAGATTTGAAGAATTAATTACTGAAGTATTTAAATTAAAACTAGTAGATCAAAAAGCATCAGTAGATTAAAATTTGTGACATGGCTAAAAAACCACTGACAAATATTAGGAGCTGGCAAATTGAAAATGGCAAATGCCTACAGGAAATAGCAAGCTTCAAAGTCACTTTTGCCCCAAAATGTTCTCTCCTTTTCCTATTGATCGAAGATAATACTAAAAATGCAAACCATTAAATTTGGCAGATTTTTTTCTGTGTCTGTGGTCTGTAACTGATTTAGCCCTACCAAATAATACTAAGAAGGTTTTGGAAATGGAATCTCCACGCAATGTCTCATCCAGTTCTCCAGTGGCTAGTGGAGGTAACAGCTGTTAATGCTGGTTGGCCTTTATAAAACAGATACGCCAAGCCCTATATAATTTTTCTAAATTAAGCTGTTGTAAGAAAAATAGGATAGCTAACATTACTAGAGAATACTGGAGCTAGATGCTAAGTAGAGCAAACATAAAAGGAGAAGAATAACAGCAGTAAGAAGAGAAATCAGAATGTTTATTCATAAATACCCTATGGTCTATATATATAGAGTCCTTGCTGGCAACCAGTGCAGGGGTTTGGGTGCAGTGAGGCGTAGTCCTTCCCAGTCCTTTGCAAAGTCTTTGTGCCCCTGAGATGACTCTTTCTGTCCACCCACAGTCATGCTTCTCCTCCATCCTGACTCTGTGTTATACTCTGTAGTCTCTCCAGCCCACTCCCCCTCCAGTAGCCCAGTAGTTGCCAAAAGCTGCCCAGCAGCTCCTCTCTTCTCCAGGGGTGACCTTGGTGCTGTCCCTTCTAAAAGGAGCCCATGCAACCAGAAACATACTGCTGTCCCAGCTTCTTTGCATTTTCAGCAGCTGTGAGATAGAAGACCTTGAAAACATGTTGGGAATGTTTCTTTCTTCAAGAAAGAAGAAATATTATCATGTAATTTCCAAAAAGTTTTGGAATTCTCCTTCAGAGAGGGAATTTTTAGGCTGGATAATGTTTTATTAACATTATAATGTATTCAAGTTTTCTTGGGTGTGAACAGCAAGGGTGATGATTTTGTACGAGCATAGGAAATTTTACAGGTTTTTCTGTTACGGTGGTATTTAGTACTGACTGGACTGAAGATGGAAATACAGACTGAAAAAGGTCTCTGTCTGCTTTTCGGTATCCTCAAATCCTAGGGTTTTGATGAAAAATATTTCTCTTTATTTCACCTGAATGTCTCTTTTCATTAATGTTACTTGAGTACTTTCAACTACTGTTATATTCTGCCTTTTGCATAAAAAAAGTTACCTTTACTTTACAGTTAAATAATACACTTTGTCTTAGTCTGTCTGTTTCTGGGACTTGGGTGAGATTTGGCCAGTGTAAAGGCCTTGGGGTTGCCAAGAGTTTTACCAAGAACGTTTTAGAAATAGCATAAGTACGTGTTTAAAGAAGGAAAAAGAAATCTCTATATGCAGTTAAGTAATTTTTACTAAGAAAGTTAAAAAGAAAATAGGTGCTCTTACTAAAATTTCACTTGAGAAAACCCAGAATAAATTTATAATTCATGCTTTATTCAAATACCAATATAATATGACAAGCAGTCATCATTGTTGCTGACATACCACTTTGACAGCTAAATACAGCTCTTAATTGTATAACATACACTTTAACATGCTTGTTCTGGCCTACTGAGACATTTTTAATGGCTTATTTCAGAGTTCAGTTGTAGCATATTTGACCTAGATTGAACTTGCATTTGTTGTATACTACTGTTTGAACATTTGTTAATAAATCTGCAGTTGGCTGTCAAGTTCCAGTTAACCAAACTATAATTGGCCTGTCAGTCAGTATTCACAAATAAATGTTTTCCGTAAAAAAACTACTGACCCAGCATTGAAGTCAATTAATTAGTAAAATATATCTTCTAACGTAATCCACTGTTTCTTGTGAATGTTTTGACACTTTTGGTACTAAGAGAGGACTGCTTGGATAATTATTTGCATAAACAAGTAGCTATAAAATTAGTTGAATTTCAAATAGGAGGAAATGTTTTAAAAAAATTTTAGTAATATAAGAGAAATGCTGTTTGTCTTGGAATCTTAAGATGGTCTGATGGAAGATGGGTTGGCCATGGTGTACCTTCCCTGACCAACTCACAAGCAGTGGGATTGTTAAAGCTGCTGCCTGACTCTTCTTTGTCCAGAGATGTGCAAGGCTGGTGTGTTTCGTCTGCTTGAACTCTACTGGGATTCTTGCTAGATTTGCTGCACCACCAGGAATGGCTTTCTATATTGACTTCTTACTGTGTCTGTATCTTTCCCATCTTGCGGGTACTTTCTCAACTACTTCCCTTCTTTGGTGTGAAATATGGTCACACATCTTAGTTCCATATGAAAAGCCATTTATTTTTTAATGCATCATGTGGGTTCATGAGAGAACAGGGAAGTTTCTGCCATGAGTATTTGTCTCTGAAATTACTGGGTTCATGTGATGGGAATATTGTTTCTGGCGTCTTGATTGGTTGCAGTGAATTGTTATTTAACTGCCCTTGTTTTGCTGTGAAGATGGAAGAAGGAGTAGAAAAGTTATAATGAATTTTTTTTTGGTTTATTGAATGGATTTTAAAGATTAATGGAGAGAGAAAAGAAATGGGGAAAGTAATTTTACGTCGATTTATGTTTTCACATCCACTCTTTCATTTGTAATCACGAACACTGGGTAGTATGCAAATCCCAGTAAAACTCAATTTTTGGTCAGTCTATTACTCTCTTGATTGGGGGTTGAAAGCATTTGTGTCATAAAATGGCTTTGTGTAATTAATAGTCAAATTACTAACTCTGCTTAGAAACTTTTATGAAGCCAAATCCATTAGTTTATTTTTTTTCTTATGTCTGCTTTGAATTCCTTTCTCATAGAAGAAAAATCACTTTCTTGCTAAATATGGAAACTCCTGAATGCTTTATAACTTTAACTGGCCTCACGACAATCCTATGAAGAAATTAGGTAGGGTTGATATCTCACTATGATATTAAACTTACTGGGTATTTGAAATGTGCAGCAGCTTTGAGTCTGCCCAAGGAAATACTTGAGGAACAAATGAGTCAGACCACATGTCCAGTTAGCTACTGGAGAACTATTCAGCCATGTCTTTTCTGCAGAGTCTTTTGTGTGGTGATTACCAATGGCTACTGTTCCCTAGCAGCTGGGATGTGGGTAAGTCCTGGTGACCCCAGCATGACAATTCTGTCTCCTTTCACTCTATGACTGCTCTGTCAACCAGCATTTTTAGAAACCAGCATGCCTGTGTGCCTTGGAGCTTCATCCTGTACCTCAGACAACTGTATCTTCTTCTCATTTGTATCTTCTTGGCACTTCTCTTAACTTCCTGCAGCTCAGCTTCTTCCAGGTGTGTTCAACAGCAGTGATGGTAAAGCAAAACTAGCTTGTACAAGGAGCAATTACAGTGAACTGTAATTTTGAGAGGTGGAGAAACTGAAACTTGAGGCTTGCAAGAATTCTCTCTTTCACTTGTGTGGGAAAACACCAACTCCTCAAGTCCAGTGAAGAGTCTAATATGAAAAACAAGTCTAAATAGATATTGATTTTAAATTTTGCCTTTGAAAGATGTAAATATTATCTGATGCAGTTAACAGATGCTGAAAACCTTTTGCCTCCTAAATATTACACTGAATACAGTTAAGGGCTAGTGGAAGTAAAGGATCATAATCTGGACCACAGGAGATGAAAATGTCAGTATACATAGGGCAACCAGGATTGGAGTTAGAAAGTGTAATTCAAATACGGATATAATTACTTATCAACACTACTCTTGAATCAAGCTTAGCTTGCGATTGGCTTCAGTTCTTCTTTGGGGTTTGTAAGTCTGTTTTCACAGCTTTGTTCTTAATATTCAAAAAACCTACTTAGACTTGTGGATTTTCTTATCATTGTGCACTATCATTTTTAAGGGGAAAAATATATTTTTTAAATATTTACTTTGAATGACAAATGGCTAAAGCCTTCAAGCCTAAAATGCAGTGCATAAATCTTCCTCCTAGTGAAAGGAAAAGGTTCTTTGTGTGCATTCTGTAGAAGACTGTTGCAAACATCAGTGACTCTGGCACTAGAAAACTGTACTGAGGAGAAAATATGGCTATCCATGGGTCCTTGAGAGTGGGAAGATAAGCTTCAGTGGTCTCTCAGAGAGTTCTGAAAACACAAACTGAAAGGTTCTTTCCACACAGCTGTGTCCTCCGTTGGCCATGAAAACAGGAATTTTTACATTTTTATTATCAGATAATCCTGCATAAATGTTCCCTGCCTCAATCATTAGTTTCTTTTTTAATCTAAAGATTTGTAAAATTAACCTCTTCCATTGATAGAGGAGGTAGGTCTGTGCAGCTGGAAAAACAATTTCTTTCAGATTGTAACAACTTCTTGTCAGAAGGTGAAGTTGAAACTTTGAATGAAAGGTTGCTGGAGCTGTTTATTTCTAGCATTTATGGAGGAATGATAGAAGCTTTATTAGAAAATGCTGGAGTTCTGTAGAATCTAATAGAAAACTATGCTGATAGTGGCTGTTTCTGAGTAAGTGTTGAATGTATAGAAGAAAAGTTTATATTGGATTCTAAGTATTTAAACTGATTTATTTCATTTTAATTAAATCCTGTAATGTGGAATTCTACATGCAACAGATATTGTTGAAATTAATATGGTAAAATAGTGTTAAAAGGAAAGCAATTGAGTTTCTATTAAAAACTGACAAAGATAATTCACTTACAGATTAATGGTATTTTTGAAAGATAAGAAAAAAGGGTACATAGGACTTCTTTTGTCTAGCTGTCTTTTGTAAGCTTCCCAAAAGCCTTGAATTATTCTAGAAAAGGAAAACCAAGCTGCTAAAGTAATTACAAAGCATCTGATTTATGATTGTAAACATTTTTTAAAATGTCTTGAATTACTGAAAGAAAGCACTGAGCATCAGTATTTTCAGTCATTCATACTTGGTTGTGAAAGGTTCAGTCTGAAATTGACTGAAGATGATTTCATGCAAATTAGTCTGTTGCTGGTGCTAATGGAGTATAAGGTTTAGGATTTTCTACTTAGAGTCTGTTCTCATCCATTTTCCTGGTGAGTATTCTAATTATTTACAGTATTTCTGCTTATGATGTATTTACATAGTAATATATGCACATATCCTAATTTTACATGCCATTATTTGTGCAGCACAAATTCAAAATGTAAGATGCAAATGTCCTTTATTCCTTTGTTATGAATCAAATAATGTAGCTGTCTAACTTGCAACCTGAAAAATAGTGGCCGCTGATAACTGCTCTGTGTTTGTGATAATACTCTCACTACCAAAGCAAAAATCCACATCAGCTGCCTTTTTTTTTATTGCAGTAGGACATGAGGCCATATTTTCCTCTTTATATGAAAGAAAACCCCAGTCTACTGCACATTGAAAGGAAATATCTGCACTGTAATTATGTGTATTACCTTTTGTGGAAAACTACTATTTCTTTCCCTGAACTCCAGTTTTGCTGCCTTCTCACTAGCAATTCCTCAGGTGCTCTGAGTTGTTGCTAATACTCTGTCAAAATCTGTGACTGTTATGACACAAAAATGTAAAACTGCAAATTAAAAAAGTGTCTTAGTATCTGCATAGCACTTGTGGTCATACCTCTCCTGTCACTTGCCTTCCGTGTGTATCTTTTTGTCTGAAGTGGACCCTGTCTATGAATGTTGATAAACATTTTCAACGTGCTGCTGAGTCCAGTTCAAAATTATGCAACTTCATGCTTTGTTTTAAGCCTGTAGTTGAATGTGGAAGGTGAATTCCTGGCAACGGTGAGTAGTATCAACTCTGAATTAGTGCTTGTGATGGGCATGATAACTCAGTAAAGACATAGGTTAGTACTTGTCATTTCCCCAGAGTGGTAGTGCATGTCAGAAGCACCTTTGGGCAAGTGGTCCTTTAACAGAGACTGTGAACTCAAGTAAGGTGGAGGGCCTTTAAAAGTGTGACCTTTTTCTTTTCAGCTCTCTGATTGTGGTTTTGTTTCTAGTCTGTCTTCCACCATCCTTGTTGTGCTCTAGTTATATCCCCATCATTGCTACCTTCTATTTTTAGACTTTTCAAAGCAGTGTTCAAATCCCCTCTCAATCTCCAATTTCTTTATAGAGTGATGAAGACCTACCCTGACAGCTCTCATAATAAGCAACAATGTTCTAGTGTGAAGAATACATAGTTTATATACAGCTACAGAAAGGCATGTGCACAGAGCAAGCATACACACATAGACGGCTGCAGTGTGAAAGTCTGCCACGTGAATGGCTGGAGTCTTCTTGCACAAGAAGGTAGTATGTTTTGTTGATGCAGATTTCACTACTTCGCCCTTGACTTTTGGTAAAACCGATACTAATTGAAATTGTGTGTCAGAGCTCAAAGTGTGTGAAGGGATACCTGTGGGAGGAAGAGGGAGAACAAAGTGTACGTGCCCCATGTTTACTTAACCATGGTATAATTCTCCCAGCTGGACAAAGGGACTGTGCTGCTAATTGCCCCACTACAAACCAAGTGGAACACTGAGGACCAAATCTGTGTAAATGAAATTCAGGTTACTTGAGAAGTTTTGCAAAGCTGTTCTTCCTGAAGGAGAGACCTGGGAAGTATCGTGCCTCAGAGTTCACAGGTTTCACTGGGCAGATCAGTTCTGATTTACTTTCTTTTCTTTACTCTTACTTCACTATTGTCTGCCTTTTTCTAGACCAACACTTTAGGGTCATCCTTGGAGTGTGTGTTTTCCTGTTGCTGTGCCCTGAGTGGAGAATAGCTGTGTTAGTCTGGCATCGCTTGTTTTTAAGCCTTCAGAGGTGGTTACACTTTGTCTGATCCTGAGATCTTAATTTGGTGTAGGTGAATTAGAAGGTTTGCTGGCACTTTTTGAAAATCTCACATTATGTTTACAGAAACAGAGGTGGGGACTGAGTGCAGTGCAGGTGTAACGAGCAGCTGTAGGTTGGGAGCTGGACTGAGCATGTTCCCTGCTGTTGCAGACGTCATGGTAACATCTAGTTGGCTTCTTGCACTGCAGAGGGTAGCTGGAACACCCTGATCTTGGTATTCTTATATTGCCAGCTGATAAACATGAGCTCAGTGTCCTTGGTGTAGGGGGTGGAGGACAAGCAGGGTCTTCTCAGTACCCTTGCCAGTCCCCCTTGGCTTGACTATGAAAAGAAAATGCACATGAATACATTTATAGATGGCCCTGTGGTTAAAATATGTTGATGAATGTCAAGTCACTAACACCATTTGAGGCACGAAGTGCCTTCTATCAGTCATTTTTTGTGTAATAAGTAACTCAGCAAAAACCTCAAGGGAAAAAAAGTGTATTTTTATGTATTTTTAATAAAAGATATTTTACAACCTAGGGTTTTAAGGTGGGGAAGAATGTGTTTAATATTGTGATCTTTAACTTTTTTTCCTCATGGTTGATTTTTATAAAAATAAATTTTTATATTTATTCCTGACCAATATTCCTGACTAATAAAAATACTCCTTCAAGAGCTCCAGCAATTACTTGCTTTTGTACAGTCATATAGCAAACGTCAGGACATCAATTCTGTGCAACAATGCTTTTTTGGTGATCTTTATTTCTACATTTCTTTTTATATTCAGTTTTAGGGATTCTTTTTATGTCCAGTTTAGGGATTCAGATTGTGAATTCTTTAGTCTCTGAGGAGACTTAAAAAGCTTTGTAGTATATTAAACCAGCAAAAAGGAACCCACGCTGATTGGACTAAAAAAAAAACTAAAAAAAAAAGTGCTGCAAAACAAGAATGAATAGTAGTCATGAGCAGTCTTTTTCCACATGATTGCTCCTGTGAATTCCTTCACTGTATACTAACCTATAAGTTCATTAATGGTCAAACGGAATGATTTGAATTGTTCTTTACCCACAGATCTCTAAAATGTGTCTCTTAAATTGGCATCTTTTGCAAGGGGTTTGAACATTGAACACAGTGATAACAACCTCATTTTTTTCCTTCATGACTACCATGTTATAACTTGACTAAGATTTCTTTCTTTCAAAAAATTCATAGAGAAAGAAATTATTTTTAAAGACATGTCAACTAGAAAACAGAGACTAATCCTAACAAAACTGCTCACAGTAAAGTGACTTTTACTGTTTCTTTAAAACAGAAAACTTGGGTGAGGCTTTTGGGATTTAATTGAAATGTGTAGGTTTATTCTGATCATAGCTGTAATCCAGTCCCATAAATTAAGAATTTACTCACCTTTAATGATGTGAGATAGCCTATTCCAAAGTATTTACATCACTGCACATGGTCATTTGGGTTGTTTACCCTTTTGGCCAACCACATTGTACTTTTTCAAACTAGTATCACAAGGAATGCAGAATCACAGAATTTTCAGACTTGGAAGGGATCTTGTTTTGAGCATCTCCAGAGCGGGAGACTCCACAACCACCCTGGGCAGCCTGTTCCAGTTGAGGTGGATCTTGTTGTGTTTCAGTTTATGGCCATTGCTCCTCATCCTGTCATCTGCACCACTGAAAAGAGTCTGGCACCATCCTCTCGGCACCGCCTTTGAGATACTTACATGTATAGATGAGATCCCCTATGTCTTCTCCAGAGTAAACAGGCACAACTCCTGCAGTCTCTCCTCATAAGAGA
>VXBQ01015073.1:125828-136316 GCA_013400175.1 Phainopepla nitens | reverse complement strand
TCAGTCTAGTAAGAGGCAGTCCAGTAGAGCAAGCAGGAAAAGGGAAGGAAAAATGCCAAATATACATCTATTACATTAATGAACCAGATTTACTGTTAAGAATGTAGCAGAAGTAGTAAGTCATTGGGAGGAGCTATCTTAATGTAATCTGTCAAGACATCCTGTAATCAAAGGCAGGTGGTTACACTGGTCATCTTAGTGCCATCGCACACTAATCATTGTGTAAGCATTGCATGTGTTAATGGCTCCCAGCAGTCTGCAAGACACAATCTTCTCATTGAGCTTAAATTGCAATGGGTCCTAGTCAATATGCTTGTTATGTCAATGTATTTACTTGTCAGTATGGCTTATCTCTGTACTGCTGTGTACTGGAAGTGTGTTATGACCTGTTGTGCTGTGTATCCCTAAGGATTGCTGTGATAGGTCAGTGAGCTTTATATCAGCAAGATTTATGAGATTTCAGTAATTTTTAAGGTGAGAGTTACTTCTAAGTCGCATTGTTGTAACAATAGTAGAGATAATATGAAATCAGATGCACAACTTCATAAGCTGAACTTTGTAACATAATTTTATTCTTCTCTATTATTGTTTTGTGATGGTGATGTCATGTAGTTCAGAAGAGACTTGCAGAACAGCTTCAATACTTGATGTGCTTATTTTTAAAACCAGAACCCATGCTTATAGTTCAAATCAGAGTCAAGTGACCTCAGCAATTGTTTTGCTACATCAGAGTTAGTATCTATTTATCTCTGTAACAAAAATTTGGGGCAATAAACTAAAGCTGCAAGCGATATTTTACTCTTCAGTTCCTGCTCATTCTGGATGAGCTCATTCTTTGATTCTGGAAGATTAAAGTGTTGAGGGGTGAGTAGTAATCAAATATCAGCACGATAAAAACATGTGACAATCAGGATAATCAGATCCAAACTTGAAGAATTTGTTTGGAATAGCAATTCTTTAAAGAGTTGTTAAAATGCATTGGGCTCCCTTACTGTTCTTTAAACAGCTTTTATGTTCTATCCTAAATTATATTACCTGGGAAGCATTCTTCTCCTGATTTAGTGACTAAAAAAAATTATTCATGACATGGAGTAATGTCTGCTCCTAAACTTCTTCCTATCAAGTTGGTATAGCGTGTTCTAATGTGTTGTATTTTATCTATTAATTGGTGCATTAGCTTGTACTTTGCAGGAATAAGTCAAATAAGAAAAAATGTGAATAAAAATTCATATTGAAATGCAAGTAGTAAGTACAACAGTGGTTGAGATATGATCTGTAAATTTGACAGCAGTTACCTCACAATGGCATTTGAGCTTCCACAGATTTCATTTGGTTTAGAAAAAGGCTGAATTCCTGTTCAGGAATTAGCTGTTGAAACCTCACAGTAGCAATTGGCAAATGCTGACCTTTGTTCTCTTTGTCTCTACCTGTGAGCTTATTTTCTACTCAGATTCCCTTCTTTCATAGTGAACATTTTTACTTTTTAAGTTCAGCTCCAGTAAGAGGTATTTAATTAGCCTTATTGTCCTTAAGCTTAACGGATTTATTCTGGTATAAGCAGCAACAGCATGATGTTAGAGATAAATTCCAAGTTCACACTTTACACTTTCATTCAGATGCACTAAGAATGCTTCCCCTTTTGAGGCTGAGTTCAGTCTTGTTGCTTTCTGTAAACTCTGAGCTATGCTTCAGCCCAATGCCTTTAGTATTGATAGTACTACATGAACATATTTTTTAGTGCAGCTGTTTGACATGATATAAACCAATGAAATTGCTAGTATTCCTGTCTGATTCAAAGCAACATCCATTTAACATTGCTAAATACCTGAAATTATCCCACAACACATCAGTCTGCAAAGTGTGTAAAATAGAAGGTATGTGAAAAGAACATGAAACTTAAAACACTTTTTTATTTTTTTTTTTTTAAACAGAGGCAAGCTTTCTTGGGTGAGCATGAGTATTTGGTTAGATGTGTGTATGTGTGCTATTTGAAGAACATGTCCTTGGAAAATAGTGTTCAAGTGGAAATTTTGATTAAAACCAGAAATGCATTCTGTAAAAACGATTGGGAATTTTTTTCCGTGTTTGGGCTTTAGCGTTGTCTCTTCATATGATATCTTCTATGTGGCATGTGCAAATATTTTATTTGCAGTATATTCCATATTTCTTGATAAGATCATCTCACATCCTATGTTGCACTGAAATCTTGATAAAATAGAGACTCTTGAANAAGCAAAACCTCCCTAGCTCTCACAAGTTTGTGCAATATTAGTAATCTTCTGGTCATGGTTATGATGTCTTAGCTGTTTAAAGGAAAAAGTGAATCATGAATTCTGGGCCTGCCTCCACAAACGGCTCAAGCTCCTGTGATCACATCAGATGGCACCTAGTCCAGACTAATGAACTTTGCCTCTCAGCAATGGTACTGATGATCCTTCAATATTATCCTTTCAGTCTGAAATATATACTCTGTTCATAGTTCAAAATGTAANGTGTAAAATAGAAGGTATGTGAAAAGAACATGAAACTTAAAACACTTTTTTATTTTTTTTTTTTTAAACAGAGGCAAGCTTTCTTGGGTGAGCATGAGTATTTGGTTAGATGTGTGTATGTGTGCTATTTGAAGAACATGTCCTTGGAAAATAGTGTTCAAGTGGAAATTTTGATTAAAACCAGAAATGCATTCTGTAAAAACGATTGGGAATTTTTTTCCGTGTTTGGGCTTTAGCGTTGTCTCTTCATATGATATCTTCTATGTGGCATGTGCAAATATTTTATTTGCAGTATATTCCATATTTCTTGATAAGATCATCTCACATCCTATGTTGCACTGAAATCTTGATAAAATAGAGACTCTTGAAAATGTTGAATTTTTTTTTCCTTTTATGCTTGCAGAAGACCTTTCCACTATGCTAAAGTAGCATTTGAGCGCTTTGTCTTAAACAATGTCACAAGAATGGTAATTCAATTGTTAAGTCAAGTTGCTGAAAATTAGAAAGAGCTTAATTTACACTTGCCTGTTGCTGATTCTTTCACTAACTCAGTAAACAAACTGAAACAGAAATACCACAGAAAAAGCAGAGACATATGATTAATTAGACTATATCATGGTGTATGGATGCAGAAAGTTGGGCTTTAGTTGTCAGTTATAAAGCAAAACCTCCCTNGCAAGAGGGCCTCTGGTACCCAGGATGCTGACCCGCAATAGCAGAACATCTCTTTAAGCAATCAAAAAATGCAGAGCAAGCTCCTTTGTACGTGTAGGTGTAGAACTGATGACAATGAAAAATGATAGCCAGAGAGCTCTATTTTAGGTTTCAGAATCAAATGCTTATGAAATATCTAATTTTATTATATGTCTTCTAATTGATAATTTGATTTTGATATCAAGTATTTGAATCGACTTCTTTTTGCCTTTTGACTTAGATAATTGAAAAATTTAAAACAGAACTTTAATGGAATTTTGCAAACAGGCATATTTTTAATTTCATTGTAATCCAGAACAAGAATGTGAAGTATCCCAAAATAAAAATGAACATTCCTAATTGCACAAATACTTATGTTTGTGTGGAAATGTTTCTAATTTATTACCTCTCTGTGTCTGTGGATAAGCACAAAAAATATACTTTATTTTTATTTCCCTGTAGCATAATTTTAATGAGATAGATTTTAAGTATTTTTCATTGCTATACCAAACAGTAAATAAATTGTAAACTTAAAAAATCAAGAACTCTTTAAATTTCATCTACTTGAAGTAAGGAATCCTAAAACATACTCTACATCTGCCAGAATTTCAGCTACAAGAAATTTGGAGGGTATTCTGGTGCTGAGTTTTTGATTGGCTGGATTTGGGTTTGTGTTTTGGGTTTTCGGGGTTTTTTTTGTTTTTTTTTTTTTTTAAACTTAGGTTTTAAACTAGAAAATTACTTGAATTCAAACCTGAGAGGATGGGGGTAGGGGGCTAATGTTACTGTTGATGATTTGGAGCATGTTTGTGTGAAGATTGGATCACTCTCCAAGTAATGAAATCTTTTTGGATAACTGCTCTTTCCTGCCAATTATCTTTTGCCTTCTCAGCATCCCTGTTTGGTTGGTAACTGGACCTCTATCAGGAACAGAGTCAGTAAACTTTGAAAGTTTCGATTTATTGATAGAAAAGGCTAACAGACTGACAGGGAAAACAGAAAGTGCAGGTTATGATACAATTACAACAGAAACAGACAGGGACCTTTCCCAGAAAACGTGATTCTGTTTTAAAGAAAGGAAGAGAGAAGTAGAGGGAACCAATTAAGAGATTGTGCCATCCATTGCAATGCTACTTGTTCAGAAAGGAAATACAGTTTTACTTAAAAGTAAACACACTGTCAGCTTTATTCAGGTGTTTAACACTGATTTCCTAAGGATTAGGGGTTTAGTTAATGCTTCTGGTGTTCTGTGGAAAACTTCCCAGACATTTAAGTCTTACGGTATATCTCTGAACATAGGCTTTAAATACGAGTGTTGAGCATTAAGCTGTGTAGAACTATCATTGGATTATTTGTACTGAATAGTTATGAAATGGAAAAATGCCAAATAGCTTTTTGCACTAAATATGTTTAGAGCATTACATATGTTTAAGTATGTTGAAAGCCAAACGCAAATGTAAGCTGAAGCATTTGTACATCCTGAGGTACTCTTTGACATTTTTTCTTAATTCAGATTTAGTATAAGATACTCTTACTGGCTTAACGCTTAAAAGACTCAAGGGAAGGGACTGGTTCTGTTTTAAATGATAAACTGCAAAGCAATAGTCTTGTAGAGTTTAGTGAGATTTGTCCAGGCAGAATCATGCACAATTCAGTGATTCCATTGATTTCTAAGACACTATTTCTATTTCTGTCTGGAATCACAGAGCCATTAAGATCACAGAGTCCAACTCTTTGCCCAGCACTTTGGGGAAGAGAACAGCCTCCCTTCATTACAACTTCCTTTTGGAAGCTGTAGAGAGCAGTAAGGTCTCTCCTGAGCCTGAAGCACAGTAATCCAAACACTGAGAAGACAAAATTTGTCTTGATTCACTCTGATCCCCGAAGCAATTCTGCCTTATTGCCATTATAGTCCCAATTAGCTGAGATGGCATTTAGCAGATGCTAAAAGCTTGTTTGCTTTTACAGATACCTAGTTGTAGGGCAGGTTTCCAGAGAACTCTGTTCATAACACGATTGTAGTAGACTCACCCTGTAAGAGGTTGAAACAGGCAGCTTGAACAAGGATGTTACCAAATACAGCCAGTGCACTGGAGTGCTCTGCCACAGAAACACGGTTGCTGTTCATCTTGGGTTAACAGGGTTTGCATAACTGTTGAGCAAACCTTTCTGAACAGGGTGCATGGAAACAGGGTGGTTTTTTTAGAGCCAGTCACTGTGAAGGTTCAGTCTGTGTCTGTGTAGAGTGTTGGACTAATTAAGAAAACCAATTCAGAAATGAGCTAATGGGGATGCTGTGACTGTTGTGTCTGTCTAGAACTGCAGTGGTCTGTTAAATGCATCAGAGTTTGGTAAATGTTGTTACAGCCACCTGGTGATTGATTTCTGATACCACTTTTATCCACTCCAAATTATTTTTCCTGTCAATTAAAAACTGTTTCAGAAAAAGTTTGATATTTTCTTACCATTGTTTTTATGGACATACAGCAATTTTATTCCATGAGTATGCAGCTCTTGAGAATTAACACTCATAATTACAAAGTTCAAGATCACAAGTGAATCATTTTAGGGAAATGTCACTGTGGTAAGAAATTTTTTTATGAGTTGTTTCTTCATGAAATGTTGAAATGTAATGTTACTCAGCTGTCCATGAAACAGTGTGCTTGATGCTAAGAGTGGTTATAAATAATTTCCCACTGTATCTTTTTCTCTTTTTGAATGCTTTCTATTGGTCATCAACTGGCACAAGCTCAAGGAAAGATCACAGCATGCCTTTATGGTTATTCTTGGTACAATTCTATGAATACATTAGAACAAAATTTAATTTATTTTTCTCTTTACTGTATTCTTTACTGTTTAACATTTGCAGAATTGCCTCTAAGGTTAACCAGATGTTAACATCAAGCAATGCCACTTTTCTTCAAGGTCTGCTGTACTGTCAATGGGTATCTTTTCCTAATAACATTCAGATTTCTGTTTTAAGAAGTTGCATCTGTGCAAACAAGCTTATCTGGACCAACAATAAAAAAATCATTGATTTTAATTAGGAATTGTCACATAACAGAAAAAGACAAGGCTCCTTTTGTTCTGTGAAAAGCCTACTTTGCCTGCTTGCAAAAATGCATGGATTTCTTTCCAATGGCTTTACATAATTGGTGTGACAGAGTTTCAGTCCTGTGATCCTGAAGTTTCCAAGTGATTCAGACATACTTGTCCAACTTTATTTTAGGTATTTGATGGTAATCTGTTACAGAAATTGGTAGATAGCATGAACATGAGGTCTGCTTTGTTTGTTCAAAGGAGTGGGATAAGCATAAACTGAATTAGAGAATATTTATGTTGAGACTTCTAAAATTATTGAGACTGCATTTTTAAAAATGAGCCACTGTTGAGAAACAAGGTTGCTCAGCTCTGACTGTGTCACAAGGATTCGAGTTTTGAATGACTGGGCAAATGTGGTCTGAACCATTATGTAAATTAACAATATGAGCTGCTAAGTTGTGGCACTGATTTTATGCCTGCTGCAGTGAAGCAGGTCCGGTATCACATAAGTTGTCAAGGAGACATACAGATTGAGCAAATACTGTAGAAATCATTGTAATTGATAGCCCCGTGGGCATGGTAACTGAAAATATGCAATATCTCCCCAGTTAAACTCAGACTGTTACAGTCAGTTAAATGAATCTCTGTGAAGCCTGGGTTGGGGGACATGGCATTTCAGTGAATCAGCAGAGACTTTGGTTCCAAATCAAAAGCAAGCCATCTGAAGGATTGTTGACCTGCTTTAATTTTGAGAAGATTCTCAAAAGTCTATCATGCAAATTTGTGAGAGATGACATTTTCACTGAAGGTAGAGGTTTCTGTTTGTTAGTAGCTGAAGGGCTACTGAATGCAACACGAATCTTGAATACTGAGTCTGAATCATCATGGATCTTGAAAAATGGTGATGGCCACTTTGAACACTCATCTCCCAACACCCTTCAACTGTCTACATTGAAAAGCTCTAAGATAGTCTTTTTAAGGCTTAGAAGACAGCAAAAATAAACTTATCATAGCAGGTTCTGTTTACAAACTTCAGTTCTTATACTTTTGTCATCATAATAGTAGCTGGGTACTTTATTTTTTTCCATTAGGAAAGGGGGGATGGGTCACTGAATCCATCAACATGGCTTTTGCAGATGAATTAAGGTTCAAATGTTAACATTGTGCTATTTCATATTGTATTTTGCTAGTGTGACAGACCCTCTGTGCCCATCAGGCAAAAATGGTATCTGATCAGCAAGGAAGTGGTACACTTGGACACTCTTTGAATCTGAGAGAGATAGAGAAGGCTAAAGTGACCTGAATAAGGAGAATTCTAGGTTGCTTATATGGAGGAGGACAGTGATCATCTGGCCCTTGAAGACTTATGTGGCTGTGAAGTTCTGATACAATTTTATGTCAAAGATGTTAGGAGTATTTAAAGATGAACAGAAGATAGAAGTGAACTGCTTTGGAAAGGATAAATAACTATGAGAACATGTTGCCGTAAAAACACAATATTTATAAAGGAAGAAGAGTAAGACAAAACGGTGCTCTATTTCTAGTCCCAGTAGATGAAAAAACTGGTAGGTTATCCATCCCTCAGGCCTTACCCTGAGATAATGGTTTTCTCTTTAATAGAGTATATGTTATATGACTGAGAAGCATGAGGCCTTTAGTGGCTCAGAGAATGCCAGACAAGCTTGCAGCAGGGTGAGGCAGCTGTATATTCCTTTCAGAGGTAATGGTGGAGTCACGTCTCAGGTATGTGTACAGAGAGCATGTCTAGGGGTGCAGGGACGTTGAACATTTCTGCAACAGACTGCTGGTGGCAGAGGCTGGAAACGTATGCTGTGGTGTGTCCTCTTAGATAAACTCCTGCTTGCATGTGGTATTTCTTGCTGCTGCTTCTTGTTTCTCCAGAGGATGAGATGGAAGGGCATGGTTGAGTAGTTTAACTTTGAGATGTTGTCACAAGGAAGAGGAGAAAATTACGCTACAAGCCTTTACCTCATATGTGATAAAGACAAAACATAAATTTGGGGCATTTTTCTTTTATGCATACTTAAAATTTGCCTTTTTTTCCTCAATTTTCAACCTTTATAGACAGGATTCAGTCACTTTTGTACTAGTTGCAAAGATTCTTCAGACCTTGTGCAATTCTGTGTAGAAGGAGCAGGCTACAACACTAATCCTGGGTATATAGTATTTGGATCTGTTCTGGCATGTATCCAGCAAGCTCAATTTAGGCAGAGTCAGCTCCCTTCTGTCTCTTCAAGACCTATAGGTACAATGTTAGTGATCCTGACAGCCTCCCTCAGTGTACTGATGAGCCATGCAAACAACAAACAACAATATCATCTCTTAAATGGTGGAGGGTATCGAAATACAGTTATTTTGTCTTACCTCTAGAGTGACACTAGGGGAGATACAAGAAATATTCTGTTGATGTTTTAGAATCTGACTCATTGCTGTGGGTTTGGTAGATACACCTCGCGATGCTGTGTATTCCATCAGTTTTCATTTTTATTGAAAGGCTTTTAAAAAAATTAGCAAACACACAAACCCAAACTCTACTTTTAAAAGTCCCTTTGTGTGAAAAGAGAGGGCTGAATTAAATAGCTTGAATTCTTTAATTTTGAATGGTGCTTGGGGTTCTTTGCGTTAGCTTATACAGTGTTTTGGTTTGCTTGGCCAGTAGGCTTCCCAGAAACTGAACTGTGCAGCTGAAATAACTTACTTCTGAAGTTAAAGGTGTAGGCAAAATGCAATTTCTCTAAATGAAATGGGGACCTAGTTTACTAGCAGGTAGCCTTTGCTTTTAAAGTTGATTAAAATCTTTACAAAGAAAAATGTTTTGACTTGAGTCCCATAAAAATGATTATCCATTCTATACATTCACAATAATTCAATTTTTTCAAAGTCATGATCTCATAAAACATTATATCATTGCTGTCACACCCTCCTCCCCAGTCACCACTTCAACAACAAATGCAGAGGAAGAAAATAATTTAAATGTGTTATTTAAATTTGCAGAGGAAATTGTGAACTATGACGGTAGAAAAGACAGAAATATTTTGGGAAGGCTAAAATACTAAATTGAACACATCTGTCCCTGTTAAAGAACAGGCACATTTATTTATTAATTGTTTATCTTCTTTTAGTATCTTCATCTGTATCTGCCTGCTGGGTAAGATAAAATGCTCCGTTCTGAGGTTCTGTCTTCTTGTTGTGGTCATACCAGGTCTGCTAGCAACAAGTTTGTTGATAAGAAAACCCGAAGAACAATTTTGTAAGTTAGGAAACATCCTATAGTTTTCTTCATTTGCTAATAGAATTATGAGCAAGGTTTTGTAGTGTTAGAAGATGTGCTAATCTACAGTTAAGGGCATGCAGTTTCAAATGGTTGTATTACCTGAGCTTTGCATTTTGCTGGCCTCCTGCAAAGCCATGGTAAATCATAGTTTCTGAACACTTAGTCTATTACAGCTCCTGAGTTGACATATGCATTTTATTTCCCTTTTAGAGTAGACTGTTTATATACATATAGTACACAATAATTAATAAGTGGTAACTTGTGAAGGTACTTGTTACTACCTTGTTTGCTTTCAAGTGTACCCATTAACTGTATGAGAAAAGGAACTGTCAGAATTTTAAAATATCCTGTGTGGGTTTCAGTAAGCCTGGTCTCTAAAATACTTGTAGGTCACAGAATCACAGAATGGGTCAGGTCAGAAGGAGCCTCAGTGGGTTGCCTGGTCCAACCTGCCTGCTCAAGCGGGGTCATCCCGGAGCACATGGCACAGGATCGTGTCCAGATGCTCTTGAATATCCCGAATGAGAGAGACTCCACAGCCTCTCTGGGCAAGTTGTTCCAATGCTCAGTCACCTGCAAAGTAAAGAAGTTCTTCCTCATGTTCAGGTGGAACTTCCTGTACGTCAGTTTCTGCCTATCACTCTGTCCTCTTGACACTCCCCCTTCAAATAGGAGATCTCCTATCATCCATCTCTTCTCAAGGTCAAACAGGCCCAGTTACCCCAGTATTTCATTGTAAGAGATGCTCCAGTCCCTTAATTATCTTCATTCCCCTCCTCTGGACCTGCTCCAGGAGCCCCATGCCCAGAAATGGGCACAGCACTCCAGATATGGCCTTATCAGGGCTGAGTAGAGGGAAAGGATCACTCCCTTGACCAGTGCTCTTCCTGATGCCCCCATTGGCCTTCTTGGCCACAAGGAGACGCTGCTGGCTCAGGAAATCTCGTTGTCCACTGGGACACTCAG
>VXBQ01015073.1:99028-125564 GCA_013400175.1 Phainopepla nitens | reverse complement strand
TCAGTCCGCAGCCTGTGCTGGTGTCCAGGGTTATTCTTCCCCATATGAAGAACCCTGCATTTGCCTTTGTTGAATTTCAGGAGGTTCCTCTCTGTCCATCTCTCCAACCTGTTGAGGCCCCTCTGAAGGGCTACACAGCCCTCTGGGGTATTGGCCATTCCTCCCTGCTTTGTGTCATGAGTGAGCTCACTGGGGACCCATCTGTCCCTTTAAAGAAGTTATTGATGGAACTGGACAAATTTTGAACCTTCTGGGGACAGCACTAGAGACAGGCCTCCAAATAGACACTGTGACACTCATAACTCAGCCAGTTCTCCATCCCCCTCACGGTCCACTCCCCCCGTCCACACTTTCCTGAGTTTGTCTTTGAGGATGTTGTGAGAGACAGTGTTGAAATACTTGCTAAGTTGAGATAGGCAATATCCACTACTCTTCCCTCACCCATCCATATACTTGTTTTGTTGTATAAACCTGCAATCAGGTTGGTCCCCTTTGCTGTGAAGACTGGAATGACATTTGCTTTCTTCCAGTCCTCAGGCACCTCTCCTGATTTCTGTGACCTTTCAAAGATGATCATGAAGAGTCCCACAGTGGTGTCTGCCAGCTCTTACAGCATGCATGGATGCATTCCATTAGGGCCCACAGACTTGTGGATATCCACTTTACCTAGATGATCTCTAACCCTGTCGTCCTTGACCAGGAGAAAGTTTTCCTTGCAAAATTCCTTACCCTGGTTTCCTGGGTCAGAGATTCCTAAGAGCTCAGTCTGCTCAGTAAACACGGATGCAAAGAAGGTATGCATCATTTTTGACTCATGTATCTGATTAGCTGCATGTTTCAGGGAGAAAAATTTTGAAGCGTGTTATAGCTGTTAGAAATAAAAGCAATTGTGGAAAATCTGGAGTACTTTTTCCTAGTTAATTGTGGCCTGGAATCACTCAAATTCATACATTGGTCCTTATGATACAAAAACTTGAATCTTACAATAAATCAAGTGTTTGATCATGTATAAGAGCTTTGCACCAGATGTGTGAAATTAGAGGGAAGGGTAGGGAAGCAGCAAAGAGGTTGATCACTTTCCTTACATCAAAGATACACCCAGGGTGTTTTTATTAATTTTTCTGTGGGGCATTGAGCACTTCACAGAGCAATACCTGTCCTACTGTCCTTGAAGCTGGCCTCTTAGGAAAAATGTCATTATCACCTGGGACAACTTACTGGCTATGTTCAGGGTGTCAGGTCAATTTGATCATACCATTGTTTCCTTATTTTAGGGAAATTAATGTGATGCATCCTGATAAGCATGCATGTGTGTAGTACATGACCCATACACCTATGTCCCAGGGTATCCATCCCAGGAAAAGTGAAGTTTTTTCCTCACTGGCTTTCCCTGAGTCCAGACATAGTTGCAAATTGCATTCTTATGTAAAGAAGCTGTTTAGACATGTTTTGATTAGTTTTGCTTCATGTCGTGTATATAAACAGTCATCTTGATTTTTCAGAACTGCATTTTTCTGAAAGCCCACTTTTTGTTTGTTACAAATAGCTCTTCATAAAGTATCTCTTGTGTAAAACATGCTGGCTCCCTTTACTACCTGTTAGAACAACAAATGAAATATCTCAGCCTTGGCTACTTGACAAGTGTATGATCTCCATGGTTTGTGGTAATAAAAATATGATAGCCTTACTACGGATGCCCTTTGATTTAAGTGGTGATGTATGAGAATACCCACATGTTAGGGAGGATCACAAGTTTCTTTCTCACATGCTATGAGGAATTATACCATCTGACATGTGTGTGGCAGAACATGAATTAGATTGCTAGAGGTATATTGCAAAGTTGCAAGACTAATCCTGTCATAGATAACAGATTTCTTTTAAGAAATTTTGATGATTCAGAAATATTTGAACAGAAATCAATCAGAAGTATCACCATACACTGTAGGAATAGCTAAAGCTGACTCTGCTATCGCTGTAAACAAGAGTCTCATCTGGCTTAATTTACATTGAAATTGCAACAGGTAGTAGGAGTTGTATATTTTAATTGAAGCCTAAGTAACAAAACAGCATATGCTGTCCTGTCATTTGACTTTTTCTGATAAAAATGGCTGCTACTGCTTAATATAATTAGATTTTTATGCTAATTCTGGAGTATCTGTTTAACAACTCTTCACTTTATTAAGATATTAGGCATATATTTTCCCTTATTGAACACCTGTCATCAACAGTGTAATAGCACTCTGAAACATAGATGCTTTTAGCATTTCTGTAAAAACCATCAAATACTTTTAAAATGCTTTTTTAAGTTAGATGTAAGGAGAAGAAAATACCTCTATGTTTCGTGGGCTGATAACCTCTAAAAGAGAGATGAAAACTGATTTCTCACTTCAAGCAGGAGACCATTATGGAAATGACAGCAAAATGCATAAGTGAGTTTTCTTTACCTGCAGTGTAGAACAGTAACTACAAAACTTGGCTGACTCTGGAGTAGTATTGATTGCTGACTTTTTTAAACGTGTTGTGCCTGCATTGTGTTTTGTCTGTTGAAAGAAGCACTATTAAAGGCCTTAGTTTGCAGCCAATTAATCTCCTGGAGTAATTTGTTTGCCTGATTCTGTTGCCAGATGCGCTATCCAGGTACAAGCCATTTTTTGTGGTGGCTAAAGAGACTTAGCTGATAAAGCAGTTTATTATGTTTCTCTGCTGTTAAGTACATTGATCTTGTTCATGGAAAATGTTAGTACTTTCTCCTTTGTTTGAACTGTACCTCTATTTTTTCAGTAACTGTTGTCTGTGACTTAGATCTCATTAGGATTATGCCAAGGTCACTGAATGGCATGTCAGCTTAATTACAGTGGCTTTCAAGCTGAACAGTTCTGACTCACAAATAGGAATTCACAGTTAGGTGAATGAACAATCTGAAATCTCCAGGCTGCATGCTATGCAATGCGTAGCTCCTTGCAGTAAGATGCTGAGTGAAGACTGCATGTGACCAGCAGCTAAATTTAAAAAGCCCTTGACTTGAAATGGGGCTGAGCACCCCAAGGGTGGGCTGTAAGTTGCAGATTTTAGCCGCCTTATTTTAAACAGGTTAAAAATGAACAGTTTGTTTTCCTTTTGTTATCCCATTTGGAAAGTTTTTTGCAGCAGTTGTGTGAGACCTCTGGTACCTCAAAGGAGAGGCATCTGTTAGCAGCAGAGTGACTTGCCCGTTGCAAACAGTGAACTATTAAGTAGTTCTAAGCACTTCACACACACAAAAAAATANTCTTAAGAAAAGGCCTAAGCAGCCTGCACTCTTTTGCCCACATGTTAAAAACCATATTCTTATAATTTTGTCAGGGTATGTGTCATTGAATGTGTTTCTGCAGCAAAATCTTGTATCTTTCTGCAGCTGAATGATGCAAAAGAATTCTGTTTGCAATGAGATGCAGCTCCCATTTTATGTGATCTCTATTTCTTTTTTGTGTTCTGCTTTACCAAACTGACATCCACATATCTTATAAATCAGACTGCCATATGCTTCTAAAATAGAATTGGCTTTTTTTTGTACTTCAAAGGTTATTGCAGTGGTGCCTATCTACAGAGACATCAGATGCATCTAATAAAAAAGTCAGAATATGGAGGAAAGCAGAATACAGCAAGAAACAGAATCTTCTTTCATGCATTCCCAAGTAGATACATCAAGAACATTTATCAATGTGCTTATAGTCAGTGTTTATTCAGATTAGATAGGATTAACTCAGGTGTTTTTGAGTATAACTGTGACAAGACAAAAGTGCATTTTGCAGTTTAAAAAATAAATTAGTAGTGTACCTTTCATGTTGTCCCTAAAGTTAAAATAAATGAAGTGTCTGAGAAATTTCTGTAGACAATAGGTATGGTCGGTTCTAATGGCCAGACCTAGGCAATGATCAAGGGCAGATTTGCGTGCCACTATCAGGTAAGTTATGGTCCAGATCAAAGAGGCCAAGAAATGCACTCTTTCAAAAACCTTATCGAGAGCATCTGGCATCCATTGGCTCAAAGCAGCAGTCAGAAGAACCTGGGCTAAAAATCTGGATTTAGGCTAGACTAGAAACCTAAGCAGTCCATGAATAAAGGGTTAAAAAGCAGTAGCTAGAAGAGAGCACTGAAGACTAATGATTTTCATCTGATACAGAATACTGGTGCAGGATTTAGGACTGAGCAGTCAGTGAAGATCTCTGCTGTATCCTAGGGGGAGTAACCTGGTTGTTCCAGGCTACTCTGTCAGCTTCACAGTCTTGCCTTCCATGTCCTGGAGTACTGATTTATGGAAGCACCAAAGTGGCCAGGTGTATCGTGGTTATTTTATTTAGGCTGAACTGTTTCTAAATCAACTGTTCCTGATTGACAAAGAACAATTTACATGTGGCATTGTGTAATTGGTTGCCTGTCTGGGGCAGATAATGTCCTGAGAGGGAAAAGAACTTCCCAAGAGGCTCTCAAGTTTTGTGGCAAAGCGTAGCTTCCACCTTGGAAGCTCAGTTATTCAGCATGTCTGAGAATCATGCTTTGCTGAAGAGGTTTGCAGTCTCTTAAATGACTAGTTAGGCAAGAGTGAAGGAGCCCCACAGGTCATGTGCCTTATCCATTTTCAGAATGTTGTGCACACATTTGTGTATTCTGTGAGATGTACAGAGTATGTATACTGTAAATACAATCACTAAACTGAATAAAAATACAAGTCCATTTTAATGGAGGGAGAAGGATAAGATGGGTAGGCTAATGTTTTTTTTAACATTTAATTTGTTTAATTCATTCTCAGTGATTAAACTCCTAGGCTGACTATGGAGTGGAAAAGAGGAATCACAAAATAGAAGTAATGTATCTTTTAATTTAAAATGTGCATGGCTATTGACTCAGATATTTAAAATACAGAATTTTTTCTAGTTGGTCTGAGATATGAGTTTTGAGCTTCTCTTATGAAACCAGCAAAAAAGGAAACTACTAACATGTGAATCATTACAGTCTCTTTTATCAAGATACTATGGCTTGATTTAATTTTCTATGGAATTACATTGATGAAAAGCCTCACAATTACTTCAATACAAATTAAATAGCTAAACTCCTAGTTAGCACATCAGACATGAATTGTTATTACTGAGTATATTTTGCTACGGTTGACTGGGCAATTGACAGCAGCAATGCTTACAAGTAGAATCATGATGGTTGACCCTAATCAGCTTGTATAGTTCACAGTGACCTGATGCTTCCTGGGACAGTGATCAAAGTTCTGTGAATCTTTCTAATGCAAAGAGTTACTCATTATACTCCCCAGCAAATTCTTTGAAGATTTGGGATTTCTGTAATAAACCTGAAGCATGTAGAGCAACCACAGAGAGGTTGTCAGAGGTGGTAAGGTGTTGTTCTTTCAGGATGGTTTTTAGGAGACTAGTCACTAGTGTTCCTTAGAGAAATGGGACATCTTCATTACTTTTACATTATTGTAGAAGTACACTACCTTACTTACATATTACTACTACTAGATTTAAAAAACTTATATGTTCAAAACTTGGTACCTCAGAAGTATCATTCTGAGAACTCCACTATGCAAAGGTATGTAAGAGGCAAGGAGAAGTAGCTGATATTCATTACTGTTTTCCTTCTTGGTGTTTGTGACTCAGTGTTATGAAATATTAAGACAGGAATGAACATTGCTTAAGACAAAAATTCTTGAATTCTCTGAAATGCTGTCATTACACCATTCAGTTGGACATGTTTGGCTCCATAATTTTCCATCTGCAGAAACAGAATAATTTAGAATTAATTGTGCAGGTGATGCAAAGAACAGAATATATAATTTTTTAGAATGTCTTCCAGATTTTTAAAGTCCTTAGATTGGCTAAACACCAGGCAGCACCAGATTATGTTACTTTAAGGGAAGATTCACTGTACACTTCACATCACTGCAAAACTTGAATAAAAATAGATGAATTTTTAGCACCCATCATTTTCTCTGTCATTCTTAGAATTTTATATTCCAAGTGAATAGAATATGGTCTCTCCTAGGAGACAAGAAAGGAAAGTATTTTGAATAAAACTTTGAAGTTTTATTCATATGGGTAAAGCAATGATGTTACAACTGCACTACATACAAGGTAGTTCAACCCTGCTGTTGCAGCTGCTCCTTAACATCTGAAGGCAGCAGTCTTCCCAGTGGAAAGAAAGATTCAGAATAGAGATCGGTGGTCCTCTGTAAGCTCAGGGAATTCTTGCAAGTGCAACTCCCTTGAATGACCTATAAACAACATAAAATTTGCACCCTGGAGTCATAGTCTGTCTCTTTGATGCTGCTAAACTCTCTGGGAGGGGTTTTGTCCCTTAGACTCTAACAAGACTCATTTTTATGCGCAAAAACTTCTTTTGTGTACCTCACAACCAAAACAAGAACAAACAAGATATACTATCTTTAAGGTAAAAACTTACTCACATGCTTAGAAGAGCTTGAAGACTATGTTAATAGTGCCATCTGGTGACATTTTATGTAGCCCTGTGCTATTTTTGAGACCATTCTGTATTTTAACATTATTATTTTTGCCTATGGTACAAGAACATTTTCAGACATTTTAATGAAATAATCTGGACTAGATCCTCAAACCGCTTTTCCTTTTTAGTCTCATGGACTGCCTTTGAGTTAGTTTTCTTATCTTGAAGGCAGTTCTTCACACATGGTGACAGGACAATGGGTAGGCAATGTTGTTTTGGCCGGGGATTGCCCACTGTGGGAGGGATCTTGGACATTATCAGTTGGCAAGTGCTATTAAAATAAAAAAAAAAAACAAACAAAAGCACAACCAAACAAAAAAAACATTTCTTGTAACTATTTGCTACAGTATTCTATTCTTCAATTCTACTGATATCTGGATTAGTGCTTGTCCTGGTTCTAAGTCCAGCTGGAGATAAAACACCACAGCATCTTCCCTCTCCTTCCCCTTCTCCAGTGGAATCGGAGGAGGATCAAAGCAAAACTTTTGTCTTAAGAACAGTTTAATAATTGAAAATAAAGTAAAGTACAGAAATAATGGTAAATTATAATGATGATAATAAAAAGGAAAAAAACAAGTGATGCACAATGAAATAGTTCATCCCCTGTGGACTGCTGCCAGACCCCTCTTCCTGAACCCAGATCAACCCTTTCCAGGTAACTGCCCCTGGTTTATATACTGGGCATTATGTTCTGTGGTGTGGAATATCCTTTTGGTCGGTTCCAGTCACTTGTCTCAGCTGTGCTCTCTCACAATTTCTTTTGCTCACCTCCTCACTGGTGGAGCAGGAGACAAGGAAAAAGATTCCTTGACTGGGGATAAACACAACTTAGAGAAAACCCAGAACATCAGTGTGTTATCACCATTCTCATTCTGTATCTAAAACACAATAGTTGAACAGCTGCTGAGAAGACATCATCTCTGACCTAGCTGATACAGTGCTGGATCAGTTCTGTGAGGAGGAAGCCAAAGAACAGACACTTTATTCTGGTGAGATGTATCAGCAGAGATGCACATGTAATCTAAGATTCCCAAGATCATGAACAGCACTGGAGAATTTGCAATGTGCATGAAGACACAACATGAAATTAAAACCAGATAAACTGAGAACCTGTGTGCTTTTAGGACATTTTTTTGCTAATAGCTACTTGCTTCTAAAGGTCTTATTTAAATTGGCAGCAGCGTTAAGATTAATGTCTGCAATTGTACCACAAAAGGGAGAGAAATGAGAAATGCCTGAACTCAGCAAACAGATGACTGTTGAATAGTATTTCTTAATGACTAACTTTTTTTTCCCTGAAGGGATCAGACTGAGTTACATGTCCAGAATGCTGAGTGTGAGGCATGCTCCAACGGTCTAAAAATCCCCACTTTAGCATCTGACAGCATAAGAGCATAACAATCTGAAAGTATAAAAGGGGGTAGCAATTGGTCTTTTATGTTTATATTTCTCTAGTATTTGAAATTATTACTCTCATTAAGTGCATAAGAAGGACCATAAATCTTTACTATACCTTGAACAGACCTGTTACTGTTAACATTAAGTGAAACCTGAAAAGGATTCACAAACTAGGATTTTTAGTGAGATGAAGAGTTCAGCTGATGTGCTGGTGATGTGCTGAGGTCTGAGTAAGTACTGTCTCTGTGATACAGGCATGATTCACTTGTGTGAGGCAAAACAGCAGATTCTGGAATGAGTAACATATTTTGAAGACCACAGGACAAAAGAGACGTGTCCCTTGATGAGAGGGACTTTATTTTGAGATGCTGTTAGTTTGTTAAATAATTAGCCCTCTAATAGGGAGTGTTATATTTTATGCAGTTAAACTTTGAACTAGGAATTTATGAATAATTGAAATATCCCTTACAGAAAGACATTTAATCTTGAAAACCTCAGGAAGGAGAAATTAGTAGTCATGCTAGTAACTCATTTGCATGATTAATTAAAATTACCTTTTTAAAATGTGCCCTTTTACTGATTTTTATTTGTATAGTTTCAGCTTTTGAGCATTAGATTAATGCTTTTTTACTACTAAATTGATCAAATTAAGTAGTAAGCCTGGTGTTCTTTAAACAGCAAGCAAATACTTACAAAAACTTTAGTCCAAACAGTAAGCATTGCATTATGTTATTAATTCTGTATGATGTAGCTATAGAAAAACACTTCTCACGCTTGCTCAAATAGAGACATAAAATAAATTTCCCTGAAGAAAATAAAATATCAAGCAGTTAGAAAGCTTCAATTAAATAAAATGTATGGGCTACAGTCTGTAATTAAGAAGAGTGTTTCTGTTATTCAGGAGGGATAACTGTTTCCTGTTATCTGTCACTGCAGATATTAAGTCGGATTCTCTTTACTTACAATGGTGTTCTGCTGAAAATATTGTAACATCTGTCTAAATACCTTCTTTCTAAGCATACTTTAGCAATGTTTTGTCCTTAAACTATTACATGAAGTTGAAATCTGATAATTTTAAAAAGCTTTGACCTCTAGAATGATTAAAATGTTTATTACAGATTTTAAATGTTCAAGAAAAAGCTAAATGATCCTGAGATGTACTTGTAAAATGTGCCAAGATACTGCATTTTTTTTCTACATGCTGGAAAGAATTTTCTCATAAGAGAGTTATACAGGATATGTAGCTTAGTGAGATTTGTCACAGGAATAAATAATTGCAAAATCCTGACTTGAGAGACTAAAAATGTTGATTCTCAGGGTCAAAACTCTAATATGTTGTGCATTGTTCTTGTAGAAGGTTGATCTGTACAATGATAGGAGATGGGATTTGTCTGAAGGACAAGGCCCTTATCAGCTTTGCCTTAGCATCCTCTAAGTGGTAGTTTAGTTTCTGTACAGGCTGTTCTCACAGCCTGCCTGTAAGCTGGCTGGATCAGCACGTGGCCTAATTAGCACTATGGTTTCTCGATAATGTTCCCTGTATCAGTCCCCTTCTGTTTCTAAAGATGTTTGCTGTATCCATTGAGCATGTATTGTAGTTTTCTACTTCCATTCTCCTCCACTGCTGTTTCACTTTCACTGCCGTTTCATTTATCTGTGGCTTCCATGATATTTGCATCCATAAGCACCACAGATGTATTTGACCCAGTTATGTGACTGATACTCACACATTTCAAACTCTACAACTGTTATCGTGAAGCAGAAGGTAGGTATACCCTTCTGTTCATTTTTATATGCTCCTGGACTGTGAAAAGAGAACTCACAGCCACCTTCTCTGTGTCCCATCAGCAAGATGGGCATTTTTCAGTGGTAACCTGCAACAATGGCAGAAGTAACATCACCAAATCCTGCTGTGGGAAAGTGAGCTCTGACACTTACACAGCTTTGCTCTGGCACACTTCCACTGTTGTAAGTCAATATTAGGTAGCAAATAAAGAATAAAAAGTATGCAATGAGGAATTCTACCTCATTAAAAGTAGAAGTTCGCTTCTAAAGCGAGCTTGGAAATCAGAGGGGGAAATATTTATTTATAGGACTGTTTAGATTCTTTTCCCCTTTGCTCTCTAACATCAACACTGACATTGGGTATCTTTTTAAATCATTCTTTATACTGGACTACATAAAATTTACTTAAAAATTGAGCATGAATAATTTCCTATACTCAAGATTACTGATTATGTTTGTTTTTTTTTCAAGATGCGAGACCAGATGCAGGTGATGGGCCCGTTATACTTTATAAAACAGGACTAGCTCAGCTAGTGTTCAAGGGGTGCTGTGAGCTTTTTAAACATTAGTCTTTGCTTATTCTGTGTTTATGCACATAAAAGAAGCTGGCAGCATCAGAAAATGAATATTCAGGGTACTAATATTTGAAATTTTAATCCCATATATATTATTAAAACATCCTTATAACATATATAAACCTCAACCATATTTTGCATACTCCAAAACGCCTACCTTGAACACTGAAGTGTTTCATTATTGCACATCTTTAATTTGTTTCCTCCTATATGGTGAAAAGTGCTGGCAGAACAGAAATGAGAGATTTAATGCTTCTGCAATCAAAGTATTCAGTAAGAATAAATATGAAGAGCACTGCCAGACAACATACCAATAAAATGAGAGGCAAAATTACAAATTAATGCAGTCAATTTTGCAGACCACCTTAAGCTCTCTTATGTAGCTATTGAATCCACAGAGCTGAGATTTCACTTGGACCACATATTTCTAATGTGTGTGGTGAAGAACAGTAAACCAATGAACACTCAGCCAGTTTTGTCACTTTTGTTCAGAAAAAAGATCACTCTGATAAACCCTGATGCTAAGATTTGAGGGACTGCACTGCTTTGCACTTGAAACTCTATCCCATTTTTGCTGATGACCTGCATTGCTGTGTTGCTGTCTTTGGGCTCTGTGGTGGCCTCTGTACCAGCCTTGCTGTCCATTTTGGACCACTGCAGAGAGGTATGCTCCTTGTGGCTGCACACTTCTTACTGCTGCAGATCACGTCTGGTCCTCAAATGATAGATGCATATTCCCAGAGAAAGACAAATATTTACTTGGTGTGTGAAGCACTGAGTCACACCCACTGCTACCTGATCTCTCATGCACACTTCCTAAATACAGACTGGGAAATAGATTCCAAAGACCTCCTTGTTTGAGTATACTCCAGTCTTGCATTCTCTTCCCATGGGGCAAAGACCATTGATGTCCCATCAATGCTCAACCTTTTTTTTAACCTTCTCCCATATGCCTGTGTTAAATTGTACAATACTGGTAAATAGCTATTTTATGTTTGATGGACAGACTGGTAAAATTTTTTAAACTTCTGAGTAAGTATATCTTATGTTTTGCAAATACGATTGGCTGCTGGTGACCATTCAGAAAAGGCTAAGGAAGCAGCTAGTTTTCTTTACCCCACATCTTTTTCTGTGCTCCATCACTTCAGATGTGGGTGTATTTTTGTGCACATGTGTTTACGTGCATGCTGCTGCCCCTTCCCAAAGTTCTTAATTTCCAAATTGGCTCCTACTGTCTCCCAAGAAGCTGAAGACACATTACTGTTGTTCAGGTGTACTTCTTCTGGATGTATAACCAGGTTTGTGTAATGTTAATTTCTTCCATATCAGACATAAAATTTTTGCCTTTGATAGACTTGTCCATCAAATTTGATGTCTTTACTGCTGCTGCTACAGGTAAACTGAGAGATGTTCTAGCTTTTTTTTCAGAGAATTTTTCAGGCTCTCCTCCTCGAGTGAAATTACTATTTTGTTTGTATAAAAGTACCTTGCTTCAAACAGTGTTGTCTCATTTAATGAGCAGGTAATGTTAATACAGCTAATCAATATATGTCTTAAACATGGGGATATTGCACACAGCTGAGCAAATACTAAAACAAAAAAAATAATTATTTACACTGTCATTCCAGAAAAGGCTAACAAGTTTCCCAAACAGTTTGTCCTTGACCCCCTGTATGGTATGTGCTTTTGTATGGGAAGAGCCTGAGCACCCTGCTGTTTTGTGCAAGCCCTCTTTAAAAGACCAACACAGCTGTAGTCCCAGGATGACCAGGGCCTCATAAATGCAGAAGAAACTTTTAAAACTATGGAGCATCAGTTGTATTCTGGTTTTGCCTAAAAATGTGGTGAGAGAACAGGATGCTTTGAGAGATGGTTCTCTGTTCAAAGTTTCTTGAGTCACATCAGCACTCCTTATCCAGACCTGATTTCAGCATGCATAATGGTTTCCCAGCTTCTTCTACTTGATACAGGTGAGCTAATCCAGATACTGCAGGATAACAGAATTCAAATGGGAATCAGGTAGGTGGGATTTTCAGTTTGGGTATATTATGACTTCATTTGTGCAGTTTCTGAACTATATGTGGATATTTGAGAATATCTCTCTGCAAATCTGTCTCTGCTAGCATGTAGAAGCCATTGTGGGTCGTGCTTAAAATTTGTATTTCATTTAGAGAAGTCTTAAAGTAGCTTACCAGTATTGCATATAGAAATGGTTTGCTACATTTCATACAAATCACATCTTTAATTATGCACAGTCATCAAAAAACCCTATTTCTGAGCTGAGTAATTTCCTGACTTCCTTGATAAAAGATAAGGCACAAATTGTAGATCTTTGCTAGGACTTTTTCTAGTGCATCTACCCAAACTTACTTTCTTTAAAGATGGTGCTGCTTAAAAATAGGAGCTTTCATCTTGACCTTTCTCATTTTGCATTGAAGGAATTAAATGAAATTTTTAAGGTGAGGTAATTCTTTGATATGTATGTATCCCTATCTCTTTTTAATCAGTAAGTAATTGAACATTTAAGTCTCACTTCCTTTGTGCAGTCTGTTAGAAGCCAATGCAAAGACAACTAAATGCTTTCTGTAAACATTTAGGTCTTAGTATATGTTTGGGAAGGTAGAACAAAACTATGCTTGGTGCTTGAAAATGCTAAAGTGACATTAAAACTATAAGAAGATAGACATTAAAATTTGTTTCATATTAAACCAAGGAATTTCAAAAGGCAAGGCAGTTTGTGTAGTTAGACTCTTTAATATTCAATACTTAATATTCAAGTATGGCAGAGGTACTTGCTGTTAGGTACAGCTGCTTCATCTTCAAAAAAGAACAAACCAAAACCCAATCAAACCGAGCAATCAACCAACCAAAAAACCACCAAACCCAAACAAACAACCTCCCAACCGACTGACCAACCAACCAAAAGCCAAACCCACCTAGAAACATATGGAGGAAGAAGTAATATACAAGGGAGAAAATGTGAATCTTGAGAGGGATCAGAGTGGAGTCAGACCTTGAAAGAAGATTACTTTCTTTTCCCAAAAGATCTTCCTTACATAGAAGGAAGTCTTTGTTCTATGTCTTTGTTATCTGTGGAAGTGTTCAGGGCCCGTTTGGATGGGGCTTTTAAGCAACTAGATGCAGTGCTACATGTCTNTGCTCATGGGAGTGGGATGGACTAGATGATCTTTAAAGGTCCCTTCCAACTCAAACCATTCTGTGATTTTGTGAAAGGACACACACACAAAAAAAGATGCATCACTGATCATTTCCAGTGATGCATCTTATTAGCTGAAGCGTTGCAAAGTTTTTATCAAAATAACTAATTGTTCTTTTTAACAGTCTGTGTGATTGTGTCCTTATTACTCTTTTTCAACTTTCCACATAATTAAACATACCAACATGTATGTGCATCCCAAATATTCTCTTCTATTCAGTTACTACATTTGTCTCATGTATGTTGCTTTTTGTGTCTTAGAGGGTGTCTACCGGTTCCAGGGAGACAAAATACAATCTTTGCAAAGGGGAAGGGCAGTAAAGGTCTGAGGGAATTTCTGTGGCACTATTGGCTTTTTGTGGGCCTCCTGCAATGAGTGAAAAGGATAGAAGCAGAAATAATTACTTGCTTGTTCATGTGCAAATGGACAAGTATTTTTTCGTAGTTCAGGTTCACAGAAGCAGCACTACTCAGGATAGTGAGGCATGCGAGTAAAGCATATCCTTGAGTGTTTGTTGCATGCATGGATAATCCTCTAAATAAATAGGAATTGCATAGTAGAAGTTAACTGTTTTCTTTAAAGATTGATTAACTATTTTTACTATAAATTTTAGAGATATTCACAAAAGAAATTCTCAAAAATCAGAAAATATTAATGATTCGGAAAACCACTTCAGTGGCATGAATACAATAACCTCTTGAGTAACAACATTTCTGCCTGAAAACTTTTGAGGATAAATTAATCACCATACAGTAGCATGAGGATATATAGTTTGACATGCAAGTGCCACTTCTGTGCCAAGAAGTTGTCCCATCTGCATCAGCCAGTCCTGCCCCAACCCTGCAGCACTTTGATTTCCTGTGATTTCAGTCTAGGATGCATCTGGGGCGTTCTAATTTCTCAGATAGGAAGTTAGAAGATAGAAGTTTCTGTCCTTTGGGTGAGAGGTCAGGATGCTGAAGAGTGCTGATCTACCCTTGGCAAAGCCTATTCTTGTTGCTTTACTGTCCTGTTGGCATTGTGGGAAGGACAACTAATGCCTATGGATTGTCTGCCCTGTGTTTTCAGCATCTAACTGAAGCATCTTTTAAGAAGCAACTTTTTTATCATAGGATCATTCTTTTGCCTCCTGGAAGTGGGGGTAATTTGAGATTACTGAAGCTGGATGCCAGAAATCAACAGAGACTCTGGATAATACTGCATGATTTTCTGCATGAAAATGCCTTTATTCATGTAGTACTAGGAGCAATCACTGTGTTAATGTGGCATCTAGCACACTGTGTAGACATCCAAACTTGTGTTTTGTATGCCCCTGGCTTACAGTGAAGCACATCTGAACTGTTGTTAGTTCAGTTTTCCTGCTTCTCACCTCATTCCGTGCTAGCTCAGACTAGGTGTGACCCATGTAGCACATTGCTCCTGCTCCTTAGCAGCACAAAAACCCAGCAGCAGGTCAGACTGCTTTCTCTTGCACATTTGTAGATAATATATACCAGCAACATTCAGCCCTTAAATGTGTTTCGGACTTTTTTTTTAATTGAGAATTTTATAACTCTCTGGTGTATCTAGATAGTCCTTTTTCTCACTGAAAAGGAAAGAAAAAAATAGAAGCAGAAGGTGTGGAAAAGTAGGAGTGAACATGAATTAATAAAAATATAAGTTTTCATGAAGCTAAATGAACTTTCCCAATTTAAAGCCCTCAAGGAAACCAATGTAGTCTTTGGACTGATCAGATGAAGCAGTTTGACAATCATGTCTGTTGGAAATGAATAATGAATAGGCCAGAGAAGGAATGACCCTTGTTCCTTCTAATGGAAGCTAGTTCAAGTGTGAGGAAGCAGTAAAATAAATATGATAAAATTCATCAGTGGTTGGAATATATTCAGTATTGTGAAAAATAGCCTTTTAGAATCTCTGTTTCTGATTTTTCATAATGAAGTTACTGTTCTCTTTAAGGATTTTTTTTAATAAAATGAATGTTATTCTGTTCTCTGAATGAGGAAAAAGATCCTAGTTTTTCAAAATATAGCACCAAATAGTTGTCAGGAAATATTTCTCAAGTTACTTCTGCCATTAAAGTAAATCTTTGTTGTTGAAGGTAAATGCCATATCTGGTTCTCAAGGTCCAAACTGATGATACTAAAAAACACTGGTTCAGCATGGAATCATATAATGACTTGGGTTGGAAGGGACCTTAAAGACAATCTAGTTTCAAGCCGTCTGCCGTGGCCTGGGAACTTCCGATGAGACCAGACTGCTCAGAGCCCCGTTCTGCCTGTTCTTGAACACTCCCAGGGATGGGGAATCCACAGCCTCTCTGGGCAACCTGTTCCAGTGCCTCACCACCCTCGTACTAAAGAATTTATTCCAAAATCTACTCCAAAACTACTCTCTTTGAATTTGAAGTTCATTGCCCCTTGTCCTGTTTCTATGTGCCTTGTAAAAAGTCCCTCTCCAGCTTTCCTGTAGGCTCCCTTTGGGTGCTGGAAGGTGCTACAATGTCTCCTTGAAGCCTTCTCTTCTCCAGGCTAAACAGTCTTGGCTGTCTCATCCTTTCCTTATATGATAGGTACTCTGTTGCTCTATCAGCTTAGTTGCCTCTTCTGGACTCCCTCTAACAAGTCAGCATCTTTGCTGAGGGCCCCAAAACTGGACATAGTATTCCAGGGGTTGTCACAACAGCAGTAAAAGCATGACAGTAAAATCAACAGATTACAGAGCAGAATAATATATATTTGCGTGTGCAAAAAGGCACTTTTTTTCTGATCAGAATATGCCTTTTGTTTTGTAAAAACTCAAGGGATATATTTTTTTTCAAAAAGATTTTTAAAAGTCTGTTCAGTACAATGCTATTACCTTGGTGAATGTACCCAAAAATTAATTCTGTTAGGATCCAATCACTTTTACATTCCATCAGTATTTCCTTTGTAAATTGGTGCTTCATGTAAGACATGAGTAAATGGCTGGGCGTCACACTTTTCATCAGACATTATATCTTCTGTAACAACTTTTTCCAGTTTTCCTAACTGTTTATTTAGTTGTAAACCTCTATTGACTCATATAATTAGAAGTTTCCTTGAGTGTTGACAAAAGTAATCCTTATTGCTTGGCAACAAGCTGTGTAACTCTCTTTTGAACTTCAAGAGAAACAATCTCTGAAGAAATAATATTTATGGAGCATCAAAAATGGAAGATGCCATAGTAATCACTTCAACAGAAAATACTCATATGTATAATTAGATTATGAAACATCTCTTTATCTACATGTTTTAATAAAACCTTGCTTTGAGTCTCACTTTCAGATTTGGACAGCCAAGAATATTTCTGAAGGCTTTTTTCTAGTCCCACAGTCCTATAGGTAAAGTGATGTTCCAGCTGCTATTGTTTTTAGCCAGGGATCTGAGCACCAGCAGTTACAGGCTTCCACTTTCCCAGATTCCATAAAACATGGTTAGTGTCTGGAAGGCAGGCTGGATTTAGCAAGAAGCCAGTTAGGTCTTTGGCTTAATTGTGTGGTAACCAGTCAGAGTGAGTCCTGTGCCTGCCCTGGCTCCTGGTAAGTTAACATTGTGTATTTCCATTCAAAGTGTAGCAGAACTTGTTCTGTTTTCAAGTTCACACAGGAATGTACAGCCTGTCAGCAGTAATGGGAAGTATAATAAAGTTTGCAAAATCGACTCTGTGGCTGGGATGTAAAAGCACCAAAGCCTGATTTCTCTTTCATTTCCTCAGGGTTGAGGAATATCTGTCTCAGCAGGGCAGATGTTATGAAAGTAACATTTTCTATATGTCTTTTTTTCTCGCCTGAAGTATATTTGAAATAATGAATCACAAAGAAAACAGAGCTACTTTTTCTAATGTCACTGAATTCTGTATTGTACCAGAACTACTATCAGAAGGTAGTAGACATTAGGGGACTATACATTTTTTTCTCTCTATGATTTGAAAGTAATCCACAGGCCCTCCTACCATATTAGATTTTTCTTATTAGTTTATTTAAGTTTCAGACACTGTCTTGAATTTGAATGTAATTGTATTCTGTCAGGCAAATTTCAAATAAACTTAAAATGAATCTTTCCTAGAAATAACCTGAGTAGGAGTATGCTTTCAAACCTGTTTATCACTTTATCAAACCTGTGCAACTTTTCCTGTGCAGTTGTTAGCAACCAGAGCTCTTTTATTACACAGATATGGATGAAAACTGCCGTGAAGATGTGCCTTGCCATTTAGCTCTTGGTAGTTGTTCCCTGATTTCTGCACTCCACTGATGGGGTCTGACTCTCCTCGGGAAGTATTTAGGCTGTCCAAATTCCGTGGAGGGATGCACACACGCAGACACAAACATTTCCAAAGGGGCGATTCATCTGATCCTAAAATAGTCACTGGAGGAGATATCTCAACGTTTCTACAGCATCTCTGTTAACTTTTTCCAGAAACAGGTGGGTAGACGAGATGCTGGCTGAAATAAACCATTAGCTTTTTGAGGTCACTTGTTGCTGTAGTTTTCTATGAGCATGATAAAAAAAGGACTGGACACGGCTCTTACACTGCCCACATAATACTCAGACTCTTGTAACTTCTTGTCTTGCTACTGATGTTTCAGTCTTTTAGCAAAGGAAAAGCTAAGAGGTAAAGAGTCCTTAACATGTGCTTCTTCTATGTTAGACACTTGCTCTTCTAACAGAATTCCCATCAAAGCTGGGATGAAAATAGAGAGGCACAGATTTTCTCTCCCATCTTTTCTTGGTCCTTGTTAGCTGATGATCCGATTATTAATTTGCAGCTGCTGCTGGCTTCTAGAACTTGTTTCTTACTAATTAGAACATCAGATTTGGAGAGCTGGAAGTCTCAGAACAGCATTTATGCTTTTCTGATGGCTTCCACCACTTACAACAAGGGCTAATCTGGGGAACGCTGAGGTATAATGTGAGTCAGTAGCTCTCCACAAAGCTCGTTCTTGGATTCTGACTCAGTCTGCAGAGGGGGTTAGAAAGGGAGCATTCAACCCTCACTGACCAGTTGGTTTGATAGTTCTTAGTGGTGACTGAATGGGGGCTTGCCTCGTTAAAAGGCATGAGCTCCTGCAGAACTGGGCAAACATCCAGCTCCTCAGAGCTAAGGGCTTGATGGTCTCATTTACTTTCTAGTGCAGTAATAGAGATCGATAGCTGCAATGAGTCACAAGATATTTTGGCTTGTTTTACAAAAACATTTCTGACTTAAACTGTATTTCCTGTCTTAGAAACATAGAAGAAGAAAAAATAAAATAAGATGTGAAATAGGAAGTGAGATGAGATGAAATATTCGTTTGAAAGGAAAATTAGCCTACAGTAACGAAGATAAAAGTTCGAAGGTTTAGATAAAAATCTTCAGATAAAGAAAATTAATATTTTATAAACAAGACAGATATTCTATAGTTAAATAAATGCAGAAACCAAATAGGTTTTTAGAACATTTACTACTTTAGAAAAAAATTAATTTATAAGTAATTTTTCTGTCTTGAAAAATTTCTGATAGATTGGTTGTAAATTGCCATTTTTCATGTATAATTTCGTTCTTTAATGTATATGCCTTCTGCAAGTGTGTATCTGTGGGGGGATGGTTATAGGCTCCCAAAGGTTTAGTTTAGGATTTTTTCAGGGTCACCTTTTGTAAGCTGACTGCAACAGAGTTTTTAATTACTGTACTTTGTTCAGATGTAAAAGGTTTTCTCCCTACATGTAAACATAAACCCCCCTGTTAAAAGCTATGTGCAAACTATTTTCTGCAAGTGCTGCATCCATTCTGAATTGAGGAAGATGTTTATTGATTTGAAGTCTCATATCTTCACGTACTTTTTGTGTCCACCAGCATTTTTAGTTCAGGTGAAAGGAAATATCAGCATGGAAGAACACATCTGGAAGATAATTTGTTCTAGAAATAGGAATTTTTACTTTAGGCAGAAACAGCTGGGGAGTTGTTTGTAACTGGGGAAACAGTGCAGTTAGCTATTGTTATATTACTTTGTCTAAGTATATTTTAGTCTTTTGCTGTTTGTCTATGTAAACTAGTCAGCATCTGAAAGTTTTGGGTTTTCATATGCCTCTTGCCATTTCTTTGTGCGGAAAATATGTGCAGTTTAATTTATACATAACTTCTTCAATTTTAATGTAAAAATAATTAATACCTCATTCACAGAACTGGATTTATCTTCTGTCTATCACTGTGTAATTCAGTAACCAGAGAGTTAACACTTAAGCCTGACTCCTGAAATGTCAAATTTAAGTACTGTAATTGAGAAAAGGTAGGGTGGAAGCTGCTTCTCTTTTATGGATTGGAAATACTGTGTCACTTTTTAGTACAGCTATGAGGCATTTGCTCAGAGGGCACAGACCATTGTTAGAGGGCAGGCCAGAAGAAGATACCCTGTGTTCCTGCTGGCACCAGAGAGTCCTGAAATTCCTTATATAACTACTGGCTTTGGGCAGGTCCATAAGCATGCAATTTTTTGACCTTGAAGTCCCATGGGCACCTGCAGTTCTGGGTGACGATATGTGCAAATATTTGGTGTTGACAGGGCTGAGTGACTCAGCACAGGTTTCATTCTTGGCTCCCAGTCAGGTAATAAAATAGTTGTCTTTCTGTCTGTTCCTTGAGGGCTCAACCAAGCTGGCGTTTTTGGGAAATACCAATCATATTTGTGTATGAGTCTGATGGAAAATATGATGGCACTGGCTTCCTTTGGCTCACCTTTTTTCCCTGTGCCCTGCATGCAACACAAAAAGTCCAAAACTTAGCATTGTAATTGTTGAAGCATTTATGTCCCTAGCTGAATTTAATGATAAGTGACTTTCTCAGTGTCCAATAGTATTTTGTTTGCAAGGCTGGGATTGACAAGATTCTGACTTTTGACCTGTGCTTTCAATATCCAATTATGCTATCTCTGACAAACTGTTCAGATTCAGCTAATGACTATTTCTGTGAAGGAAGAACGTGCTACAGGAGGTCTGGATCTTATTATTTTTGATTGATTAAATGTACTACTCTGTCTGATTTACAGTCTTTATGGCAGATGGTCATATTATTATTGCAAGTAAAATGCATGACAAATAGTAGTTATTCAAAGATGGTATGGGGTTTTTTATTGCCTAGACTAACATATTTCTCTAAGGCACAAAAACTTTTACTAAGAGAGTATGTGACTTTGAAATACCCAGAAGAACACTTCTGAATGACACAGTATTTCCTGAAGAGTGAGAAGAGGTCTTGTCTGTATCCCCCTCAGCACTCAAGACTAGATAACATGATTGCAAGAGCAAGCTCGTGTGTGTTCTTTCTTCAACAATAGAAATGCTGCTTGTTGAGAGCTGTAGCTGCAGATGATACACCAGAAAATTTCCTGAGCTTCATTGTTCACCACAGAGACTTAATCAATCCTTCCGGTGTAAGTGTTTCTGTGTGGTGGTTGTGTTATGTGACCATCTGCCATCTGGTGATGGGATTGTAATGGCTTTGAACAATGTCGTAGTCATCAAAACCCTCAAAGAATGTGACAAATACTGAGTGGCAGTATTCTTCAGCGTTTCACTTAGTAAGAAAGGAGTGATTTAGGACTCCTTGTGTGGGAGTTTTAAAGAATGCACAGAAACACATAATTCTCAGCCAGGATGATCTGTGCTTAAGTTGGGGGCAGTATAAGGGATGCTGTGAGCTCACGTTATCATCTTCGGCCTGCAATGTGACATCTCTCTAAAGAATACATAAGCATAGATTTATTTAGGAAGGCTTAATTTGGTCATCCATCTTCCCCCTGTTTAATCCTTCAAATGCCAAAAAAACAAGCTGCAACAAGACATCTTTATTTGATATATTTTGTATCAAGTGGTAAAATAACATGCTAATTAAAAGCATGAACAGTTAATCACAGCTCTGCTAACAAGGTACCTATTTCTGAGGGTTTAACCTATGAACAGCAGCAAAGAAGCGCAAACACATGCTTTTGTCTTAGCCATATTCTGCCAGTGTGATGGGAGAGAGGCTGTGCTGGAGCAACAGGTAACAAGTGGCCTGGTGACAGTACCAGAGGAGAAGGAGGAAGGGAGTCCTTCCCAGGAAGACAGAAGCAAGATGATGCTGGAGTGATCACGTCTGGCAGCCTCCTGCTGTGCGCAGGGGTGCCACAGGACAGGCTGAGGTCAGTGCATGTTAAACACAGTAGTGAGCACAGACACTGGCGCACTCTTGGCTGACCAAAACAGCCTTTTGCAGTTTGAGGCTGCACTGTGCCCTTTAGGTTACATGGCAGATTATCCTTGTTCCCTGTGAAAAACTGAGTACGATCCCAGAATATCTGTCCCAACTGCACCTCGGATTTTCCCATAAGAAAGGCAGGGGTGGCAAAAAACAAGACCCGAAAGCAAGACCTACATGGAACGTAAATCTTGAGCTGAGGCCTGTATTCAGCTGTTTGTGGGCTTATGTTTAAGGCTCTTTTTTTGTATTCTGGCTAGTTTTGCGAACATACTTTGTTTGACTTAATTTAGTATCTTATATACGCTGAACTCTAAGATTTCACAAAAAGTACAAACTAGTAATTTACTACTTACATGAATGGGATTGATCAGTAGATATTTGATGAGATGTTTGTTAAAATTAAGATAAATGGATGAAAACTAATTACAAAGTGTAACTTACAGGATGATGTTGCAGTTGAAATCTAACCCCAAACTTGGCTTCTCCTGCATGTGCAGTGCATTAATTTTACCTTCTTCAGGATCCTAGAAAATCACTCTGAGCTTTGTAATAGATCTGTAGGTTCTAGAGGCTGAGTATTTCCTTATGTCTGTCAAAAGTCTAACAACTCTTCATATATCATGAGCTCTGCCCCACAACTAAACAGAGAAATAAAATTTGCAGGTTCACATTTAACTGCCAGAATTGAAGAGCGGTGTGATATAAGAGTGACATGCAGCACTGCATTCCATTTTTATGTGGAATTTGTTTTCTCATCAGGTCATCACCTGTTTAAGGTTTTTCTAAGAGGTTTCTGGTAGCGTTCTTTTCATGTAGGATGAACTAGCATCATACAAAGTTAGTGAATGGTTACTTTTTCAGTGCTTGATTGTGATTTCTGTAGCACCTAATATTTAACCTATTTTGCAATCCTTAAGTCATCACCATCTTGCCAAGCTCAGGGATCCTAACATTAGCTTTTCCTTAGCAGAGTTTCTACACTTGGAAAAAAATGCTGGGAGTCTGGGCACTGCAGATCCATAGCTTCAGAGCACTCCTGGAAACTATATTTGGGCAAGGAGATTTGGCTTAGATGTATGCTTCTTATATCCCTATCTTTGCCAGATATAGTCAGTAGTGAAGCTGGTGTTTCAGTCCACACCTCTGTCAGGGTAGGGGCCTGTACTTAAGTCAGAAATGGGGCTGTCTGTCTGTTCTTTGATCCCTCCTGTTGACTTTCCAGACTAGAACTGTCTTCTTAGTCATGTTCTCTGCCAGACATAACCTACAGCAGCACAGTAGCTATAATTAGCCTCCTCACAATTTATGGCTGAGGTGACAGACCTTATGCAGTTTAGCCAATATGATTAGGTATGACATGGAAATGTAACCTAGAAGCCAGGAGTACATGTTCCTTACACAAACAATTCAGTACAAAACCTGTTATGGTCTGTATCAGACCATTGCAGATTATATGTTTTTGCTGAATAGCTGCACCTAAAGTTTAGATGAAATATTTGAAATACAGTAAATTGAAATGTTTTTAAAGTTTTAAACATTTCTTTTAGTATTCTTATTTAGATGTATAATAATTTTAGAGATGATAGTTTTATAGAAAACTACTGCATGAGGATATGGAAAGAGTGTATGTACAACTGGAAAAATAGGAGTTTCCATGAACATATTTAGTCAGACCTGCTTATTCTTCTGAAAAATTTTTTTGGGTTAGCTGGCCTTGCCTGAGTGTTTTTTCTGCAGTTTTCCTGACCAGCCTGGGTGAAACATGAGATACAGTAGCAGTGTTCAAAACATGTTCAGCATAAAGGACTGAAACACGAAAAAGAGAACATCTTTTCTGAATTAGCATTTTCTATTCTCCCATCAGTGGTTGTTTTAAACCAGAATGTACCTGACTATAGTTAGCCCATATTTTAGAGTTTGCTAGGTGAAGAGGTCATTCATTTACCCACCCACACAGCAGAAATTTTACCCAGCCTGTAATTGAAGGCTATATTCAAGTTCCTGCTGGGAAGCACAGTTGAGAGAGGAGGCTGAGAGAGGCAGGGTCATGCAGCCTCCCCGCCGCAGCTGGGGCAAGCTATGCTGTTCTGGAGTGTCCCAGGGCTTCTCATCGTTTTAGAGGACACACCTCTCATTTGAGATTTGTTTTTTTTTTTAAAAAAAAGACAAAATCATTCAAACAGCAGAAAATAGAAGTTGGGTGTTTTGACCATGTGATTCCCTCCATGCAGCCTGTGTTCCTCTGTGTTGATTTCTCTGTGCCAGTTCAGCTGTGTGGCTCCTGAAGAGGGATATCAAGCCTGTAATCACAGGCTGAGGTAGTGCACAAGCTGTGTCCCCTCCCATGGCCCTGTCACCTCATCCCCATGCCTGGGTGATAGCTCTGGGGACTGCTGAGGTGTCCTTGGGGTGCAACCAGGCTTCCCAGATGCTGCACAGAATCAGTTACTGGAGTATATGGCATTTGGCACTTCCATGAAAACCTCCGCCTTGCTCTATACCTTCGTTGCTTTTGTCTATTGTGTTAAAACCTGTACATGCTAAGGGCAAAATTTTGCAGGGTTGACTACAAGGTAACAAGCACTTAATTTTTATTTGTGGCTGTCTAACCTTACACCCTGTGCAGTAATATAAGGNGTCAGGGTCTGCACAGCCCCACATGGGTCTCTACAGGTGTGTGTGTGTGTGTGTGTACATTAAGTTTCTCAAAATTATCAGCACAAATGCGTAGATGAGACTATGTTACAGTGCAGATTTCAGGCAAATCCCTCGAAAGTGGCAAATTGGTTTTTCTAAGCTTTGTGAAGAGCTCACAGGGTTTGGATAACACAAACTGGAAAACACTGGAGATTGGAAAAACACGGTTAAGCAACCTGCCTATATATAGTGCTGTTCGTGGGATGTCAGTACTTACCTTGAACTGCTCGTTCCACACTTAGAGGTTATAGACAGTCATTATACCAAATAACCTATGTAATATGCTGGATCTGATGCCTTTGCTAGGCATTACTGCACATTCAAGATTTTTAAATTACAGCTCAATGACTGCTTCAGTCATGCTTTAACTTTTTCTTTCTTTTTTTTTATTTTTAATAAAATTCTTCCCAGCTCTATGAGTTTACTAAATGAACTTTATTTTCATTTGCTATAAGCTCTTTACTATATATGCCTTTAGGTCTGGACTAATCTATTAAGATCATCTGAAAATCTGCAGTTCTCTGCAGTTGCTATCCTTTAATCTGTGGTCTGCTATGACTTTGATTTCCACTGGCATTTTTCTTTAACCTTTAGAAAATCGTGTATCTTAGCTTGAGCTCTCTTCTAAATTAACATTGGAGTAAGTAATTATTTAATTATCTAGAAATTTACATCCTAACTGCTTGATCTTCAAATTACTGTTATAATACATTTGAGGTTCTGTTGTTTAATATGTGGGCCTTTTGATCTTTGAAGACATAAAAGTTACAGCTTATTTGAATCCCACAGGTAGAGTTTTCCAGCTTTTATACAGGAGATGAATTGTCTCCTGAGTGTGCCCATGGTTTGTAGAGGATCGTGTTTAGGGGTGCTGACTATCGACCCTGACTTCACTGAATCGTGTTGTACTGATTCCAGCTGTAAGCTTTTTGCCATAAAGGATACTGGCTACTCAGCAGCAGTCGGTTGCAGGTTCATTGTCTCTTTACTTCTCATGGTGTGATTCACAATTTATTATTGTAACACGTGAAAACTACCTAGATCAAGCCTCTAATAGCACCATTTTAGCCACACTCATAAAGCAGTCAGGCACAAAATATTACTTTATATGAGGACTGCAGTGTAGAAAGCAGGACTTCAAACCTTGCAGTCAATTTGTCTGTTCTGAACGCTGTCAGTGCTGGACTTCAACTGCTGTCACTCTTCACTTTTTAAGGGCTAGCAGGTGGCACCTGGGATTGATCAGGGAGAACCAAGATTAAGAAAGATGAAAAAATGGGGATTTTTATACTTTCAAATTGTATGCTTAGGTAAAATTAAAAAAAAAAATAAACCAAACAAAAAAAACAACAAAATAAAACCAAAAACCCAAAACCAAACCACACCAACCAGCCAACTAAAAAAATCCCAAAAAATCCAAAACAACCCCAAACCAGCCAACAAACACAAGCCAAACAAAACCTGCACCATTACTAAATGATTGAAGGTTTAAAACTATGCATCATCACATTCCCTTATGCTGAAACACAACAAGGGACATCCACTCCAGTCTCACGCATCGTTATAAAGTCATGTCAGAGGGAATAGACATGCCATATTCACCATGGAAATCATAATTTGCCAATTGAATGCCATTTTGTTGTCTACAGAAGGTTTTCTTTGTCAAGGGAATTACTGATCTGTCAGCCTTCCCTCTGTGCCTGTGAAGTTCATGGAACAGATACTCCTGCCTGATCAAGCTGGTGGCCTTCTAGGATGGGGGTGGCTGGATCAGTGGGCAAGGAAAGGGCTACAGGTATAATTTATTTGGAGTTCTGTAAAGCCTTTGTCCCCCACAACATCCTTCCCCCTTAAAGCAAAGAGGGAGGGATTTAATGAGTGGACTGTTAAGTGGATAAGAAAGTGGTTGGTCGGTGGCATCCAGAGGGTTGAGGTCAATGGCTCAGAGTCCCGATGGACATCAGGGAGAAAAGGTGTCCCTTGGGGGTCTGTACTCAGACCAGAGTTATTTAATATCTTCATCAATGACACAGACAGAGAGATTGAGTGTACCCTCTGCAAATTTGCAGATGACACCAAACTGAATGGTGCAATTGACACACCTGAAGGATGGGATGCCAT
>VXBQ01015073.1:73613-98839 GCA_013400175.1 Phainopepla nitens | reverse complement strand
GACTTTTCACAGTGGCATGTAGTGACAGGATAAGGAAGAGAGTAAGTTCAAACTGAGAGTAAGTCTAATTAGATATAAGGAAGAAATTCTTTACTGTAAGGGAGGTGAGGCACTGGAGCTGGGTGCCCAGAGAATTTGTGGATGCCAAATACCTAGAAGTGTTCAAGACCTGGGTGGATGGGGTTCTGAGCAACCTGATCCAGTGGAATGGGAGGCACTGGAACTAGATGATCTTTAATGATCTTCAATGTCTCCATTAAAGCATCTGAGTTTTTAATTTCAAGAAGTCTTTCTTAGAAACAAAAGAAAAATTTACTGAAAATTTATGGAGTCCTAAAACAGGCTAGTAATTGACACTGTGTTGGTATGCTTTGACACTAAGTGAAAATAGACTACTTTACTCATGTACTTGGTCACTCTAGATTTAGTCAGACATTAGATGTTGAGGTAGGAAAAATCCTAATGGTATGAATAATGTGCTAGACTAGACAGACAAGGAGGCAGTAGAGGTTATCACCAGAAATATGTAAATACAGTTGAGCTGAGACTTCAGGAAAATACAGTGAATTGCTCTATGGATGATGCCCAGTCAGGCTGCATGATTCAAGTAATTCTTCCCTCCCCAAATTCCTTCATCGGTGAGTCAGTCTGTGTAAATAAGGATTACAGCCAGACAACTGAAGAAATAATTTGGATTCTTTCAACTGAGCAAAGACATGTTCATTACATCATCCTTGTTCTCAAATATCTGCTCTATTATTAAAGGCTCAGCTTCATTGAAAAGAGCAATTCCTTGTCTGGTTTTAGTTTATATCTGACCCCAGTACTCCTTATGAGAGGACACTTATGAGTGCATAGAAGTTGTGACTGTTCTTTGTGAAAGCTTTTGGTGATTGCATATGATACATATTATAAGCATTGGAGCAATGTAGTCAGAATTTGAGTAATCAAGATCAGAATACAAATTTTTTTTTTTGTTTTGGGGGATTTTTTGTTTGGTTGGTTTTTGTTTTGTTTTGGTTTGGTTGTTATCAGTAAGAACAAAAATAAGGGATTGTACTTACCCAGTAATAATGAACCATGTAGGAGCCCGTTGGCCAAGCAACAGATTTGCCAGGGAAAAAGAAAGAATACAATAATAGTCTTCAGGCTGAATAGCATTAAATAATTTTGTTGTTCTGCAAATGAAACTTTTAGGACACAGGGATTTGTAAGTGGTAGTACTGCCTGTATAACATGGGATACAATCTTTAACTTATTCTTGGTCCAGTGATAATCCTCTCCAGTTAAACACTGCAGTTCAAGTAGACATGAACCAGTTGAAAAGCCTCACTCCTAGAGTCCAGGAAGACCATTGTGAATGATCAACAAAACCTAGACAATACGCAAGGCCTGTGTTAGCTTTTGCTAAGGAATAGAGTACTGAAGAAAGTTCTTGTTCAGTCCCTCACAAATATGGAGCAGATTTTTCACGCCAACCCTGGTAGAAAAAATTTAATATGCCACTCATTGTAATGATGTAGAACTTGAGTACAGCCTGAAAATGCTTGTGAAATACATGTTTCTTAAAATGCTTCTTGCGGTGGAGAGAATGAGGCAGAGACTATGACTTTTTCACAGAGCGAAAAGAGATTGAAAGACCACAGCTGGCAAGAACATTAAAATGTTGCAAGATCACATCCTGCAGTTATCCATATAAATGACTATTTGGGATAACTCAGCAAGCAAAATCTAGCTGACAAAGTAAAAACGTCATTTTGGTTAGCTGAACCTATGGAAGCTAACCCTAAATGAGTCATTAATGTGACTGTGAGGATAAAGGTGTGATGAAATACTTTATCAATGACCTTTATATCTTCCAAGAAATATAGAGTTTTTAAACCACAGTTGGATAGCTCTCTGAAAGATATGACTGTTTCAGTTTATAATTTTCTGGTTCATCTTGATGCACAGGATAAAGATCTGTAGACTGCAGATGACAACCCAAATGGTTTTAAGATGTGTGTAGCACAAATACAGGAAATCTGATACAAATAAAAAGTGAACTTTCTGATACATATATGAAGTAAACTTACATGAATCCAAGAGTAGACTAAACTTTTGATCCTTTCTCTCAAGTTTTTTTTTTCTTTTCTTTTCTTTTCTTTTTTTTTCTCACCTCTTTGGTGGAGGAAAACCTTCACTATTGCAGTTTCTGTCCATAAAGAGAAACAGAGAAACAGAGAAGACAGGGTCTGTCCTGACGTGCATCTGAAGCTCCTGTAGCTTGATTGGCAACTTGATCCAGTTGGAGCCTAAATTATTACATCTGTTAAGGGAAATGCAGTTAAAATGCAACCATTCAGATTGGTGGAAACCCCCTGTCCAGTCAGTGCCCTTTATTTCAACCTTGCTGTGTCATAGGTCGCTGTTTGTCCCACCTGTGGCAAAGGGCAGGTCCCAGGAGAGAGCTGGAGTTGCAGGAAGGGCTGAAGAGGTGAGGCAGGCTAGATAGGAGTAGTGATCGCAGGCACAGAAAGTGTTACTGAAGTACTGTAAGAAGGTGAGGGGAAAGAAAATAAAACCTGTATAGAACATCTTGGAAAATGAGAACACTTACAAAAACACTCTACTGGTCTGCCTGTATGGGCAATAAATCTTTTTCTGCTATGCTGTTTACTCCACAACCCATACTTCTGTGCTCAAACTGGATACTTGTCTTTTGCACAATAGCTCCTGCTTAAATTGTTACAAGGCCATGAAGAATTACTCCTTTTTCCCCATTAAGTAATTTTCCTCAATTTTATGAGCTAAATACAACCTATGGATTGATGATAAAATTGTATAAAATTATGATTCTAGCCCGAGATATGATCAGAGATATTTCAGCACTAAGTTTAACTATGGACATTTATTGTGTTATTCACTTTCGTTTACAAATTGTGCTTCTAATTGAAATACTTTTTACTTCTAAGCATAGAGTTACACATTTTTAAGTCAGACAGTGGCAAACCAATTACATACCTGAATGAAAGATGTTAGAACCTTAAATGCCATTCTATAAATATAATCTTTAGTTTTTCTCTTTCTTTATGATGAATAAAGTGTTGATTTTAGTGTTTGTTGAATGAATAAAATTAAGCTGAAGAATGCAGTTGCTATTTTTAAATTTTATGCACATTAAAGGTATGAAACACAAGGGCACCTCAGCTTAGGAGTTGGAAGGAAAAGCTACATGTTTCAGCTGTTGGCACTGGAGCAGGTTAGTGTTTGGACTAAAGTATTTTAGCTTTAGGTAGCTACTGGAGAGATTCTTGAGATGCTAATGGTAATGCGAATCCAACCCTGATGCTTACAATATTTCACACTTACAAATACAATGTACCACCAACAAAGTCTTTCCAGAAAAGAAATTCCTCAGTTGCTTGGAGGTTTTTGTTGAGCTTTTTTCTTTAATCATTATTATTTCCTGAATGGGTTTTATACCATGAGTAGAAGGAGAGGCCCACAGGGCAAATGGACAGATTGTCTTTATTCTGTATAAATGGACACTGAAAAAAAAGAATGCAATTAACCTATTAGTGTGAAAGAACATGTCATCTTGCAAAGGTTTAAACTTTTTACTGCAAGAACAAATGGAAAGTTGAGACGCTTCTGGAAGTGATCTGTAATTAATGTGCTAGCCTTTTTTAAAATTAATATTCTAGTAAACATTCTTAGTTTCTTATATATGCAGCTGTATTGAAATTCAGAGTAGTCTTACCACATTCTGCTAGAGACAGAACAAATTATGAGAAAGAGTGCATTTTCAAATGTCATATTTGTTTCTGTAAGTAAATGCAATAGTTCTTCAGCAAAACAAAGGAATTAAAGTGTGCTATTTGGTAAAGTAGTAATGAACTCACAGACAAAAATTCAGAGTAGCTTAGAAAAAAAACCCCGACATAAACCAAACCGGTTGTATTGTAGTTGAAATAAAGATTCACTTTTTTACATGAGCCTAGTATTACTGATTTAGAAAGCAGTGTACTGGAACAAAACGGAAATGTTTAAATGCTGATCCTTCATGGATACCGGATGGAAAGCTGTTCTCACACATGGTATTTTGAGAATGACTAAATGTGGAGTCTGTTCTTATTCCAGGGCTGATTCTGCTAATCAGTGTCCAAGTGTAGGATGTTTGTACCAAAGTTAGACCTGTATCACTGACTTTTTCCATCCATGAAGACAGTACTCCATTCATGTGGACTGTTTGCACCCTAAGTTGAGTTTATATTGACCCTCTTTTTCCACGAATGCTCCATAAATATGCCAAAAACCAAAAAACCATAGTGTCTCTCTCACTCTGTCTCAGTTATAGTCAGAATTATGTTAAAATGAAAACCCATCCATGACATATCCTATGCTACTAATGACCCAGGAAATACACTGGAAGCCTATGAAGGCTTTTTTTGCTGATCATAACTGCAGAAGCTGGTTATATTTGTCCTCTCATGGAGTCTAAGTATCCTGACCAAAGAGTAAAAATGCTCTTTTTGCCAACTCAGTGTTGACATACAACACTAATATATAACATAACGTATTTTTTTATCAAGTTTATCCAAAACATCCTGAGAAATTATTTTGAAGAAGATACAGTGAGAACATTACTGTGATTTGATAAGGTCTGTCTGATACATTCCTTCTGCTGTCTGATGTGTGCTTTGGACAGCATGGTCTAAATAAACCTGTTGCTTTCATATCCAGTATATTAGAAAGAAAAGCTGCAACTTAGCAAGCTGCTTTTAAAACAAAGAAAGTCACAAAAAGGAACATGAGTGAAAGTTTTATGGCAGGCATACCACTAAAAGAAACAATTTTGTCTGCTCAGGAGCATAGGAGTTCTTTCTGAACAGTAATTTAAAGGATTATACAGAATCTGTATAACAAGATGCTTAAAAGCAGAGAGTGTGAAAGAATTCATCCTATAACTTCTCAGGTATTTATTTAGAGAAGCTGTAAGTTCTGTTTCCATTCTAAGAAGCAGGGACATTGTTTAGTTGTAATGCTAAGAAAAAGAAAAAATTTTAAGGATTAAAATCTAATTTGTTCGGCTCTAAAATTATTTGTATCTAGACCTTAGTCACATCCTTTCAGTCCTGGAAATGGTAATATTTACTTTCTTGAGAAGGTTCTAGTTTATGAATTTTAAAGTTGTGGCTATTCCTTACTCATAAATATAAGTACATAAGGACATAAGAGCTTATATTAATTTATAAGAAACTTGAGGATAATTTATCCTTAATTATAGTGTGTTTGTTTATTTGTGTTTTTAAACTTCATAAATATGCCAAGAAATTTGACCAAGAAATTGGAAGTAGGATGTTTCTGTCGTCTTGATCTTAAATTCCTTAATTTTAAATCTTAAATTCCTGCTCTTCTGATATTTTAAAGATTTTTGGATATGTTCCCAAGGAGTACTGTTGAATACCAGGTCCCACTCAAAAACTGTAGGCAGCATATCTGGTTGGGTGTACCTGTGAAGTATTCAAGGTCTTGGATGTGAATGCTTCCCAGGGCTTGGAACTTAGAAATGTGATATCAGAGGCCTGGAGGGTCTCCAGGTAAGTATTCTCTAGGTTTTGCACCTCAATGTTGATCACTGGGCATAAACCATGGCTCAGACAGAGCTGTCTTTGCCTCAGTTTTTCCATCTAAACTCATCTATATAGTACACATATACCATCACTTTGGGGACACATAGTGGGGTAACAGCTTTTCTCCAAATTCAGTTTAGAAAACAATTTAAACAAATCTAGTTCGGGAAGCACATGCTTTCAAATACTCAGCCTCGTAGAAGCATCTGCTGGAACCCCTAAAAGAAAGAACCATTTTCATAGAGCATTTTCCCTGGGTTTTCTCTGCCCCGCCCATAAATCAAAAGTTTCCTCCATTCTTCCCTTCTTTACCTACATTTTGCTCCTTTACGTTCTTTGATTTTCTTTCTCTTTGGCTTGTCTCCTCACTGAAGCTTTTCCATTAACGGAAAGGCATGACCTTGACATCCTTGCAAGAGTGGTATTTTTTGTGAGATATGCCACACCCTTTTCTTTATTGTTTATTTTCTTTATGGCTAGTACTTGCAGGGGCAGTTAGTTGCCCTTCTTTTACAGCATGAAGTATAATGCTAACCCATGTTTTACTGAGCCAATGGCAGTATATGCAGAAACATGAACTTGCTTCTGCTGTATAACAAGATCTGTGATGGCTGAGCTAAGAAGCTGGCAAGAGTCCATGGGGCAATCACGTTGTACTCATTGAAATTCACTGTCACCACTGTGGTATTTAATTAGCTGAGTTGTTGGAAACCAGCTATAGGGAAGTGAGAATAAAATTCTGAAAGAAAGAAAGCAAGAAAAAAAGAGAACAAAAGAGCCAGACAGTCTGTACTGATTCAGACAGAAGATAGGGTCAGTAGTACTTTTTCCATCAGCCCATTTTCGATAGCTTTGATTACAGAACTTGAATTAAGAAATACTTCTTACTGAACCTGGTACACATACACTCCACAGTCGTTTACAGAACCCTTCTATTTATTGATATCAAGTACAAATCATGTTATGATTATGGGTCTAAATAATACTGTTATTCTCTCCTGTTAAAGCAGTGACCCTCATTTTTCACTGAGGTTAGCTGAGGTGAGAATTAAACTGCTGTTAAATAAGATTTTCTCATGAATTTCCCGAAGCTTACATGCATAATATATGGTAGAAGTCAAAAATATATTGTGCTGGAAGTGTCTTTTTATAAAATTTAAACATTTAGCTTGCAAGATTATGTTCTTTTATATAACTGGTAAGTTGAAGAAAATTTGTGTTGTGATGTTGAATAGGCTAGACTGATTTCAGTTTAGCTCCATCCCAAATTCTTTGTATTTATGAAGCTCCTACAAGATCCTGAATATCCAACTGCCTAATGGATGAGGGAAGGGCTGTGGATGTTGTCTACTTGGGCTTCAGCAAAGCCTTTGACACCATCTCCCACGACATTCTCCTGGAAAATCTGGCAGCCCATGGCTTGGACAACATGCAGTCTGAGGTTAAGAACTGGCTGGATGGCTGGGCCTGGAGAGGGGTGGTGAATGATCCTGCATCCAGCTGGCAGCCAGTCAATAGCTGGGCTCCCCAGGGCTCAGTATTGTGGCCAGTTCTGTTTAATATGTTTCTTGATGATCTGGATGAGGAGATTGAGTGTATCCTCAGTATGCTCGCAGACAACATTAAAATGAATGGGATTTTTGATCTGCTGGAGGGCAGGAAGGCTCTGCAGAGGGATCTGGGCAGGCTGGATCATGGGCCAAGGCCAGTGGTGTGAGGTTCAACAAGGCCCAGTGCTGGGTCCTGCCCTTGGGTCACAACAACCCCAGGCAGTGCCACAGGCTGGGGCACAGTGGCTGCAAAGCTGCCCCCAGGAAAAGGAGCTGGGGGTGCTGGTGACAGCAGCTGAACATGAGCCAGCAGTGCCCAGGTGGCCAAGAAGGCCAATGGCACCCTGGCCTGTACCAGCAATAGAGTGGCCAGCAGCAGCAGGGCAGGGATTGTCCCCCTGCACTCAGCACTGCTGAGGCCCCACCTCAAATCCTGTGCTCTGGGCACCTCACAATAAGAAAGACACTGAGGTGCTGGAGCATGTCCAGAGAAGGGCAGTGGAGCTGTCAAGAGTCTAGAGAGTTGCTCCTCAGAGAAATCCGTGACATCTTGTGTATTCTCTATTTATTTTTCACTTGAATAGGACAGTGTACCTCTCAGCACATTTCTGTGTTCTATAAATTTCTTAGATGTTTAATTATACAAGTATATGTTCAGTAAATTTTGCTCCTGTATCTACTTCAGATTTCTTTGCTGTTGTGACTGCAACTGTGAATTTTTTTAACTTCTGGTCCATGTTTTGGGAATTATATTGTTAATTATGAACAATGGTTATTGTTTCTAATTTTGAGCTTTCAATTATTCACATTTTGTTTACTTTTGACTAATGATAATTACCTAAGAATTTGCATCTTCAAATCTGTGATTTCATGTGTGTAATTAGTGCCCAAGAAACAGGAGAACTTCATGGTGAGAGTAATTTTGATAATTTCAAAGATGTCAGTATGTTGGTATGAATTTACCAAGGTTTCTATGTCCTTTGGTTTTACTAGGTTTACTGAATGAAACACAGCAGCAGGCCATGATTTCTGAGAGAGGAAGGAAGATTTCTCTGAGAAGTGAAACAGTGAAATAACTGAATATAGGGCTCATAGCAAAGAGCAGTGTTATTAGCAAGTCTGTTCTTTTTTGTTACTCTCTAAAAGCTGAACTGTTCATAAAGGCATCTTTTACTGCCAGTACCCAGACAGCTGCATCACACTATTGAACCAGATTGTAGCAAACAGAGGTGAGTCAAAGATATCCTGATGTGCACAGTCTTTCCCTGCCAAAGGAGTGATGGTTGTGGTAAGTTGTTTCAATTTCTGATTTCCATAGCTGCAAAATAGAAGGCTAAAAGTCCACAGAAAGCGCTGGGCTTTTTTGTTTCCTAGGTTTGCTAAACTTCCACAAATGCTACAAACTTTCTTGAGATGTATGCACAGTGTGTGAAGTCTTCAACAATGCCAAGCATGTACTCACTTATGCGGAAAATACAATGCATACAGACAAGGAAGATGCTTATTGCTAAAAGAATATTGTTAACATGGCTGCAAACACCGTGTCTGTCCTTGGAGAAGGTTCCTCCATGGTCAGATTTTTCTGGAACAGGTGGGAGAATGATTATGTTTTCAGCCTCCTTCCATTCTAGTTTATTATCATGGTCTTCCTCTTTATTAGCTCATGAGTTATTTGTCCCTTCTTGTTCTTGGGTGTCTATCTTCTCTTTGTCCTTTGAAAGCTGGGAGGGTTCATCTCAATTTCTTCTGTCATGAGAAATGAGGTAATTTTAAAAACTCCAAACACTCCAGGAAGTAAGTGTATAATAAAACATTTTAAAACTTTCTGTATGAAGTAAGAGAAAAGAATTTTAAATATGTTTAATAGCAGAATTACATTTTTAATTGTTACTTTCATCATATTCAAGATTAAAAATAACATTTGGTGCATTTTTAGCAAAAAATTAAACATGTATTCATGCTTTTCTTGCAATCAGCCAAAAGAATTTTTAAAATCAAGACTTAAATTTACAGGGTTTGATTGAAGCTAACCAGTGGCCCTGGAAATAAGCATAGAATGGTTTTTGACAGTGTCTTTGTATTGGTTTTAAGAGAAGTTTCCTTTGTCTTTGCTTTACCTTTCCAAAAAATACACCAACACTCTTTACAACTGGGAATTTTGGTAGAAATTGATCGCTGCTTGGAGAAAAAAGGCAACCAAGTTTATTTAAACAGACCACATGAAATCCCACCATAGGCTATGCCAGCATAGAGAAAAAGGAAAAAGGAAATAAATAAAATGTTTCCTCCAAAGCAGTTTAAAAAGAGGAATACATTCTGTGTTGGTATAAACTGTATTCATACCTGTTACTGTCCATGTTTTGTGGGATTTTCAAGGGTAAACTGGAGAGGAGACCTTTCTCTGTGCTAAGTGTTGCACTTGATACTGCATGAGGCTCTGGCTGGCTGTACCTGTCACTCAGAGTATTGGCTATAAATTATTGTACCCAGTCTTCGTGTTTAAGTAACTCACTTCACATGGAATATTTTGCAACAAATAACAGGAATGCCATTTGCTGGCTTTTTTCCAGCAGTGCCGCATAATTGTAATGAGAGATTTCTCTGTTCTTTTTTTTAAAAAATTGTGCTTTTCTAGAGACTGCCCAGCCAAATCAGGCTGAAAAGTGAGACAGATTTTACAAAACTCATCCACCTGTTAATTACCTGAGTATGCACAGCCAGAAACCTGGGAAGAAATGGTTTTCAGAAACTCTGTGCATCCACAGGGGGTCATAAAGATAGTGGTGGACAAGGAAAACCAAGAGTATTATTTGGAGGGACAAGACTACATGTGTTCCATCGTCAGCACTAACTTGAGGAGTATTAGCCCAGTTTTGTCTGCAAAGTGCTGTATCTTTTTCCATTTAGAGTAATTTTTAATAGCTGAAATATACCTGATCAAGAGCACATAATCCTTTCTTGTTAGTGGGACGTTGTTTTAAGTAAATACCCCATTACTTTCTCATTAGAGGGAGAAAAGAGTGATTTGTAGTCCAGCTCTGTGGTAGAGATAGCTGTAATTAGAAAATTCTTGGGAGTCTTTGTTCTGTTGCTCATAATACAATGTAATTTGAGGAAAATAAGATGTGTGTAAGTTATTATAACCCTATTTTTGAAAAGTTGATACAGCTTGTTTTAGTAATGATTTACCAGTTGTCTGTTGACATTGAAAAGGCTGGAAAAATATACACTTAATTTTTCAAGTAAAGAGACAGCAATTAATTTACCCTAGGCAATACCCTACCCTAAATGAAATTGTTTCAGTAAATTGGATCATTTTGCTATTTATGTCCTTGGGTTTTATTATATCAAATGTTATATTATATTAAAGTCCCATAAATTGAGATTCCAAAAACTCATTCACCTGCAGTCTGCACTCCTAGCTTTCCATATATGAAAAAAAATAATAATCTGATTCTTTGAAGCCTTATAAAAAATCTTGTCCTCAATTATCTGTGAATTGCTTTAAATTTTAGATTCCATTACAGGTAGAAAAAATATGTGCCAGGAAGTCCAAACTCTGATTCAAATTTATTTGTTTCTCTTTCTCCTCTTCTTCCAAAGAAACCTCCTTTGGGATCTTGTTTACTTGTTCATTTCTGCTCTTTAGTGTCAGAGCACTACTTGTGTTTAATATCTTACTGGAAGAAAAAATTATGAAAGTTTTCAAGTTACATTAACAACATTCTCTTTGCATTTACCGTAGAAGAAAATCAAAATTAAAGTTGACTTGCTGGCTGCTAAAGAAAGCAAGAGAGGAAAATGCTGATTATCAAACACGAAAACCTCTGGTAAAAGTGTAGAATTTCAACATGTAGGGGCATTTTGATAAAGCTTAGTCATGTTAATCCTACCAAAACAATTTAATTAAAGTGGAAATTAATATAATTAAATTGGAAAATTATAATGAAATGTGGGTTCTGTGAGAGACAACTGGAAACCCAGTTAATATTAGTATATTAATTTCTGTTTATATAGGTTAGAAGTGTATTAGTCTACCTCACGCACTGGAAGGGAGGGCAGCAGAGAGCAGTGGGCACTGTGACTGTTGGACTGAACATGGAGACTGGGGATGAATCCTAATCCTAGAGGAGTAATAGGCAGTGCTCCTCCACTGTGGCCTGAATATCAAACTTTTCACTTCTTCCACTGCTGGAGAAATTATGTTGTGGAACTGGGATGTCCACTAAGGAGAAACATTCAAAGAACTCCTAAATTGGACTTCATCACTCCTGGATGACTCTGCTGACTTTTTAAAAAATTATTTTTGAGAAATTCTATTTTGTGTTTGGACAAGTGAGAATTTAATAACTTACACTGAAATCTGAGGATGAATCTTTGAGTTTCCCTGAAAGAAAATTTTGCAGATTTCTTATCTTCCCTCACTTTTTCTCCTCTTTGTTATCATCTGTAGAAAGATACCTGACATTCTAAGATGCCTGTGGATGAAGCTGTAAATTCACACCCACCAGAGAGCTGATGGAAAGCTCTTCTGACCTTGTCATTTGCTTGAGAAGGCTCTGCTGAGGTTTTTATGAGCTGACAAATTATTGGAAAACATGTGACTATAAAGTACTGAGGAACGAATTTGTATTCCTTTGTAATACAAGTATTAACAATTTGAAAAAAAATCCAAACTTCTCAGACAACCATAGATAGTGTGTTTTTTGGACAGTGGAATGGCACAATACAAAGGTTTTCCCAGTAGCTGGTTTTCGCTGGCATTTATTCTTCCTGTGTTTTGCTGGCTTTGAAAGTTGCGTAATAGCTTTTCCCTAGTCATGTGCATATTTATTAAGGCTTCTTGCTTAAATAGTAATGATAGAAACTAACCTACCTGACTTTATGGATGAAGGAACACTGCAACGTCTTCACTTCCATCAGAGGTGTTGGAGGAGCAGTTAGGAAATCATTTGGCAGCACTGTGCAGTTAAAGTTGGAGTCAGCTTTGGCTGGCACCAGTACACATCAGTTGCCTTATCTTACTGACTTGCTGCATATATGTCAATTAAGTGAGAACAATGTTAAAATCGCTATGTTAAATTAACTTGCAAAGTATATTTTTCATTCAAAGGTCTAATCAGCATGTTTTATAGTCATAAAATGCTTTGTATTGGAAGGGGTCTTGAAGATCACCTAGTTTCAGTCTCCCTACCATAAACAGGGACACCTCCCACTGGACCAGGTTGCTCAAAACTGTATCACACCTGGCCTTGAATATTGCCAGGGAAACTGCAAACACAGCTTCTCTGGATAACCCTGTTCCAGTGCCTGACCACCCTCACAACCAAGGATTTTTCCTAATACCTAATCTAAAGCTATCCTCTTTCAGTTTAAAGCCATTTCTGCTTGTCCCATCACAGGATGCCCTGGAGCTGTAAACAGCATCTCTTTAATGACAATTTTTTCACCAAGATTTTAACCATTTTCCAATGATTGATAATCTAAAAAATGCAGGTGTAGTTTTTCTTCTATAGCTAAGTATAGAGTGACTTGTAAGCATGTCTGTTTTTTCATATTCATGTAACAGCTCATTCCTAGAGCATATTCCAGCCTTAGATGTACTTTGTAATAAGGAATATTAGATAATTTTCCTTAGGTTTGATTGTTGATGTTGCTGCACTTCTGTAGGTGTTTATATGTAATTAAACTTAATGCCAAATGCCACTTCTTCTACAGGTGCTTTTTTATCTTATTCATATTAGTTTCTCACTTGTGAAATTCTCTGCATGAAAGAGACCAGTAGTGTTTCACAACTCTTATGTTCACATACTGATCCTAATCTTTTTCATTGGATCCTTTATTCTAAATCTTTTTTATATTCTGGTTGGGTACACAAGCTGTGTTTTATTATTTAAAATTCTTCATGTTCTTGTATGAATGGCACAAATATTTAGGAATACACTAAAAGTATGTTTTCCCTGGATAGTCATGCATGTCAGTTTAAAATCAGTTTTTCATAAAACTGTGCTAAAATACGTAGATTTGCAGAATTCTCAGACTGAATAAAGATATGTTTGAGACTTGACTAGAAACAGTATTTGGAAACCTAATTCCCAGTCTTTATGTGTAGCTGTACTGTGCTGTCTTTCACAACTTTGCCATTTTAGTCAGCTTTGGTCCATTCTAAGATTTATAATGGATGATTTTGTATAGAAGCCAGATCCACATACTAGTTAAGGGAATAGTTTTGTAGGAATCTCTAAGTTTATCTTTAAAACAGAGTTTTTATCTAACTTTAACTTTAAAATGTGCTTTATTCCCATGACGAAAAAACAAGAGTGTTTCTACAGTGCAGGAGGTCAGTTAGGTATAGCGACCTGACCTTGAATTTTAACCTGATAAAGCCTTCTTGTCACCAGAGATTAAATACTGAATGACATCACTAGGACTCAACAGAATCTTGGGATCCTATGAAGCATTACTCTACTTTTCTTTCTTCTTTGTCTCTTTTCCTCTTCTTCTTTTGTTTTCCTTTTTAAAATAGGAACAGTGATGTTAAATTGCATTACATTGCTTAAGTCACTCAGCCTTGTTTAAATAAGTGTATTTCACATAGACATACAATCCAACAACAGTCATTGTCTCTTAAGACTGGATCCTATTTGCTGAGCTACATTGCATATGCCTGCTTTCATTAAAAAAGATATCTTTCCAAAGGCTTAGAAAAATAACTTCTTTACAAAAAGTATGGAGAAAAGGTGACAGAATTTGAAGGCTTCTAGGGGGAAAAATGTCTTGCTGCCACTGTATTTACAGAACTTTTCTTGTACTATAGGGTAGCATACAGGTGAAGGTCCTGACATTGCAAAGGTTTTTTTATGGGATGAGCTTATGGCAGTACTAGTCATCTCAGCTGAACCAAGTAGGAGCTCTTATGGTAGGGGATAAAGGCCCTTCCAGAACTGGTACCTCGAATAGTTAGGAATGTGATGGGAGAAAATATTTCTCCAAAACTTTCATTTATTTCTCTTCTCCTGTCAAATACCCTGTAGCAACAGAGGGCATGGTGCTAATTCCAAGTTACCTCATTGAACTGATTATAATCACAACAGTGAAGGACCGAGTTATGAATTATTTGCCACCAAAATAAAGCAATATGGATAATTAGAAGGGATTACCTCCATCAAAAGGCTCGTACATCTTGTACTTTCAATGAAGCAAATTCTAGGTATATGCACACGGTTTTATGACAAATATTACTCCACTGTAGTAAAGGTGGTCTGATAGTAAGTATTTAGTGGCTAGTATTACATGAAATAAGGAACCTGCCACTGGCCTGATTCAGACATCACTTAGGTGGCCAAAAATATAGAGAGGATTATCTAGTAATGATCTGCTGGATGGGGCTCGAACTATGCTACTGCCAGCTGCTGTGTCTGATCAACTTTCCAAAAATATGGTCTGAGTCAGCTGGTAACTTCTTTCACAGAGTTTTTTTTCAGACTAAGTAACTTGCATCATTTAGCTAAAATGAAAACGATCCAATGCTTCACCATCATCCATGTAGGTCATATACTGCCTTCAGTATTCTTCCTTTTAAGCTTTTTGAAGCTTTGTTTACTTATTCTACAAAATGATTAGTGGTGTTGTTTGGTGACCTCGTGTAATTTAGTTGGTACTGTTTCCATCTCTCTTGGTGTCAGAAGGGCGTGCTGTGGCATATGGTCAGGATGCTTGCTGGACTCTGATTAGTCATTTACTTTCTTGTAATGCAAAGGCCTCTTTAGTCTGACACTTGTGCTGCTGTCAAAAGCAATGAGGGTCAGCAGTTGTGGTGACGAACTAGTTTTGACAAGCTTAATGACCCCAATGAAGAAAAGTCTGCAGCCTTGATAGCAACTGCAGAATAATTGGTTAGCTCAGCCAAACAAGAAACATGTTAAAATCGCAGATCCTCTCTGGCAGGCCAATTACAGCATTCAACAAAAGAGGTGGAAGGTTGCCATTAGCTTCTAAAGTGATACAAAAGCATCAGTAGGCTGTATTTCAATCAATTCAGTTTGCTTTGCTGGGATATCAGGAAACTGAAGCAAACAACAGCCTTTCAGACAGTGCTATACATTGTAAAAGACAAATCTTCATAAGAGCCTTTAGACTTTTATGGACAATAGTGTCTTGCAATGTTTCAGGTAAGTGTATGTTGATTTAGCTAGATGCAAAAGACTTATTCAGGATTTCCCTGGGTTTTCAGACTGTAAGACAAAGCAACCAAAATGAAAAAATAAAGTAATGTAAGTAACAAAGTAGCTGACAGGCAGTTAATGGAGAGTGTTTAATGTTTGATCTAAACGCACATTTTTCTAAAGAGAATTCATCCACTATAGGGTTATCACCTCGACAGCAGCATCTCATAATATATGTTGTTTTGTAATTACAGTGTATGCTGTTAATAAACATCAGAAGGTCGCAGCTAGCAGACCTAGCAAAGGTTATCAGATCTGCAGCCTTCTTATAAGTAAATACTAAGGCAGGAATACTAAATACTAAGAAAGAATCTGTATTGCCATTTTTCCAGCAGTATCATCATCACCAACATTCTTCTTGCTGGGCTCTTGTTCCCCCTGTGAGTAACAATATTGAAAGTAAATAAATGAAACACTCCTTTTTTTTCTGCAAATGGTCAGATTTTTAGGGGATGCACAAGTTGCCGGTGCAGTACACCCACTTTGAGTTATCTCCAAGGTCTGAAACTCAGTTGATCTTCAAAGATAAACCATTCCGGTTTCAATGCTTTATTAGTCTATAAGATAGAAAGGGAAGAACAGAATACAGATATCACGAGTGTTTTTCACAGTTCTGCTGGTATGACTGGAGACAGTAAGTGCTCGGTCTAGCATGATCCATCCTGAGCCTGCCCATTCACTTCAGCTTCTTGATTCCCCCAAATCTCTAAAACCATGCCAGTTTTCCCCTCACTCTTCGTTCCTTCTTTGCCGCACACTCTTTTCGTGTGGTTGTTATCTGAAAATAATCAGGCCTCTCTATCTATGAAGTTATTAATTACAAATGCCTGTCAGATTTATCAATCCACTTAATGTATTAGTAATACAGACACCAGAATTGCTTACCCTGCCTTTGGACATCTGTCTAGCAAGATGGTAATCTTTTCCACAGCAGTAAAAACATGGAGTAATTTTGAAACAGAAACTCCAAAGAGGTGAAGTGCATTAAAGCTCTTTTGCTGTGTTTTTAACTGATTTTCTCGCATACATCAACATGTACTTTTAGCATTGCACTTGATTAGGAAATGAGCATAATCCAGGCTCAGAATTAGTCTTCTCTTTCCATTAGCTAATGTAAGCTTCATCTGCCATTCATTCTCAATTAGTCCTCGTGTTGTGCACTTATCTGTATTTTTATCATCTGGCTTTGTGTTAATGGTAAAAACAATTAAAATAGAAAATAAAGTTTGTATTGTCAATTAAGAAAAACCAAGCACAATGACTTTGTCCAACAGTGCAAAAATAGCTCAGATATCTGTTATAGCTTCTCTAAAACATCCTTTCACAGTGGGAAAAGATTAATTTCAAAGACTATTGAATGCTGTAATGATTCACAGGGAATGAGGTAAATGTTAAGTTGCCCTGGGGAAGTACATATTAAGAAGAATGCAATGTTCACCAGAAAGAGGAGAAAAAAAAATTCCTTAACTTCACAAGGATAGTTACTTAATGAGTCATCCTTTTATTTTCCTTTGATGAAATTTAAAACTTTTTTATCCTTGCTCTCAGAAAATTGCACAGCTCATCCCCTGTGCATCTGAGTCTGCAGGTATTTGGGGTTTTTGTTCTCTTTGGCTGGACTCACAAGCAATAAAAATTAGGCACAGTCACTAACCTGCTATTATCCAAAAAATCCTCTGGGTATTCCTCAACCAGTTGTGGTGTCAGACATACCCCTTAAATAAATAAAGTCTAGTAACTCACCCACTGGGCACTTCACTTGGGAAATGGCATATGTACTTACTCTTAGTAATTATGCCATGTAAACTTATCTTATTTTTCTTCCTGCCCTATTTTGTGCATCTCATTCTTCAACTTGGCCCTGTGTGTTTTGGACTGGCTTCTTTTCATCCTAGCTTTGGAATAATTCCAAAAGTGTTTTGCTTCTGTAAAGTCTGTAAACCCTTTGAGGCTTCCCTTGAAAATTATCTATTTCATGATAGGATCAAAATCATTACATTTATCAAGGCTTGTGATTATTCCACTGACACTCTACATTTATTACTGAATTCCTTATTCACTCTTTCTTGCCCTTCTTCTCTAATGATCATCTAAGGCTTATTACAGCTGAAACCTCAGTTGCATGGTAAGAACCACTTCCATGTAAGATGTGTAAGAGACTCACCTCCTCATAAAATGAGGGTAGGAAATGCATTCCTATATGCACTGGACGATCTATGCCATAGAGCAGAGAACCTGATTTAATCCTAAATTACATAGGAATTCTTCTTCTGAGTCGCTGCCATGCTACTTTTCTCTGGAGCCTTGGGAAAAGAAAAAGGTTCAACACAGATCTAAGATATGCCTGATGTGAAATACCAACATACTTACTTAGAAGGTCTTCAGTGTTTTAAAGGTTGGTTGTGTGATGTGATGTTGTATGAATTATTTAACTTTATTAGAAAGATGGAAAACAACAATATGTTCAACACTGCAGTGTCTTTATTAGCTTATTCCTCAACTTTTCCTGTATTAAATTTTTCATTGTTGAGCAGCTTTTTTGGCTCACCCAAGGGAACTATTTTGCATTTATCCCTCTCAGTCCCTTCACCACAGGCCTTTTGTCAAAAGGATTTTGTTTGCATAAGGAAGCATCTCAGTAGATGGGACTGAAATCCCCTATAATATGAATGACTTAAATGAGTACAGGGATCCACATAGGTTTCCCGTTACCTTATCTTCTGTTTTTGGAGACTTGAATCTTTTTGTACCATCTGTGTGGCAGAAGAAATAACGACCCTGTAGAGGAGTCAGAAAATACTGGCATTGGCATCTTCCTGAGCCAGAAGCTGTTTGCTGCTGAGCTGTTAAGAAAAAAGCATATTGTGCCCTAACCACAGTTTTACAAGCAGCAGGTGTGTGCCAGCTGCTCTGCAGAGCACAGTCCAGCTCCAAGCCTTGCCTGGCTGTTCAGACTGTGTTCTGTGTACTCAGCCTTGCTCTGAACCCTGAGTCCTGTCCCTGATAACCAGACACATCTGTTGATTTAGATATGGCCCTGTCTCCTTCCAAACCAAGGTTTAACCCAAATATTTGTTCTCCCAGATTCTGCATCACATTGTTATCTCAGTCATCAGCCTTAAGTCACTGAGTGAAGTGACTGCCATTTGTCCTGACTGCAGCCACGGTCCAGCCCAGGCTCGTGGCCCGACTCTGGCCAGGCCTAGCCTGCGATACAGCCCGACGACTTCTGCTGACACCAAATGTTTTCTTCTATCTGCTGTGAGGCATGTCTGCAAGAGGCACAAGGTTCTGGTGCATGTAAACTGAGTTGCAGGTGATGCAGCATGTACTCAGCTTGTTGGAACCAAGGGATGAGCTTTGCTGGCATTAAATGGAATGTCAGAAAGCTGTAAACCCTAGCCATTACCTGAAGTTCATGCTGCTTCCTTTCTGTGGTTTTTTTTGGCGTTGAGAGAGAGGAGGATGAGAAGGAATGGCTGCCTTGTTTTTTTTCTTGTTGTATGCACATATTGGTTCTTTGCCCTTGGGTACACTGCACCAAAAGGAGGAAAATAATTTCTAAGTGTTTGTCTTTTTTGGGCTGTTTTTACTGTTATGGGATCTCAGCAAAAATCTTTCTCAATTTGACAAGGCAGAAACAGGCAAGAGAATTTGCTATCCTGGAAGAAAGATGGTGCCTATTTCTGCTTTTAGCATTCCTTTTGACTTCTGTGTTTTTTCATCTAATTATCTTAGTTTAATTTTAAATTTGAAGCAAAATATTTAGATTTTCATAGATTCTTCAGCAAAGAAACAGTAACCAATAAGCAACACTTCTATCTTATCCAACCTTTAACTTCTTCCATTGGTTTTCTTATCCCTAACTCACACCCATCAGTCAGTTTCTGTTGGTTATTTTGAAAATTATTTTGCTTATGAAGCCCCACCACACTGAAAAACTGCATTGCCAGTACATGAAGTCTTGTTACCATCTTCTCACAGTCATGGCTTTTTTTCTCCACATCCACAAGGCCTTCTTTCTTGCCCATTTGAATCTGGAGAGCTTGCTCACCAGGTGGTTTTCTGTAAGCTCTCTTAGCTCTCTTTTTAATGCACAGGCTTATAAAATGTGGGAGTATTGTCTGAGTTGTCATGAATTTTGAGATTTAGTTGGAGATAGTCAAAAGCATATCTTCCACAAAACAAATTCANNTATCTTCAACAAAACAAATTCAACGAAGCAAAAAAGCTTCTTTCTGCCTTTATTCTTATTACACTTCCCAGCAGGGCAGAAGATTAAAGAATGCATACTCCAGATTCAAAAAGAATTTCCAATTTATGTTCTTTCTCTGTAAAATACAGGGCTTAATCCTTTCTTTAAAGCTTTATTTCTTTCTTTCGTGCCTTTTTTTTTTTTTCATTTTTAACTAATTGAACAAACAGGCTCTAATTGAAAAAAAGCTGAGAGTGTTAAGCAGTCAAGAATAGAAAGCAATTACTGGGCTGAAAAGTGCATTTTGAATGTTGCTGGAAATTTTTATGTGGTTTACTTGTGGGGCAAGAAATAAACTTCCTTGTCTGTTTGCTATTGTGGTGGACTCCCACTGATTAAAATGCAAGCACTTTTGCCTTGTTTTCCACAACTGTTCTTTTCTGTGAGTGGTCTGTGTTTTGCCTTGAAACAACAGTTATATAAGTAGCTGTGCTCAAAACAGGAGAAAGTGAGGATTTTAAAAACTGAATTTTATTATTGATTTCCCCTTTAAGAGGGGACAAAGAGGGAAGAAGAGGTAATGCTAAATTGCTAAACAGCTCAAATACATTTCACTCTAATCTTTTTGGTTGCCCAGTTTAAATTACCTATTACAAATCAGAGTGCAGAGGCAAATTGTTGATACGATTTTTAGACTAATTCAGCAGAATCCTACTGTTAATGCCCTGAAAGGTGCTGCAGAGCTGTTCAGACAGCAACATTATGAATTGAGGCATTATAATTATCTTGGCTTATGACCTAAGGATTAAGAAACGACTTGTAATTCTACATTCCTTGCATATTTGGAATTCTCACTGCTTCAGTGAAAGTGGGGTATATTTATGTAATGCAGAATTAGGACCTGGTTATTATGACAGAACTGTTTGAGTATGGGCTGACAATAATGCAGCCGTGCTAAGGTTGTTTAGGAATTCACCTTTGCCCTACTTTAATTTGCTTAAGTTTCTGCTGAATAGTAGATTTTGCGGAGTTTTCTGGTCCAGATTTTTTTCAGTAGCCATAGATACTAATCTGGATACTTTTCAATAAAGCACCAATTAATCTGATTTAAAAGTAATTGAGTTGTTTTAAAAAGTTCTGGAATTCAGAAAATAAACATTAAAATATGAATTTTCTTTCTAATTGTTTAGCTTAGGAGTTTGTGGGGAAGCTTTTAGTATTACAGAGCATGTTTTGGTTAAGTGTGCTTCACACTATTCAAGTGAGCATGTTACAACTGTAACCCCCTAACTTGAAATTAGCCATTTCAAGTGTTAGAAAACATTGAATATTTACTGATGTATATAACCTGAAATGTAACTTCTGTATGATTTACTTGCATCCAAATAATTATAAGTATCACAAGGTAATATACTCTTGTTTGCCTCATATGTAAAATTATCAGGATTAAAATTTCTCATGAATATCAGTGAGATGGCATTATCAGGGTAAAGAGTAAGTATTATGAAACAGAGGTAGAAAAAATCAGTATGCATCATGTCTGTTTGCCATAAGGATGAAAATTTTGAGGTTAGTACTGTAGTTGGAGGATAGCCAAGAAATTTTTATAGCTATGTATACAAGTATACTAGGCTGCCATAGCTATAAAGATGCCCATCTTATATTTTAAGGAAAAATACCTACTAAAAAGCAGTGCAAGAAATAAAATTTTGAAATAATGCCTTTAAAGTTTTGGTCACCACTGGACATTTTTTATAAATCACAATTACTGGCAGAGGTTCTGCCAAAGTGTAACAGAAACAGTCCTTTCTCCATTATGAACTAAGTGGACCATGGATTGAATACACCATGGATTGAATAGCTTGAACTTATTAATTCTATAAGAAACATTCTAGAAGCACTGTCTCTCTGATGGAAAAGAGTCAAATAAATTTTGACAGATGAAATTTGCAAAAAATTCTGTCCCCTGGTGAGGTTGTTGTTGCATAACGAAGAATATCACACCTTTTGGTCCTTAAAATCACAGTGTGCTTCATGTGTGTCCCTATGAAAGAGCACACTTTGAGAAAGGTACTTCTCAAACCATTACATACTGGCACAGTTTTATACTGTTATTTTCACAATAAAGTATTCTACTTATATGTGTAAAAATTGTGTTTATGTGAGAGGTTACATATAATGGAGCCAATTTGGCAGAAGAAAATAGTGTAGCAGGTATGTAAATATTGTATTAAAATTAAGAGAATTGTCTTTTTAATATATTGTTTGGTGCATTTTTTGAGTGAAAATTGAACTTTTAAATTCAAATCTAGGTTTGGCTAAGCAAATGTCTTTCTACTAATGATGCCTTTTCATGTACGCATTGTGCTTTTCATCTCAGGCACTTCAGGCTGAACATTGCTTAATGAAAACAAATAACCCATTAAATTATGCCTTATGCTTTTGCTTTAATAAAACCACTTTAACCAGGCCCTTTAAGTTATATCAGTGTAGTTTGTCAAAATTGGAACCAGTCAAGTTGTGTTTTTTTCAGGATAACAAAAGTACGTCATTTCTTTGGACACAAAGTTACAATTTGTAGAGATGTTCTACTGTATCTTGGTATGTTTGTATAGTCGGGAACTATCAAATGGATGTCTTACTGCCCATTTTGCTCTTGACAGTGATCTAATGGCTTTTTTAATTAAAAAAAAATAACAAAAACAACAAACAAACAAAACCTAAACTAAGAAAGATAAAGTTTGACTTTTTAAATAATTCATAGAGTTTACCAAAAGACCCTGTGCCAGATAGGCCTTGTGTACATTTTCTAGTAATAAAAAGAACCTCATATCCAGATTTGTAAAACACTGTGCTGAAAGTTTTACAGTATCAACTGTAAGCTATGCACCATAAGTGAGAGTTTCCTTAGAATTGTCTTTGTGCTTTTCTGTCTATAATATCATATCTGTGTTAATCACCTTGAATTAGGTGTTAATATTTTCAAATAACTGTAAGAAGAAATACTCTGTTAGTTTTTATAGAAGAGCATGCATGTTTATTTCAGTTTTTCAGTCCCAATTTGCATGTTTATAAATAAGATAGGACAGGATGGAATGGAATACTCTTATTCCTATGATAAAAATAGATACTTGTACGATATTACTATTTATAGAAAACAGAATGAATCATGGCTGATAATCCTGACATGGTGTATGGTAAGGAAGAATCCTCAAAACAGTTTCTTTCCCATTTCAACTTCCTGGTTTCAGAGCTTTCCTGGTTATTTATTCCTTTTTTCTTTAGAATAATAGAGGTCACATTTTAGTCCCTTGTGAAATTCACAAAGAGCAAAATCTAAAACAATGGAATCTTTCTAGTGATGTATATACCTCATCTCCATATTTAAAAGCCTATGATCTCAATTTATAGTGTACCTCTGGCATGAAATCCTGTAGAGAACAGAACTACAGAAATAAGATGTAGCTACATGTTTGCAATTTTTTGTAAAATGGTATTCCTGCATATGTTTTTTTAAATACTTGAAAGGAAATAACTGGCTTTTTACTTGACAAAAGGTTGTTTACTTCTTGCATGTCTACAAGAAGGAAAAAGTATTTAAAGGCATAGGACTTCTCTGGGGCTTAACGATAAACAGTAGCTGCCTTAGCAGTGAACAGCTTCTAGTACAAAAAGCTGCATGATTACAGATAATAGCTTCAGTTACTTGAGACTCAAAGACAACCTTTTAGAAAAGCCAAAGAGGAAGAGAACGAAAGGAGTAAAACCAGAAAAAATTTAAACCAAAAAACCCCTCAAAAACAAACAAACAAACAAACAAAAAAAACCCAAAAAACCAAGCGCAGTCTTCTAAAAGGAAGGAAAGAAAGAATTCCCAAAATGTTCATTTTTTTCTCTAATAGTTTCTGTACCATATGGTTTTTGAATCAGTAGCAGCTGATGTATTCAGTAATAGTTCCTTTTGAAGGCACTTGTCATAATATTTACCTTCTCTACAGCAACAGAAATAGCTTCTGAGGCTGAAATGGCCATGCTTACTAAGACTGATGAAAACAAGAGACATTACCATGGTGAATGAATCTCTTGACACCATTATTTCGGGGATAAATAACATTCATTGCACTGTGCTTAATTTCAGCTGGTACTTGTTTCCTTACGTACAGTGTTTCGTAGAAAATAAGGTTACATTGTATCACAGATCTCTAGAACGTGTAAAGTATGAAGACTCTGGAGACCTAATATGAAAAGAAAAAAAGGAGCATGCTACATTTATGAAAAACATGGGAGTAAAAAAGCCATCTGTAAAGAGAGTGTGGTAGGCAGGACTGTTACTTATCTCTTCTTGTACTGCGATTTGATGCCATCCTTTGTCCACTGTCCTAACAGAACTGACATCAGAATACCTATCTCCCTGGAAAGGAGATTAAAAGTTAATTGTATTGAGACACTCAAGTAATCTTTCTATATACAGAAATAGTCAAGTGTGTACACTGTGACCAAAAAAGTGAGAATTGTTCAAAGGGAATGCAAGAAACTAGCCTCTCATGTACATGTGTCTGAAAAAGTAGTCTGATCCACTTTCCCATGCGAACCGATGTGTAGATTTTTGCTCTGTGTTGATATATCCTCTTTTCCTATTGATTTCATCGCATGTATAGCAGCATGTGTCTCTTCTTACTTAAAAATATCCAGAGATATGGGTGAATTGGAGAAGTGAAGTCAGATGAGGATATAGTCTGTTAATCTTGTTCAGTCCCTATACATACACACAAAAGCCTTATGTGCTGCTTAGTCAAAAGATGTAAAAATATGAGCCTCATAGCTGTATGCACTGACTAGTCCCATAAGTCTTACATCTGATCAATAATATGGACTTTAGTCTACATCTATTGAGTATAATAAGCCTTTTAACTTAATGTAGAAAGTACAGCGAAGCTAAACAACAAATTACTTTAAATTTTGTATGGTCTGTAATTATCTTTTGCTTGCATTCATATTTATGCATGCTGGATTGTAAAATTTTAAAGAATCTACCAGAAAAACATGAAGTGAGGATATTGTGGTGAAAGGAATCTTCTGTTTTTTCAAGATGAACAAAAAGAGACTAATTACTTCTGGGCCAAATTATCATTGAAAGACTGGGCAAAAAAATATCTGCTATAATCTGTGTAATAATCGTCATTATTTACTGGAACAAAAAATGCCAAGACATTGTATAATTTCGTAAGCCTAACTATAAAAGCAAAAATAAATGCCAGCCTGTGCACAGTTTTGAGGAAAATGTATGACCATATATAAGCTAGGGCATTCACCACATTAGAAAATGTGTTCTGTTTAGATAGGCACTAAGGTGAAGTGCTGTACTCTGAATGCTACATTTCCCCCCATTTAAACACTTCAAGGGTTAAAAGCACAGCACTTGCTTTGCACTAGATGAACCTGGGCCTTTAAATCTCAGCTGTGACTGCAGCCTCCTTGTCAGTGAACACCTGATGTCAGCAGTTTGAATGATGTCTGACACTAATTATGTGTCATTCACAAGATTGCCAGGCTGGAGAGTCTAGGGGTATAAAATGCTATTTAAAAGGTTTTCATATGAGGTCTTACTCTCATTTTTCTGAAAGCACATCTTTGCAGATGT
>VXBQ01015073.1:12276-29744 GCA_013400175.1 Phainopepla nitens | reverse complement strand
CCTTATCTCACTCATGAAGCCTTCGTTAATTGTTTTCCTTTTTTCCCTCTGCTGCCCAGCTGTGTTAGGGGAGGGTGAGCGAGTGACTCTTGTGGGTGCCTGGCGTTAGGCCAGTGTCAAACCACAACACAAGGCTTCTTTTATTTTCTTCCACTGATGTAAGCAGTCTCTCTAGGCAAAGAGAGGAAACAGGCATCTCCTTGAGTTCATATATGTGAAGCAGAGAAAGTGCTAATCTTGTTACATTCTTCATATTGTACTGGCCACAGAGAAGCAGGATCTGAGGCAGGTGGCTTTCTCCAAAAAGTAGTAATTTCTTACTGCACTGATCAGTAATAGAAGAACATGAAATTTACCAATGGACATACGCAGTTATTGTTTGCTTTCTATATTCCCTGATAGAAGTTCCACTAATAAAAATGGCCAGCAGAGTACAGAGTGAAGTTTCTTAATATACCATTCATTGTCATGTGACGTATATGAAAACATTCCAGAACAGGTCCAGTAAATTCATAGTGCAAGGCCTGAAGGGATCAGGTTAGCCCTTCTGTTTCCATAGTACAAAACAATTTACTTGATTCCCTTTTTTTCCGAACATTTGGCAGGAACTCATCTTCTGGAAAGGCATTGAGACATTAAGGTCTGTCTTATTGCCTGGAACAAAAATTGTCTTTCAATTATACAGATGGCTTTACCACCTTCTTCCTCTCATGGCCATGGGAGTTTTAGGAATCCTAGAAGCTGGGAGCACAACCAGTTGCTCCAAAGTAGAAGACTTTCCAAAGAATCCTCCCTCCCAGGAGTTCACGAATCACCCTGGACTCCACACAGGACTTGCAGTGGCTTGTGCAGCAACCCTCATATCTCCTTGGGCATCTTCTCTTTAGGGCAGGCCAGAACAATGCTGCTGGGTTCCTGTCTCCCTCTCCTACAGTCCAAAGAGGATTTAAAAGGACAAAAGATATGGGTCATCATTCTTTACAAGGAGGCCCAGTAGAGACCCTCATCTGAGTGAGGTCACAAATTCACATTTGAATTGAAGCCCTATTACATGTCCAAATTTAAAATACAGTTTAATACTATCTTCTGAGATCAAAAAATGGTTCACTTTCAAGAGCTTGGACCTTAAACCTGCACCATACTTAGTCCCTCGTTAGCATTTTCGTGTCTGCCTCACTCTCCTGGGAAAGCCTGTGTTGTAAATAGACACTGCTGACAGGAATTATATGCACACAGAGAACAACTCAAAGTTCAAATTCTAAAGATCTTTGCACTTAAAACTGGCATGAAGACAATGTAGAATGAGCTTTTAATTTTTTTTATTGAAATATATAATACAGTGCAATTCAATACCCACGATACCACAATGTGGGTATTAAATGTTTTTTCAAAGATCAAGTAACGTATTGTCACTGTACAAGGTATTTTGTCAGAATGTACTCCCTCCAGCTTAAGCACAGCTGTCTCATCCTATATGCTACGCTGAAAGCATTGTCCTGTGTGCCTTAAAGGCTTACCTAAACTCTCCCTCTCTCAGAAGCAGATGTTTCAAGAGTTCATGTTTTCCCAGACAAAGATTCCTTAGTCTTCCTTAGTCAATTCATTACAGTGCAGAAAAACACTATGGAGTTATCTCCATACCATATTATTAGGTATACAAGAAGTGTCTGTGGGAAGTTCTGTTAATTTCTGTCTCCTGCAGCTCATAACCTGCTTTTTCAGGATTTAAAGTGCTGTAACTATAGCCACTTCAGCTCAATCTGCTACCAGACAATGGTGACAATTTGCCTCAGTATGTAGTCTTAAATTTGTCAGTTCCATTTAAATTGGCTTTATCAAGGAAGAAAGAGCTCCATTGCCTAAATGCTTTTTGAAGAAAACAAGTTCTAAACAGATGCAGTTTCTGAAAGCCTGAATATCTAAAAAGATCATGGTGATCTCAGAGTACTATCCTTTAGAGAGAAATACGTATGAGATCCAAGACTGACAGCCTCTCTGTATCTACTACTTTTAATGTGAAACATCTTTTTCTTGAAAGAACATTGTCTGAAGTTCAAGTTTCATGATTTGTTCTGAGTGATTTTCAATGTACACAGTAATCAGAGAGTCAGAGAGGATTTTCTATTGCCTCAGTTAATATTACATAATACACTAAATATTCCCTCTTCTTACTCTTGTGAAATTAACAAGATTATCCTTTGCTGTGTGGAATGTTCAGAAGTGATGATGTTAGATGCCTCACTGAGTGGTAGAAGTGAAGCTCTTCTTTTCCTTTCATTAGATTGTAGTATCTTTTACTTTATTACCATTCCATAAATCTGAAACTATCCTGACCTTGAGACTGGAATGACAACTTCCCAGCTAGATGCTGTTGTATGCCAATGTAATATGTATTTGTAGATAGAAGACAGTGCAGATGCTGGAAATCTGCAACAATTGGCCCAGCATCTGTATTGTGATTCTTTTCAAGCATGAAAAACTACTCTCAGGAGAGGTGTGTGAAGACACACCTACGGTACACAGGCAGCTGAAAGAATAAGGCATTGCTTGCTCTGAGACAAGCCAGAAGAGGCGTGCTAGGTATGAAAGCAAAGAACATCAACAGAATTACCCTCTGCACCGTGAGAAAATTTATTGTGCTTGTAGTATAGGGTAAGGTAAAACTTCTTTGGGCGTGGGGAAAGCTGATTTTTTTTTGGATGCGTCTGATACTGTCAACAATTTTGCACTAGAAATCCGGTTGACCTTTAAAATTGTGTCTATAAAGTCTGCTCACATGTGTTTGTAAGTTAAGCTGATGACCAGAGCTGTCTGAGTTATGGAAGAAATTAAAAAAAAAAAAAAAGCAGTAAAGTATTCATTTAAAGAAAAGAAAAAAGTTGTCATTTCTTTAAATAAATTGTTAGCTGATATGAGTTAATTATATTAGTGCCTCTATACGGACAGGGCTACTAGTAACACCTATCTTTAAAAATAGTAAGATTTTAATAAACAGAAACATTTCTATTTTTTCACATTTACAAATTGGTCTGTTAGTGCAGTATGTGACTTGGATCTCTCTTTTACTTTCTTTTCCTTCTGTTCTTCACAGCCAGATGGTACCACATGATTATTTGGTGTTTGCATAATTTGCCTATATTTGTGGACATGCACAAATACACTGCAAAGAAATGCTATCTTTAAGTATTTCAGACCAAAGACAGCTGGAATTTTTATGTGCCGTAGCAGCAAAGGCTACTCACACATGGCGTAAATCTCTGAATGGAAACTATGATTTTCTTGAGAAAATATTCTTTCTTTCTTGTGACAGGCAGAGAGATGACTGAGGAGGAAATAGATGTCCATCAGAAACTTCTTACCATATGGAAGTTATAATTGTGGCGGTCATTCATTATATATCCATAATGAAATCTTTGTCCACAATAGTTCAATAGGATAAGGATGCTATTACAAATGTATGTGGACCACAACTGTACATGTGAATTTGAGCTGAGCTGTCTACCAGGGCATCTTAGATGTTTGGCATCTCTCAGGACAGGCTCTTTATGTGACAAAAACCAAGAACTTCTTGCTTTTAGAGGCAATTTTTACCACTTACAGCTCTTCTGTCATATTCAAAAATATTTCACTTTCCTAGGGAAGTAATGCTGTCATGTCAGAAGAGTAGCTATTTGTTCTGTACCTTGATATCATGAATCTGGACTGTAGTATACTGATTCAAAGAAACACAAGGTTAAACATTTAACCTTTGCATACATGTATTTTAAATAGTTTTTAATAACAGACAAACTTTTACAATCTGGAGTTGCAGCTGAAATATTCAGTTGCTGGAACTTTATTAGTCAACCTGTTTGCCTTTTTTTGTTAGTTTTGTCAGTGCTGCATGAAAACACAGAAAACTGATGGTACAGTTAGTTCCCTAACAGGTATCTCAAACACGATCAGGCTCTACTGCCTGAACTGGATATGCTTTCATGTTATTGTATATTCAGCTGTATTGTAGATTATCTTGGGCATGGTGCTGTGTGAAGACAACAAGTTAGGAGATTTTGCTGTGTCATGTTGGGCACCAGTTCTAAGACCTCTGCACTGTGGTTTGATGCACTGCAGATGCACACAAAGACATTTAGAATAGTGCTAAATAACTGAGGGGAAGATAATTACATATACTTATTTCTTGTTTATACTCTCTATTTTAAAAGATGGATAATTGACACTGAATTGTGAAAATAATTTGTATCTAGGAAAGTTAATGTTACTTTTCTGTTTTCTCTTTCCATCATAAAAATTTTTTGCACAGAGTCTTTATGCATCACCCTACTATAAGCCAGCTGTCTTGTCATCAGTGATAGATCCTTGGATTTTATTCAGACTTTACTTGGGTAATCTTTTATTTTGAATTTAGCATTTTCTTAGATTTTCAGGCAGATGCACATTGTGGCTCTGGAGAGTACCAGTTCAGATACAGGATTGCACAGTACAGGGAGAAATTTCCTGAAAAATTTCAGCTTCTAGCCAATCAGTGCCTCTCACAGGTTTCACAGGTGGTGGAAACAGGATGTTCATGTTGTAGATTGTGTTTGAAATTAGTAGCAACTTGAGGAAGTTTTTGGGAGCATCATATCAAGACTGTATTTTTTTGTTCAAAATTATTGAAGACCTGGTGGTAAGGCAGTTGAGGTTTTTATCATGCTCATGGCCATGGTTTCACATACTATCCTTTGTATCTCTGTCCAGCTCTTTCACTGACGTCCTTCTCATTCTAGGTTTTTATGGGCAGCTTCAGACTTTCTGCCCTCCACATTATTCTGACACTCAGAACATACAAGACAGTGTTTCTTGCAATATGGTTCCTCCTGTTGACTGCTCAGCTTTCACATCAGCAGGCCAGGCAGGGCTTGGCATTTTCCATCGAAGTTTTTCAGATCATTCTGGTATCAAAGGTAAATAACAGCTGCTCGTGACTCCATGGATGATTGTGTACAGTTTGTGAACTTTGGCAGATGTGTGCATGAGCTGTGTGTTTGGGTGGAACATGTTGTGTTGGACTTGACTCTTCACAAAGAGGAGATAGTTTTCAGACCTTCATGTATTTAGGAGGCCAGCAGTCACCACAGGGACAGTAATAACCAGCTTGTGTGCAGTCTGCACACTGTTGAAGGCTTCTCAAGGTTCTAGCCTGTGGGGCTTAGACAGTCTCTGGCTAAAGTATCTGAGTTGAAATACAGTCCATTGAGCCCTCTGTGATATTTGTGCAGCCACTCCACTCCACTGCACATATTGTGGCAGGGACCTGAGATGATTCAAACTACTGATTTTTCTTGATGCATGTTTGGTTTTTATCAGTCTTGAATTTCATTTATTCACGTTTCCATGACAGAAACTACCTGGATGCACACTCATCTGTGTGCACTTAACTTAGTTTGTGCCTACATGAAAAGTACTTAAGGGGCTTGCATGCTGCTCTGGAAGGATGGAAGATCTCTGTGCAAAGGATCAGTACAAGACAGTGAGCCTAATCTTAGTGCTCAACTAATGCCCAGGTCTTTTACTGTCCTTCCACACAGGATGAATCCACTTGACATTTATTGTGCTTTGAAGTCCCTTTTATGTCTTGTTCCTTCAGAAGTGTATTGCAAAGCCAGTGCACTAGTAATTACAAAGAGGCATCTCACAGTATGTAAACACGTTATCCAAAAGATGGGAGTGTGTCTGCAAACAGTTAGTCTTCGGCTTACTACTGCCACTTGTAAAAGGTAGTAATTTCTGTGCCAGGGTCTACTTTACAACAAATACATTCTAAAATATTTTGTTATCTTTTGTCCTGCATTCAATATGATGAAATTTGTTAAACAAGCATGAAGTTTATTTTTTAAATTATCACAATTTTAACACACATTAAATGCAGAAGTGTTAGTTGCAATGTAATCTGCTCTAGTTAAGACTTGATTTTGACAGCTGAAAATTCCTTCCTTGGGAAGCAGTTATCTAATTAATTTCATATCCATGTTGGCTTATTTATTTTATTTGTCTATTTGATTTGAAACCATTTCCAGTTCTAGGCACAAGTATTAGGACATACTTCATTATATGCTTTACCTGCTTATTAACTGGGTTATTTTTGTTTTGTTTCTTCTCCCAGTGTATGACTTTCCAGCAGGGTCTGTAGGTATCTTTGGTGATTCAGCTTGCAGCGTGCCAGAGGACAGCAGTTTCCTACAAGTAAATGCAGTGGATCATTGTTCCAGCCAGCTTTCTTCCGTATACACTGAAGGCTAAAGTAATGTATATCTAGTTACAAGAACTTGATTCTGTTTCATCTTGCCCTTCTGTTACTTCCCTACAAATTTTTTCTCTCCGTGAAACTGCTGTGTATGTATGGGGATATGACTAGATATACATACATAATGGAGAAGAAAAAAGCGATTACCAAGCATTCTTCATTTAATCAAGCAGCCAACTGAGAAGGAGAATGTTTGGAGAAAGCAAGCTTTGCCAAAACCTTAGCAATTGTTTCTTTTCTTCTCATCTGTGGTACAGCAACTATACTTTTTAAATTATTTCTTCTTTTAATTTCTCAAAGGGAATTCAAAGACCAAATAAGAAAACTGATTGTTGGCTGTAATCCTTCCAAGCTGAATGGGTGCACTTACAGAAGAACACAGCTTTAGAAAAGTCCTTTTTCAAAAAAGGAAAAGAAGCAAAACCAGAGCATACTACAAATATTTCAAAGGCATACAGTTTTCACATAACCTATCTGCATGTGATAGTTCCAAAGTTTAACACAGTATGCAAAAGGGAGAGAAAATAGATGTATATGTTGGCACTACCTATTGGAGGCATTGTTGTGGCTTCTTTTTGCATCAAAGGTTGTTGGCAGAGGGTTTCTTACAGGCCTCAAGTTAGGTGTCCTTTCCTTCCCCCTTTATTTTAAGCCATACTATATGGCTATTACTGTTTTCCCAATATTCATTCCGACCCTTTGAGCATGAATAAGAAGGTTTAAATACACAAGAAGTTATGTGGACCTTGTCTCTGTTTAGCACATCTGCCAGGTAAGCATAAATGCATTTTAACTTTCAGTTGCTTTTCAATTGGATTGTAGAGCATTGTTGCTGCATGTACTATAGTCTTCCGTAGGAAGGTTTAAAATGTTTTGTAGGAAGGATTTGTTCTTAAATTCCACATTTTTTTTTTAAAAAGCTATCTGTACTGATTCAATTAAATTTTGGTTGTCCTAATCTTTTTCCATAACACATTTTCAGAAAGAAGAGCTACTCTTAAGTATACTATGTTTCCTCCGGTTGCTTAGAGAGATAAAACTGGACTGGTTTGGTGGTTTTGATTTTTCTGATCAATATCAGGGACAAGGTCCTCAAATTTAGTCCAGGATGCAAGCAAATTAGGCTGTCCTTCATGAAACATACCAGTGTTATGAGTTGAAACCAGTATTTTGCAGTTGAGATATCATCACTGTGATCCTGTATACCTTGAGAACAACTCTTACATTAGTTGAGTAAGACTGTCAGTTCATGAGAATATTAAGATGTGCACTACAGAGTAAGAAGTCCACAAAATGGATGAACAGGAAGTAAAACCTAAAAGTATGGACAGAAAAGTTCACTCTTGCAGGCTGGACCATAAATATGCTTCTAAAATCGCTCTTCTAAAAAGATGAACTTTTAAAAAAACGTTTATACAAACTTTTTTTTTCCCCTGACAAACTTTTGGGAGTTTTTAAGTCCAATTTGGCTCAGATTCATAATTTAATCTGCAGTTAGGTGGAACAGATTAATTTATGTCCAGATGTTTGTGAACATTGACAGTCTTTAGAGGTTTGTATTCCTTAAGTATATTCTTATATGCAGTCATGTGCTTAAATAATTAATGGAGAGATTTTAATCCGATACATAGAATATATGGATAAACCACGGACATAAATGAAGTACAACGAGAAGTAAAGTGACTAAAATACAGCTAATTCTGTGCTAAATTCTTCCCCCATGTGTGTGCTTCTCACATCACAAGAGAATGTGTCCTTCTGCTCCAGCTTGCACTAAGAGGTCTGGATGTTACCATATGTGATTTGCATTAGGTTAAATGACACCAGGCATCCTTCACAGCTATACATGTGCAATCGAAAAGATTTTGCACCCTTTTGCATAGTGTGGATTGACCGCAAGTTTCGCTTTTTAATAAAACTTCAATTCTGTACAATCTTAAAGCCCATTCTGTGGTCCTTGCACAAGCGTAAGTTGGTTCAGTAGGAATAATTACTACTGAACACTTCAATTTCAAATGTGTGGAATTGTGTTTTGTTCCACCAAAGTCAGCAAGGGTGGGTTCAGACTACATGTGGACGTACGCATGTACATAGACATGTAACCATATATACTTTCGTATATATAAATCCTTCACAATTCTTTTAACCACGTGCTTGTGCAGAATATGTCTATTGCTGTTTACAAAACTGAAATACTGTTGCTGTCTTCAGATCTGTACCGCCTTGACTTGTAAACCATTTGAAATATTTTTTCTAATATCTGAATGTACAAGTTCTTCTGTAGAGTTGGGGGATGAAACATTTTGAAACATGCTGACCAAAGGGAAGGTGGGAGTACAGAATACAAAAAGGGCATTTTTAAGTTGAGAGTTCATCAGTTACGTTAAAAAAGGAAACTTCTACAAGTCATTAATTCATTCTTTCACATACATATAATATATATATTTACAGCTTTCCATGAGCCTTAATCCTAAAAAGAAGGCCCTAGAGAACAGTCAAATCAAGCACATGAATGTGGGCTACCAGTCTGTAAAAAGGTATGCCTTTGTTTACTTCTCATTCAGAGACAAAAAGGATTCTTCACTATTATTTCATTATTCTCTTTGTAGTTGGACTGACTTCGAGGCATCAATTTAATCACTGAGGGCAATTGCATAAAAAGCCCCATTGTATCTCATGCATATTGGGCATTTAAATAGGGAATCCTGTTTGTCACAATCAAAAATGGTGCTTGAGAAAATACTATTTTGTGGGTTATCTGCATAACTGAGTTATTTGAAATACTTGTGCCTCAGTGAGTTTTGTGCTGTTATTCTACTTACTGTATTGTTAACTTTCTAAAGGGATTCATAGCTAAGAGATGAAGTTATTTTAGACTACAGACATTAAACAATATGCAAAAGAAATTATTTACAATTTTCTTTTATACAATTCAACTGTTTCCCGACTCAGTGGTCTATTTATATCTGCATTAGAAATGGTTCTACACTGGAGTTTAAATACACTTTTGAAGTGCATATGTGCAAGTGGAAGTGTATGAGAGTGCACGTGTGGATTTAGGTCTCCCTTTCTATGTGTGTATCAGATAGGCATTGTGGATTACGGCTACCACATGCTGCAGAACTGCAGTGCTAAGGCCATCTGTCACACTGTATATTGTTTCCAGCTTTTCTTGAAAAGGTGTGAATGCGTATAAAAATTGCATTTTAACTGTTTATTCCCTGTTTGCCCTGTGTAATTTTATAGCAGATTTTTTTTAATTGCACTTTTTTTTTCTTGTTCGTATGAAATTTTGTTATTGGTTTGGGGCCTTTGGTAGACACACACATACATACATGCATACATGTATATACTTCTTTGAAGCAGGTGAAGCAAAAGAAAAAGACCACAAATTCAAATTAGCTGAGTGAGTTTTTATTTAAAAAAAAGAAATAAGAAATCCTATTGTTCTGTACAGAAAGCAGCATCTGTACAGAAAGCAGCATATCTTGTGTAATATTTTTTACACAAAGCACTTTGGTGAGGAGAGAAAGTGGGATTATGTTTTTCCTAAACCTTACAGAGTAATCTACGTATTTATACATGCTTACATATATACATATGATCTTAGTTTGCCATACTGTGTATCTGGCTGATATATCTTGCTCTAAAGAAATGTCTGTCGCATGTCATGAAAAAAAACCCCAAAAATTCCAAAGAATTAGTTGCACCTTTTGCTCTACTAGTATGAGTGATTTTGTGATTTTTTACGGTTATTTTTCATACAATCATAAGTTATTTTTGTCTTGTTTCATAACATTCTGTTTTATGTAAAAGATAAAAATGAAAGGTGTATGTGCATGATACAAAATAAAACTGGAAAATTGTAACTCCATTGCATTACCTGTAGAACATATTATTGTGAGATACCTTTAAAGAGAACTGCTCCAGCCATTGTCCTTCACCATAAAACTATTAGTACTTGTATGGATTCATATAATTAGAAACAGAAATAGGAAACAATGTCTTGGAGATTTCTCAAAAAAACCCCCACTTGGCTCAGAGTTTTAAGTTTGGATTTAATTATTGTTATGGTGAGGCTAGAGATTTGTAGAGATAAATGAATGCCTTGGTGTGTGTTTACACTCTGAGGGGAGACAAATAAAAGAAAAACATTTAATTACATTTTTGTGCTGTGATAATTTTTAATCTTTATGGGTTTCTTTGATCATGTGATTTGACAGTACAACACATCAAGATATTTTGCTATTTTGTCTGGTTATTGTTTCTAACATGCCCAAGCAATTAAACTGTTTCAGAGCACTTAATATAAGGAAAAGAGTGTTTTTTAAAACTTTGCATCAGACAAAATATAAAAAAAAAGAGACAGAGACAGAAGCTGATGCATGCCTATGTCCAAAACACATCCTGAGAACCCAACATGCTTACGAGATAAGAAATCACTTTGTACCGCACCCATATACTGGACTAGAAATCAAAAGACAAAATACAAACTAAAAAAATAATTAAGTGCAGAAAATCATGTTACAGGATTGTAAAGAGACCTTTGAAAATTATGGTCTTAGTTGATCTTACTATGAAATTATTGACATAGTTGGCTCTGTGTCAAGCATGAGCACATAAAAAATTACTAAGCCCACAGTCGCTGACACTTACATATTGATCCTGTAGAGTTTTCCTAAAAACAAGCTTTGCCCAGTGCAATCTTACTTACCCTGCACCTTAGTTTAATGAAGGAAAAATGCTTCATGGTTTATTAAATATTGTTAGTGAATTCTATAAGCTACCATGAAGAACTGAGAGTTGCCGAATTCAAGTGTTCCAAAATTCAATTTTTCTTTTTTAATGGGGAACTCTTAAAATGAGAAATATACAAGAAATATAGAAGTTCCATATGCAGCGGAAAATAACATGGCTCAAAATACCTCAAAGCCTGTGCTTTTTCCCTTGTGCTTGAGTTGGACCAGTGTTTTAGGCTTTGATGATGTCCTGCAAGCTATCCTGTAGAAGAATAGTTATTATTATGTCATTATTTGACAGGTATATTCCTCCAAAGAACATAATTTCTGAATGAAATTGTCTAAACATCTTCTTTGATTAAGTGTTGGTGTTTTGGGATTTCCTGTTTCAGAACAGAATCCCTTTTTTGAAACATCAGAAACTCTTACAAGATAAAAATCTGGGGGGTGGGAGAGACTATGTAATTCATTGCTTGTTTCTATTTACATCTATGAGTCCTTCCATGCAACTGTGCCAAAGCAAACCATTTTCTTAGACCATGCTCCTCAGGAAAATCCTTGCCATGATCTTCAAGAAAATGCTTCTCATTCAAACTTGCTGTTTCCTACCTTGGATCACTTTGTAACTCCAAGTTATATATTTTCAATTCCCTGATTTTTAGACTGTGTCTGTTACCCACTGTAAATAGGACTCCTTGAAAAACAGTTTTAAAAATTTTCTCTCATAATGGATAATCTTGAAGTGGACAACTTGTGAATGACTATGTATACTCAATTACTGCAATAAACTACAAGAAACAGAATAGTAAAATTAATCTTACTGAATGAAAAATGTTACCTCTTTAAAGGTTCCTATGTCTTCTTCCAAAATGTTAATTTATATTTTTCCTTCACCTTTCTTAAAACTATAATGTTCTCATTTAAAAGCTAAGTATGAAAAATCATTCTACCACATCTTCCCATGCCATTTATAGATTTACAACCAAAGTAAATTCACCCAGCAGTCGGTATCATTAATGATTCACCAATGAGATGGCTTAGTTCAGTGAACTGTAACAAAGAACACCTTTCTATGTGTCTAGTTAAATGCTCCAACATGCCTTTGTTATAACTAAAAAATGCAAACCTTATGCATGGTTGCAGCTAGGTACACAGGATAAAGCATTACAAATACATCTAGGCAGAGAGAAGAAAATATAACCATTTCCTCAATATTATACTTTTTTCCCTTTTGATCAAAAATGTATCAGTGGACAAACTTCAAGCTTGGCTGCATCTATCTAAATAATCTAGCTTCAACTATTCCAGAAATGGACAGAGTGAGATTGATTAGGCTCATGAAAGAGTGAGCTGGTCTTCTTAGTCCCTGAAAATTCTGGCTAAAATCTGTTAAAAAATTAAAACCCAGAGTGGCTTCTGCAACTGTGATTGCCATATTTACAATCCTAATAACTAGACTGGCAGCATTGTCATTTCACTTGTTAACCCACCACTTTGCATAGCACACAGTTGTAATTAAGCTGTAGTTATCTTTGACTGGAAGAAGAGGAAGGATACTTCAATGGAAGTTATATTAGTAGGATATGAGGAAAGTTCCTAGAGAAGAAAGTTAAAGCAGTAATACTGGGCCAGCTTATCCACTGAAGAAGTGGGAATAGTGTTACATGACACCATTACTGCATGAAACCTTTAAGCAATGAGGAGTTAAAAGTTATTAAAAGAAACTGGAAGTTTAAAATCAGTGAAGGCTGTATTCGTATCACACTTTTTTTTTTTTTTCCAATTCTTTTGTAAAAGCCTAAGAAGGCTTGGTAAAATTTCCTAGTTCCAATGTCAATTTGCTGTTCCATGACTTTGTTAAGACAGTCCACAAAAGCGTTGAATACAAGTAGCAGTTTTTTCATCTAGGTATTTATAGAAGAGAAACTGTATTAAAAATGATTAAACTAGCTTTAGGAAACCTGCTAAAATAGAATCTGCACAAAGCAGAGCTGTGCAGATTTACTCAATCAGAATAACTCAAACCAAAGCTGAACCAACATTTACAATAAGGTGATTTTACTCAACTAATGGAAATGCTGCTTAAAGGCTGAACTGGAGAGAATGGCAGTCATATACCCTGTGGTACTCTTGTTGCTACACGTTTTTTCTCCTTGCAGCTGTGTATTTCAGGCGCTCAAGAGTCCATTTGATTGTTAGGCACAGAGTTTGTGCTGGCAGTTGGGCTTTTTATTTTGGTGGGCCTTTTTCATAGAAATTGCATGCTATACACACTGCTGAGCAAACCTACTTTGAGTAAAGCAGGGGGAAGTTTGCATTTAGCTAAAAGGGACTTATATAATAGTAACTTCATTGCACTTACTTTAAACTCTCTTCTTTGATTCTTAACCCTAACGTGACAGTCAAGGAGTCTACACTTAATGGCTCAAAGGACTAAAAGAATTGGTAATACCAATCCTACTGTCCTTCATTTTACTTTCACATCATGCTGTGACCTCTAACAGGACCATACCTTTACCATACAGGAACAAGCAGAAGCCAGAATGCTTGTCTGATAACGTTTTCATGCCTTAGTGATGAAGTTGTTACTTTCACTGTATGAATTATGGCCTTACACAAGTCATCCCACACAATGAAGGCTGTTAGCAGATAGAATATGACCTTAAGGGAAACGATAGCTAAAATGGACCTTGATGCTCCTATAGACTGAGAGATCACCAGTGCTGGGTCTGGTGATGCACACGGGAGGATTCTGATGGCAAAAGGTTCACTGAAGCAACTGGAGACCAGTGTGGCCCACAGCTGACCACAGCCTACACCTCTCCCAAATACAGTTTCTGCAAAGGTCAGTGGTTTTGGTGACTCTCGCTGCCTGAGAATCCTACCACAGGAAGGATCCTCAGAAAGCTGGCCAGCTGCATTTTACACTGGACTTGGGAGGATTATTGGGTTATTGGGTTTTGTGGTTATTGGGCAACACCAAAGGCACTGGATGTAATTCTGGCTGCCTGTACTAGAGAAAAACTGGAGCAGAAACCCAGTATTGGCAGTTTCCCAATGAATGCAACATATTGCATCAAATTAATCCTCAATAATACTGCCCTGTTATTACTGCTGTATATTTCTGTTTAGTGGCTTTAGCATACTTTTTTATGCTAAAATCAGTACTAAGAAAAGAGAGGGGAAAAGTATATTTTCTCTTCTGCTGTTCTCTCTTCTACAATATCTTTTCTGTTTTGTTGTTCAAAAAGTCTTCCTGACAAAGCACACTAGAGTCATTTTGGGGCTGCACAAATATGAATGAGGGTAAATTTAGCCCTTCCTCATTGCAGGTAGTAGTAAAAAAGTAATTAGGAAAACTGATGTTGTATGTCTCGCTTGAGAATCATACACAAGTCTAAATTTGAATTGAAGTTTGGATTCAAAAGCAAAAATAAGTCAGGTAAAAATTCAGGAAACACATCACAGAAGGAAATGTGATATGTGAAGGAAAAAATAAAAACAATCATAGTACAACATAGTACAATGTATCTCTATATATATTATTTCTGTTTATGTACAGAGACAGAGAAAGGACATACAAGAGTTGATAAAACTTTTTCATTTCAAAGCTCTCAAGGTTTTTTCCTAAACCAAGAGGGGAAGGTATCATTAACCTAAATTTCAGTTGCCAGTAGCACTTACAAGATTATAAAATGCATTATTTTCAGCCTACGTAAAGCCATTGCAAACATAATCAGAAACAGAAATCACTACTGGCATAGGTTGCTTACAACCTGGAAAACCTTGCAATGGTGGGTTTTGCCTTCTGATTTTGTCTTACCTTGATTTTATGCCCACTACACTTGAGAGTCTTTCTTCAATTCTATGTAAATCCTGGAGCAGATCCTCAATGACACTTTTACTGTAAGTACCAGTTCACAAGTAGTATCAATATGGCATGGCAGAGTTGCACATCGACTCTTCCCTGACACAACTTACTGCATATACTATACCAGAGAGGAGAATTTTGAATTCACAGATTTCAGTTCTTTTTTTCCTCTATTCTTTTGTCCCACATTTTTTTTTGAGAGAGAACTGATACCAGGTATGCAGTCTGCCTTGGTATTTCTATAAGTGCCTTGGCACTTACTGAATACCCTGAGATTCATTTGTAAGACAAGTGTGCCTATGTGGGAAGTACAGAAAATCTGACCCCAAAGTGAGAGAGGAAGAACCTCTGTGATCTTCTCATCCAGTTTTTTGTTGAAGGGGGGATAATAGAAAAGTCTATGAAAGAGTGACATAGAAATGTTAACTTCAATCCAGGCCCCATTTGAACTGAACTAGGAGTGATTCTCCTACAGCCTATAGTGTGAAAGCCTGTAATGAACACGAACACCAACTCAAGCCTAGCAAATGCCACACTAAAAGCTCATCAAAATTTCATATATTTGGGGTTTGGTGGAGAGGAGAGAAAAAGTGAGTACTCTACTTCTTTTGCCTCTCAAAGCTGCTACTTGCTAAACTGTGTAGGTCTGTAAAATGTTGGAATTAATCCTGTAGCCTTACCTCATCCCACAGGCATTTAACAAAGGAAGTATTCTTGAATGCTGTTTCAACTAATTATCAGAAGTGTGTGAGAGAAAACGGGACAAAGAGCACCTGACATGATGGCATGTTAATAATTCACCAAGATGTCTAGGGTAACATGCTTTCAGTACAACAACATTTCATGCGCTCCAGAAATTGGCTCACTCTTCTCAGCAGAGGAGATGGAGCACTTGATGAAAAATAGCAGCTAATAAGTGTGTCACCTGTTTGTATGTAATTTAACCTGCATAAGTGTCTAAAGGCTTGTTGCAGCAGGGTTGTATTTTATATGCACAAATTAGGAGGTTCTTTGCTTCTCTGAATCCCTTTACAGCCTCCAGTTAATTAATCCTAAAAAACATACGTGGAAATTTCAAACATGCACCTTTTGCACATAAACAAAATCTAATGGGATGCAAGGGCACTCCAGAAACAACAGGGTGATAAAGGTTGCCTGACCACACTTCTTCAAGGGGTCACATTTTTAATTAATTCTTTGAATAACATAATTGTGATAGCCCCCTAAAATTCATGCATGGCATATCTTGAAAAAAAATTGAAAAGCAGAATCAAGTTATGCCCCAGACCAAATTCAGAGCAAAGATAACACCCCACTACCCCCGCCCCCCCAAACTCTTCTTTGGAAGTGTGTATTTTCTAAGAGAGGATACATTGGAAAGATGCATTGCCCAGATTATCTCCTGGACTTGCTGTCTTTCCACAAGGTCATCACATCAAGCATCTCTAAAAGTAACAAAGCCACTTTCAGTGTTACTCATGGTTCTACAAGGTTAGCAACTGAGGAAAACTCAGGGATGTTGGTGAGGGTAACTTCTGCCAAGGTGAGTAAGTTCTGTTATCGAATAAAATGTTGAGACAATAAGAGCTCCTATCTAAAATGCAGGAATTGAGTGAAACAACCTTGAGGCTTTATCCCTTTATCTTGCTCTGTCTGGAGCAAGAGGAGAGTGCTGAGAAAAATAACAGCAAGTTCTGCCTGGGCTCTGCATTTGCTGAGAGATCTAGGCCCCACATATGGCGTCAGAGGTGTCTAGAATAGTCTTGAGAATGTCAGGGAAGGTCTCCTCATGCCTTTTTGAACTCAAGAGATTCTTTGTTGTGAAAAACAACTTAAAAGAATCCACAACAAAGAATACAGTTTGGTATTGGCCACTGAGTTACTTCAATACCAAAAAGCAAAAAGTGAAATTAGCAAGAGACATGTTTCAAGCAGCAGAGCAACTGCAAGCACGCAGTTTCTTCTACTTTCTTCTACTATTCAAGAGACTTTTAAATTTGCATAAAACCAAGAAAAAATATGTGCACAGACAAAAATCAACAAAACAGAGGATAAGGTCTCTATTTGTTTCAGAGCAACATCCCTGGTAACACATGTGGCAGTTGCATAAGACAAGTGAAAATATACAAATTGTTAAAAAAATCCAATCTTATGCCAACCCAAATAACGTTGCTGAGTCATAGAATTCTAAGAAACTGTGCCATCACTCTTGTAACTGTTGATGCGCCTCATTCAGCTGGTATGTGATATTTTTTAATTTGTTGAGCATCTCAGTCCTCAGTCCTACTGCTTGACAATGCTAATTTTGTTCCACTTCCTTTCTTTATGTTTGATAGTTCTGGTTTTGAGCTAAGTTACTCTGATTTTGAAGTGGTGTCACTCTGTTTCCATGGAATTAATTTATGCTTAAAGTGGGAATACATAGAATGCTTGTGTTTAGCAGAAATGTGCTGTGTACTTTAATAATATTTGAAAGGTTGCACAGATAAAAAGATTTGGGAAGTTAATATGATGCCCATTAAACAGAAAGATCAATTTTCTGTGCAAAGGAAAATACAGTCAAACCTTAAGAGAT